>CM034302.1:68853940-68910932 GCA_019925795.1 Dendrobium chrysotoxum | reverse complement strand
AAAGTCAATGCTTACTTGAATTATCAGAAATTTAGGTGGCATGGCGATTCTATTGATGAAACTCTGTCGAAATAGAGCTACCATTCTTACAGATTTTTTTTTTCTTCCACTTTAAGTGTTTACTCATCTGGAAACTTATCATTGAGTGGAGAATTTGTAGGTAACAGATGGGCTGCTAGAAAATCTGCTAGAGCATGTCCTTTCATCGCTTTTTGGGGCATATATATTAATGTCGAACTCCATCAGCAAGACATCCCATTTAGCTAGACAACCAGTGAGAGTGGGTCTAGTCATTAGAACTTAATGCATCCACTTTAGATATTAAATTGATTTTATGGGATATCATATAACGCCAGAGTATTTGAGCATCAAAGATTAATGCTAAGCATTACATTTCTATTGGTAAATACTTAGATTTTGTCCCTATTAATCATCAGCTAATATAATAAAGGGCATTTTTTTACCATCTTTATTAGTTTGTGCTAGCAACGCTCAGAGTGATTCTTCAAGAGCTATTGTATATAAAATTAAGGGTTTACCCGAGATAAGGATAGTAAGGATTGGAGGATATTGCAAATATTATTTTATTCTATCAAATGCTTCCTGTCAAGCACCATCCCATTTAAAAGGTATATTTTTATTCATTAGACGTGAGAATGATTGACATCTACCTGAAAGGTTAGAAATAAACCTTCGAATGTACGCTAATCAATCCTTGATGAACAAAGTAGTTTTTAAGTTTTTGGAGGTAGAATTTTCATGATTGCTTTAATTTTAGAGGGGTCAATTTAAATTCATGTATGGCGTATAATAAATCCAATGAATTTTTCGGATATAAGACCGAAAGCACACTTTAAGGGATTCATTTTCAAATTGAATTTTTGAAATCTTTCAAATATAATCTTAAGATCGTTTACATGCATATGATGAACTTTACATTTTTCAACCAAGTCATCAACATAACATTCAACATTCTTATGAATTAGGTCATCGAAGATTCAAGTCATTGCCCTTTGGTAAGTGGCTCCGGCATTTTTCAAGCTGACGATATCACCTTATTACAATATATGCCAATGGGAGTTTGGAATGAGGTTTATTTTTCATCCTCTAGATCAATCTGATTTGATTATAACCTGATGATCCATCCATGAATGAGAATATGCCATGGTTTGATGTATTATCGATAAGTTCTACCTTAGGCAATGGGAAATCATCTTTTGGGTATGCTTTGTTCAAATCCTAATAATCTATGCAAATATGGATTTGACCATTCTTTTTCTTTATTGGAATGATATTGGCGATCCAGTCAGCATACTTTCCTTCTCGAATAAAATCAGGTTCAATAAGCTTCTTGGTTTTTGAAATGTCTTGTTCTTCAATTTTCAAGTCGCATTAGCCTAGGTGCTTGCTTAATAGGCAGTATTCTGGTATCGATAAAGAGTTTATTCACTGTCACCTCTGGTGATAAACCAGGCATTTCGGTCTAGTTTCATGCGAAATAATCTTTGTGTTCAAGTAAAATCATTTTCAGCTCTTCAATCCTGTCTTGTGTGATATTAGTGCTGAGAAATATAGGTTTGGGATCTTCTTTGGTACCCAAATTTATCACTTTAAGTTCAATAAAAATTCGACGAGCGAACACTCGAAGTGAACACTTGAAGTGGAAGAAAAATAAAATATACAAGAATGGGTGCTCTATTTCGATAGAGTTTTATCAATAAAACCAGTCATGCTACCTAAATTTTTGATAATTTAGGTGGGCATTAGCCTTATATTTATTATGCCGCAAAAAGGGAAACTCTGATATTCCTATGGCTTAATAGAGCGTTATATTAATAATGAGGCTGAATATAAAGCCTTAATAGTGATTCCATAGCTTTCAATTAACATGAAAATCCAGAAACTTCATATATATATAGAGATTTTTAACTCATAATCAAATAAATAATAGGCATTTTCAAAATCAACAAGCCTAAATTAATCTCATAACATGTATATGCTCTAAAACTCCTACAATAAATTCTTGAAGTAACTCTAAGTAGAATTACACGCAATGAAAATGGCAAAGCCGATGCAATGGCAAAGTTAACCAAAGAGTTAGCAAATCCTCAAAAGTATCCAATTCTCATAAAAATTCGAAATAGGCATGCGTTAACTCCAGCTGTCATGTAAGATGATGAAGGGAAAGAAATGCAAGAAAGCCTAACTATATCTGATGAAAATGATTGGAGATATCCCTTCATCGGATACTTCAACAAAGGGAAATTGCCCAAAAATAAATCTATGACTTCACAAATATCTTGAAGAGCATTAAGGTATGCTTTCATGAGTAATACATTATATCGTAGATCATTTAATTCAATGTGGCTACGATGTTTGGGTCCTTAGGAATCCCAAAAGTTATAAGTGAAGTTCATGAAGGATTGTGTGGTTCACACCAATTTGGTTTGAAAATGAAAATCAAAATCAAATGTATGAGATACTATTGGCCAAGTATTATTTAAGATTGCATCGACCATACTAAGAAACGCCATCAATGTCAAGTGCATGGAGGTATCATGCATCAACCTCCCAGCCCGCTACATCTAACGGTAGCATCATGGCTATTTGAAAATTGGGGTACCGATATAATAGGTCCTATAGAACCACCATCATCTTTAGAACATCAATTCATCCTCGCTGCTACTAAGTACTTTTCAAAATGGGCTGAAGCAATTCCTTTGAGGGAAGTTAAAGCAGATCATGTGATGAAATTCTTTTGAGATAAATATTGTCTATCAATTTGGGGTACCACTTCAAGTCATAATTGACAATGGTACAGCCTTTAAAAGTGCTAAAATCTATAAATTTAAAGAGTGACATAAAATAGATTGGCACTATTCTTTGATATACAATCCAAGAGCCAATGGTTTAGCTGAAGCTTTTAACAAAACTTTGGTAAAATTTTTCAAGAAAATTTTCTCTAAAAATAAAAGAAAATGACATGATAAGTTGATAGAAGCTTTGAGGGAATATTGTACCACTTATAAAACTATAATGCAAACCACCCCATATTTGTTATTCTTCGTATTGCCATTCAATATAAATTAACCAATGGTGAAAATTGTTTTCTACGACATAAAGAATTTGAAGCTCTTGATGAAGTTTGACTTTAAGCACAAAAAAGTATATAATCCTACAAGGAAAGAATGACTAGGGCATAAGATCAAATGGTTCATCCAAGAAGCTTTAAGAAAGTGAACTTGTTTTGGTTTGCTGAAGACTTAAAATCCTTCACCATCACCTTGGCAGTAAATTTTACCCAATTCGAGAAGGACCCTTCATCATTGAAACAGTGTATGAAGGAGGAGCCTATCAACTCATAGACCTAAAAGGTCAAAGGCCATGCACCATAAATAGTCAATATCTGAAGAAATATCACATATAACTTCTTAGCTTAGAAAAGGGTTAGTGAGAAGATTTTCCTGGAAGGGAACAAGCAAATATCAATCCCCCCTTGAAAGATGGGAGGCAATTTTATATTCTCCTATAAGAAGGAGATATATTCAATTTTCTCCTGAAAGATAGGAGGCAATTATTATATTATACTATATGACATGAGATAAATTTAATTTCCTCCTTAAAGATAGGAGGCAATTTTATCTCCTGCAAAGCATGAGATGTTTGCTATATATACACACCTGCAAGGCAAGAAAATAACTTTTTAATCTCCTCCTGTAAAGAAAGGATGTAATTTTTATAAAATACCCATTTGCCAAATAAAGTAAGGGAATTATGAAATTATATATTAACTAAATGATCCATCATTATAGTCAACTGCTAAAATTGCATTGCAAACAAAATTAAGGGTTGAGCTATATTTTCATTAACTTACCTAGAATGGTGAGAAATAAAATTTACAACTTCAACTAGCCTAAGGGCCATATTTATTAATTTCTCTTGCTCATAAACCTAAGGGTTAAGATAATTATATATGTTTAAATGGTCTAAGGACTGAACATCTAAAAATATTTCATGCTCATAAACCTAACAAGAGAAGATCCATTAGTTCAATAAGCCTAAGGGCTAAACCTTAAAAATTTTTTATGCTCACAAACCTAAGGATCGAGCTATTTTCATCAACCTAATTGGTTGAAATAAAATACAAGTTCAACAAGTCTAAGATCCGAACCTCTAAAAATCTTTCATGCTCACAAACTTAAGAGTTGAGCTAAGATCCATTGGTTTAATAAGCCTAAGATCTGAACCATTAAAATCTTTTATACTTACAAACTGAAGGGTCGAGTTATTTTCATCAATATAAAAGTTGAACTGAAATATAGTTTCAATAAGTTCAAGGATTGAACCTCAAAAAATTTTTCATGGTTACAAACATAAGGGTCGAGCTAAAATACATTGGTTCAATAAACCTATGGCTTGAACCTGTAAAATTTGTTATGCTCATAAACCTAAGGGTCAATTTATTTTCATCAGCATAAATGGTTGAAACAAAATACGTATTTAACAAGTCAAAGGATCGAATTTCTAAAAAACTTTAATGCTCACAAACCTAAGGGTCGAGCTAAGATCCATTGGTTCAATATGCCTAAGGGCCAAACCTTTAAAATCTTTTATGCTCACAAACCTAGGGGTCGAGCTATTTTTGTTAACCTAAATGGTTGAAATGAAATATAGGTTTAACATGCTTAAGGGTCAAATCTTTTTAAATCTTTTATGCTCGTAAACCTAAGGGTCGAGCTAAAATCCACAGGTTCAATAAGTCTAACGAATGAACCTCTAAAAATATTTCATATTCACAAAACTAAGGGTTGAGCAATTTTCATCAGCTTAAATGATCTAAAGAAAATACAGGTTCAACAAGTCTATGGACCAGACCTCTAAAAATATTTCATGCTCACAAACCTATAACCGAGCTAAGATCCATTGGTTCAATAAGCCTAAGGGAACCTTTAAAATTTTTTATGCTCACACACCTACGGGTCGAGCTATTTTCATTAACCTAATTGGTTGAAGTGAAATACATATTCACCATGCCTAAGGCTTAACCTTACAAATTTTGCTTGCTCATAAACCTAAGGGTCGAGCTATTTTCATCATCCTACCTTACAAATTGAAAAATAAATATAAATTTAACAAGTCTAAAGACTAAATTTTTAAACACTCTATGTGCTCACAAAATAAAATAAGGGAGAAAATTAAATAAAATACATGCATATATACATACCAAAAAGAAGCTAGAAAACCTGTCAAAGTCTTGAAACGAGGCTACCTATATGTTGTCTAACTTTGATCAAGTGATCCTCTAGCATCATCTGCCTAGCCTGAGTGATCTCAAACTGATGATGCAAAAAGTCAAACTCATCCGTAGATGATGACAAATCTTACTCTAAACTCTCAACCTTAGTATCTATCCATGCAAAGTCCTCCTCAGTATAAGCAGCCACTGCTCGAAGCTATCATCGTCTCTCCAAAAGTACCCTCTCCCACTGTCTTAAAGCCCTGAGCTCTGTTGATATCTCCAAAAGCTCAAGCTACTCCTTTGAAATATCCCACTTGTAACGCCTCAAAGTTTGAAAGCCAAAGTCAAGATCCTTACGAGCTCTCTTCATCCTCTTCCAAGCAGCTCTTACCCCATCCTCCAAGCCATCAGGAATTCTAAATGCTAACTCCTAAGAGGCAAAGTGTAGTCAATATAAACCAAAAGTAACCACCCGCAAAGGTACTTCCATGTCTTTAATGCTGCATCCTAGAGTTCAGAAGCAGTAGCACAGTCTAAAAGTCGAGAAGCCTCTACATAAAACCTAGACGAAATCTTGAAATGATAAATCATCAAGGTCCACTTCTAGTAGTAGATGTCACAGTGTAGTGACAATATGACAAGCTCTACTCAATAGTTATCAACTAAAATATATGTGAGCATGTCTAATCTAACAAATATGTCAAGTAGTGGTCATCTAAATGAGAAGCAACACCTAGTGATAATCATCCAAGATAAATTTGAGAAGGGAGAAGGTGAAACAACTAAATGTAATAGTGTCATAAGTGCCATCTTCAAATGAAACTTGTATAGAATTATTATGCCCTAATTGAGAAGATAATGATCGTTCACCTATTCATACATGTAAAAGAAAAGTGAAAAGGTGAAATATTGATTAATGAAATAAACTGGTAGCTAAACATGTCATATATTTACCTTAGTGTCATCAAATGTATATTCAATAGCCAGATGTATGTTCATACCAAATATACCCAGTGAAAATTTAGGCTCTGGATCCTCGGGCTCGACATCTAAAATATAAACATATTGAAGGATTTTGGGAACAACCGAAACATAAAATGATTATACAAGTCAATACCTGGTACTAGGTTCAAAGTGGAGCTAAGGTTTGGTAAGAAAATAGGAAAAGGGAAACCTAAAAGAGTATGCAGAATATCTAGCTCCAAAATGGGAGAACTCAGCAGGTCAGCAAGGGTACGTCTAAATACTATAAAGAGAAGAGAACATGTGTTGTGAAAATCTGAATACAATAAAAATCTAAAATAAATATACATAAAGAAAGTTGATTTAACCTAGAACATTGTGTGAAACCTGACATCTAAAGTGACCGCTATTAGTAGGAGGGGAGATCAGTCTATCTCATACACTACAATATTTTCATTTTAGTATGCATGAAGGGTCTTCAAATTCTAAAATTCAACTTGCTAAGAAGGGTCCTCAAATTTTAAAATTCAACCCACTAGGATTAAAGATTTAACTATGCGAGGTCTTTGAAAATTAAAACCATCTACACGGATTAAAAATGACGATGTGGGTCTTCAGATTTTAAAACCATCCGCCCGCATTAAAATCACGGTGCAGGTCTTCTGATATAAAATTCATCTCGCCCGGATAAAAGGTTAATGGTGTGAGGTCTTGAGTTTGAAATACCCATCATCCTTTTAGTTTTATATTTTATGTTTAATTAAATGTTATGATAAAATACTCGAATAATTATATATGAGATGGAATAGTAATTAGATGGCAATAAATCTCCTTTACAAATTCATAGGCCTTTAGACGATGGACCAAAGGAATAAGATTATAATTGATCTACTATCTTATACTCATGTGTAAATTTTTGTGGTAAAAATCCTTAAATTGGAGTATAAGAAATAAAGGTTCTCTATATACTTTGAACCAGACACAGAGTGAATCGTTCCGGAATGGACTGAAGTGTACGGAGGGGTTTTGACATTCACATGTGTGGTGTGTAAGAGATAGGAGAGATTTGACTCACATGGATGAGTGCTGTAAGGGTTTTGGAGTTCACAAATTGGCTTGATTGTTGGATTCCAACCGATCGTCATAGGTTGGGGCGAGGCGGATTGGGCATGTCATGTGAAGAGCAGAGGATGGAGTGTCATACATGAGCAAAGGCTAGGTCATTTCGTGCTTGAGTGAATGAGATTAGCTGAATGGGTGAATGGGTTTTCACATGCGAGAATGGGTCGGATGGAGGTGTCAGACGACGTGTGGTGAGGACGACGAGCTAAGCTGCTCAGGGGTTGCACAATCGGGAGATTATCAGGTTAAAAGCATGGATAACGTAGGTGTGAGGCCCTCTTGGGTGAGGTGTTTCATTCGGGAGTTGAAGTGGGGTGTCGGGAGAAAGAAGACTTGCTTGTGGTTAAGAGGCGGCTTTGTAGACAGGGGCTCACAATCAGGATAACTCACAGTTGGGTTTCATGTGGAAGGAGGTATCATTCAGGAGTTGAAGTGGGGTATAGGGAGAGAAGACTTGCTCGTGGTTAAGAGGCGGCTTTGTAGACACAATCAGGATAACTCATAGTTGGACTTTATGTGTAAGGAGGTAGAGATCAATTTCTGAGAAATTGAAAGTGTTAATTTTTTTTGTTAAAGTTTTTGATGTAATTATTATCTTTATTTGCTGAAAGAGAGTTACAATAACAAAGAGATGCATTATTTGATGATCAACTGGTTATTCTAGGATCAGATCAGAAAGATGCATTTTTTGGTTCCATTATTATTTTTCTCCTACTCTATTCTATCAAGTTTATTTCAGTCAACAAATTGCCTCCTAGCGGATTCATTGTGTGACTTTTACACAATAAATTTGTTGTAGTTATTGATTACAAGATTTTTATTTCCCTTCCTTTTTGTTTCATGTTATAATGTCTAATTGGCATAGACTCCATACATTATCTAGTATGGAGTCTCCAGAAGAGGGTATTTGGCGGGTGATTGATGATTTTGATGGTTCCCAGCCAGCTTCGATTTCAGATTAGTTATTTTAGTATAGAGAAATATTGATTGACAAAAACATTTTTGACAACCTATTCTCTTGTTCTCCCGAATGTTGCCATTTGATTTGGATTTTTTAATTGGATATGTTCTTTCAGACTGAGTCGTTACTCTCAGACTACGGCATAGTGATGATACTTCTTTGGATCACATTATTGAGGGTCTAAGTTGCGGGGATCAAGACATTTTACAACTAGTAGCTGACTTAGCAGAGCATATAAGTGTTATCAGATTACTTAGCTATCATCTTCTACATCATAAGGTTGAAGAACAACACTACACTCCAATATCTGGTAGTCTCATCAGGTTCTCAATGGTTACATTAGATGGGCTCGTTACATACTTCGAAGACACCAACATGTATTGAGATAAGATGGAGTGTACGAACATTTATATCTCACTTTTCGATTACAATCATTTATCTCTTCCTGCTTCAAAGTATTATTGAATAATGGGGTAATGCAATAAATACTTGTTGGGTTGGACCCAAAATGATGAAGTTACTTTGTTAGATCTATATATTATTTTTAGTCTACCAATTCTAGGTATTTCATATGAGGAATGTATTTCTTTGGATTATGATTTATTTAAGTGTCAACTAGCTGGGTAGTAAAGGAGAAGAGAATTTGTATACTTACTAGGGCTTCACTAGAGTTTGAGGCATTATTACCACCTCTGTCAATAGAAGAAGAGGAGACATAGTTGTGGTCGTAAAGTGGTTATTTACTTGGACACTTAGATTGAGAGCTTGTTGATTCAAGCTGCACTTACTGTAGATTTTACACAAGTTTATTATCCTTTTATCCAGAGATTACATGATATGGAGCAGTTTTTAGAGGATCTATATGAGCCAGGATCAGCACATAGATTATAGCCTATTTCAGCTAGAGGATTTTGAGATGATATGCTTTTGGTATCTTTCATTACTACGTGGTTCTGTTACTTTATTTTTCTTAGCCAACATAGAGCTTTTTGACCCAGCACTCTTTTGATGGCTAGTTTGATATCGAGTGGGAATAAAGTCTCACTAGCCTCTATAGTTATTACATAGATTATATACAATCTGGGGTAGATTTATGCAGCATACGGTCATGGTCAGTGTAGCGTAGAGATTCCTTAGCACTACCTTTATGGATGGATACATATACACATTACTGACACTTTCAGCTATTTAGAGATACCAAGTTACTATACATAGCATCGCCTTTCTTATTTGGTTCAATTAACATGAGAGATTTCTTTCATAAATAGAGCTCAGATTCGGCTATTTATGTTTGCACATTTATGGATGATTGATCTTTATAAATTGATCTATAGATCCTCTTGTGATTTTTTACCTCCATAGTACTTCGATGTTTCATTGGCTTATTGCCAGACTAAGAGGGGGACTCCAATTTTGCTTATCAGGTCAGGCTACAAATTGATTGCTACATACTTTATTAGCATGAGGCCTAGTTGGGTTTATTACAGAAGACATGGTTCGGTGATATTGGAGGGATATAATCTTAACTGGGCAGCCAGATAGTTTGGATTTGTTCAAGCCACTAATTTAGATGGATTAATAGTAGTTCTTCGTAAAGTTAACACACATCAACTGGGCTCTCTTTCATTGTCAGTATATTTGGAGGCATCTTAAATATTTGGAGGCACTCCTACTTTACTTCCATGGTGAAGAAGAAATGACTTGGTCATGGAAGATTCCTGTAAATGTACTAACAATGGAAGAGGGCCTAGTTGACGGGTGTTAACTATTATAGGAATAATTGGTAATCTGTCTAAATGAGTGGCTTGAACCAGTCCAAACTGTCTCGCTACCTCGTTCGGATTATATCCCTCCAATATCACCGATTTATGTTGTCTATAAGAAACCCAATAAGGTTTCATGCTAATAAAGTATGTAGAAATTAGTATGTAGCCTAACCTAGTAAGTAAAATAAGAGTCCACTTCTTAGTCTGAGAATTAACTAACGAAATAATAAAGCACTGTGGAGGTAAAGAGCCATAAGGAGATCTATAGATCAGTTTGTAACAGTCAGTCATTCGCAGAGGTACAAATATAAACAGCTAGATCAAAGCTCAGTTTATAGTGAATGTCGCTCTTTCTAACTGAACCAAAGAAGGAAAGCGATGCTCTGTAAAGTAGACTGGTATCTCTAGATAGTTAACAACACCGACAACATGTTTATGTATTCATCCATGAGGCAATGCCAAGAAATCTCCACGCTGTATTGAGTATGATCATATGTAGTATAAATCTGCTTTAAATTATGGCAAAGATTTGCCTCCCACTCGCTATTAAACTTGCCATCAAAAGAGTACTTGGTTAAAAAACTCTACTTATGTTAGGAAAAATAAAGTAACAAAGCCACGTAGTAATGAAAGACACTAGTAGCATATCCTCTAAGAATCCTTTAGGTGAAATGGGCTACGATCTATCTGTTGATAATGACTCAAACAGATCCTCTGAATACTGCTCTGTATTATGTGATCCCCTACTGAAAGGATCATAAATATGTACAAATTCTATAGTAAGTACTGTTGGAAATAATAAGCTCTTAATTCAGGTGTCCAAGTTAATAATCGCGCTCCTACCACGACCCCTCTTCTTCTGTTGATAGAGGTGGTAATAATGCCTCAAACTCTAGTAAAGCCCATGTGAGTACACAACTTATCCTCTCCTCAGTTGACCATTTGGTTGACACTCAAATAAATCATAATCTAAAGGGATACATTCTTCATGTGGAATATGCAGAGCTGGTAGACTAGAAATAATGTGCAGATCGCACAAAGTAACTCTTATCTCATTGGGTCCAGCCCAAGAAGTAATCGTAACACTATCCCAATGTTCAATAACACTCTGAAACCTGGAAGAAGACAAATGATTGTAACCAAAAAGTGAGAGATAAATGGCTTTTTACACTCTAGCTTGTCTCAATATCTGTTGATGCCTTATGAGCATATAGCGGGCCAAGCCAGTGTAACCACTGAGAACCTAAACGGGACTACCAAATATAGGAGTGTAGTGTTGTTCTTTGACCCCATGATGTAATAGATGATAGTTAAGCAACCTTATATTACATGTACTCTCTACTAAGTCAACTGTAAAATGTCCTGATCACCGTAACCCAGCCCCTTGACAATACGATCCAGATAAACACCATCATTATGTTGTAGTCTGAGAGTGACGACCTAATATAAAATTTATGTGACCCGGATCTCTAATGGTGGTTAGGTGTTCTATGTATCTGATAATAAGATCAGAGGCATTAAACTCTCGACGGGCCATGATGTAGTAGGTGGTCAAGGACAGTAACGGGGTGATATGAATTCGATCTCCCACCATAGGAATGACGGAGGAACGAAGGACGTGCTGAATGGTCCGTGCATCCTTGAGAAGGGAAGTGCAAGCGTTGTCATGATAGGGTGCGTTTGTATTGTGAAGGAAGTGATTGGCGACACTCCAATCATAATCAGGATCGGTGATAAGCGTATGGAGTTTGTCGCTAGTGACAGACAGGTTAAGAATATTATGAAAATCGTGGGTAGTGAGTTCCACGGGGCGTTGATTGACGTATGATCGAAGAGTGGAATAGTCCGCAGAAATGCACAAGTTGGCAAAGAAAATTTGAAGGAGTTCAAGATTAAAGGGAAAGGCTAAGGTCAGGATGAAGATGAGGGAGGTGTGTGTGAACAGATCTAGAATGGGATAAGTGAGAGTGCGACGATTACGATTTTAGAATGTGTGATCCCCACGTCACGGTAGCACTCGAAAGAAGCCTGATCGGCTGCATTTGGGAAGCGAGGATCAACATGTCCCCGGGATGAACTGGCACCCTTTTGACAGGAACGTTTTCCACCAGCCATTAGAAATTAAGAGTGTAGGGAAGTAGAAGGAGAGTGGAAGAAAGAGTGTAAAAAATCCTGAAGAAAACTGCTGTTTATATAGAAAAACGGCCTGATTATCCCGTATGATCGCGAGATCGTCCAGGACGATCGGTGCAATTATTACGGCCTGGACGATTGGTCAAAAAGGCTGTCCGATCGTCCAGGACGATTAGACACAGACGATCGTCCCGAGGAGTCAAGCTGGACGACCGTTAACGAAAAGTATCGTCAAGGATGATTAGGTGGATCATCCAGGACGATATGCAATAAATATGTCGGACGGGCCGAATTTGAATCGTCCAGCAGCTTGACATGTGGATCATCCAGGACGATAAGGTGGATCATCCAGGACGATGAACAATAATTGGAGCACTGTCAGCCGTTTGATCAGATCAGGAAATTATGGATCATATCGTCCAGGATGATGTAAGGATCATCTATGACGATCACCAATAATTGGAGTTTCTCAGCAGCAGGAGCAGTATGGGGATGATTTTGAATGAATCGTGTAGGACGATGTCCCTATCGTCCTGGATGATCAAGTCATTTTTTGGTCGTCCAGCACAAGTTTCTCTGGACAACCCGAACTATCTTCTGGATGATATTCCACGATTTACACTAATCATCCCAGACGATCGCAGGATCGTATGGGTCGATATGATCTTTTTTTTCTACTGATCGTCCAGAAGAGCCAGATCATTCAGGTTAATTCAGCTGAATTTGAACTGATCATACAGGACGATCTACCGATCGTCCTGGATGATCTTGGCTGACCAGTTGAGATTTAGGGCAAATTTTAAGCCCTCTTAAGAAATAACTTTTTCTTAAAATAAGAAAAATCTTTTGCCACCTTCCTTTCCAGAGAAACCCTAGAGAAAGAGAGAGTTTGGGAGAGAGAGAGAAGATCTTGTGAGGGGGAGTTAGTGAGGGATTCACTAAGGGTTCTCCAAGCACGGATCAGAGTCGTCTTCTCTGCTCGTCGTCTTTCATCTAGTTGGTGTTTGTCGTGGGAGGATCGTTCGCAAGAAGATCTGGGGTTCTCTGCCCGCTTCAGGTGGAAGCAAAAGGAGGTCGGGTTCTCTGCCTCACCGTGTGGTGAAAAGGAGGTCTTGTACAGGCTTCTCCGCCTTGCTGTGGGAGCAAAAGGAGAGACACTTTTTGTTTAGTGCAATACCCGGAGGGGAGGCTCCGGGGAGTGGACGTAGGTCAAGTTGACCGAACCACTATAAAATCTGGTTTGCTTTTCTGATTCAGTTCTGCACTTTACTTTTCTGATATTAACTGCTTGGGTGAATCTCTGTGATTGATCTTTTTGTTCTTGTTTACTTGTTTCCGCTGCAAAGTATCGAAAAGATTTTTCTGTTGTTCGTGAAAAATTTAAATAACCAATTCACCCCCCCTCTTGGTTAGCCTCGTGACTAGTTCACTAGGGCTTAACATCCCTATCAAACTTTCAAAGAGGTCGTTGTATATATCTCCATCAACCAACATCTCTCTATGTTAATATAGTTGGTCTGAAATCATAACCAACTGCGTAAGATCGTATGCATCGACCTCTTTCCAAATATCTTCTTCTGAAGGCTCAATACAAGATAATGATGGATATCTCCTCCAATCCAACATCTTGGTCTGAAAAGACAAAAGAAGAACAATGAAAACTATATACTCAATGCTTGAAATGAATTCTGCGTAAGATCGTATGCATCGACCTCTTTCCAAATATCTTCTTCTGAAGGCTCGGTACGAGATAATGATGGATATCTCCTCCAATCCAACATCTTGGTCTGAAACGACAAAAGAAGAATAATGAAAACTATATACTCAATGCTTGAAATGAATTCCTTGCATGAAAATCACCCAAGAATTTTTTTGGGGGGCAATTTTTTGCCTAAAAAAAAGAAACAACGAAAATATCTTATTATTGTAAAAGTTGAAAATACAAGCAAGATTGATAAATGAAAATGAGCAAGATGGTATGCTAAAAAATATGTAAAGCAAGGCATAAAAAATATATATTATGTTGTTTAAAAAAAGCATGAAAGTTTGAACATTTTAAACATGAATTCTATAATGCAAGGCATTGAATTGCTAGTAATATGGTTCTTCAAAAAGCACATCACATGAAGTATTGAAAGCATGCAAAATGATGCATCCCATACAATGCAACAGAGCATACCAAATTTTTTGTGATATGTCACATTGAGTAGCATGTAAAATGGTTTATAAAAATTTGCAAAGTAATGTAGAGTATGCAAGGTGGTGCATCATAAGTATGCAATCTGATACATTGAAAATCATGTCATAACATGACTCCCAACCTATAGGCATGACCCTCAACGAAGTTACAAATCTCACATACATGCTTGATGCTCCACATGCTGGGGTTAAGTAAACATGACCTATAGCTCAAGAATATTTTAAAGCATGATTCTTCGTATATAGTGATGATGTTGAAGGTGTAAATTTGTTTTGTTCTTGTTGGATGTGAGTACTTAGGCTGAGTATTCAAGAATTTGAAAAGAATTACACCCAGTTCAATAAATAAGGAGGTCGAGAAAGAAAATTCAAGCAAAAAGATGAACATAAGATTTATTGTGTTTTAGTCAATAGACATGTTGACTAAAGAGCCCATAATAACTTACCACTGCTTGTTCTAGGTGCATACGATCCCCACGCGAATGACTCTTATTGCTCTCTTTCAATATTTATACCAAAATAGACCCCAATGCCCTACTCGCAAAATGCTAGACTTTTGCTCCCTAGCCTGCACCTTCACTGTATGTTTAATCCAAATCCTAGACAAAGCCTTACACATGAAATTGCTATCCCTGTAGGCAGTCATCTTATCGTCTACCTCTCTTGTTTACGCAACACAAATCTCCCTACAACCTACTTGATCTCGCACATGTGTGCTTTATACTTGACTTTAACACTCGCTTCTGACTTAAGCATGTTTGTCCTTCTATTTAAATTCATAATTAAATAAATATATAAATACTTTATGTTTTCTTATTCACAAGTAAGCATATCCATCCTTCTATTTCAATTTATAATGAAATCAATATTTAAAAATCTTATACTATCCTATTCACAAGAAAACAATAATTTTTTTTGTTTAATTCACTACAACTGAAGTCTTTGCTTTAGTTTGTAATAATTTAAGTACAAAGTAATTATTTTATCCTATAAGAAAGCATTTCAGGCTTACATTCCATTTTTGTAATAGTTTTATTATATCAATACATTCTACTTAAATCGGATTTTAATTTCTAATTTGGCCTTTGTTGCTTATAATAAAATATGTGAAACCATTGCAATAATTAAAATATATTTGTATTTGATGAAAATTAAAGTGTGCTTATTAGTGGGTTTTACAACCTAGCTCTACAGTAAGGCTGCTCAAAAGTTTAGATTTAATTTTAGAAGAGTTTCTCTCAAGTAACAAGTTTTATAACGTTTTTTAAAATATGCTTAAAAGTTTAATTTGGACTGGGAATTATGACACTACTTATGAGTTGCCCAAAGTTGAGTCTTATAATCTAGCTTTACAGTAAGGCTTCCTAGGGATTTAATTATTTTGGTAGGTCTTATAGCTTCCCTTTGGAAGTTTCCTAAAATTGAGTCTTACAACCTAATCCTTTAGAATAATATACACATTAATTTGAATTTAGTTGCTTGGTGGTTTGATATTTTATTTAGTAGTTTCTGAAATAATAGGTCTCATGACTCTAATTAGAATTTGCTTAATTATTTGGGTATAACGAGTCTTACTGCTTCTTTTTAAAAGTAGCCCAATTGGCGGGTCTTATAATTTAGCCCTCTGGACTAAATTGCCTAGATATGTGATTATTTGTTTGTTTGTGTAGACAATAATTATTTGTTAGCTTAACACCAGACTGTTATTTTTAGTTGTTCACTAGCAGTTTGTTTACTAGTTTTACACTTACTATCTAGTAGTTATTATTGTGTGATAATAATGTTTTTGCTACAATAACTCTTTTATTTTTTATTGACAATTTCTTTTCATTTCCAAGTTAAATCACCTTTCTTTATGTATATTTGGTTTAGAATTTTCTTATATTTAGATTTTCACAATGCATGTTTTCTTCTCATTGCAGTATTCAGACATACCCCTGCCGACCTATTGAGTTTACCCATTTTTGAGCCATATACTCTACATACTCCTCCAGGTTTCCCTTTCCTATTTTCTTACCAAACCATGACACCACTTAAAGCCCAGTACCATGTATTAACATGTATAGTTTTTTTATATTTCATTTGTTCCTTCAATCCTTCAATATATTTATGTTTTAGATGTCGAGCCCATGGATGTAGAGCCTGAATTTTCACTGGGAATATTGGGTGTGGATAGTCATTTGTCAATTGAAAATACATTCGATGACATAGAAGGTAAATATATGATATATTTATCTACCTGTTTATTTCATTAATCAATATTTCTCCTTTTCATTATTCTTTTGCATGTATGCATATGTGAATGATCATCATCTTCTCAGTTAGTGCATAGTGATTCTACACAGATTTTATTTGAAGATATCATCACTGACACAGTTACAGAGTTAGATGTTTCACCTTCTCCCTTCTCAGATTTGTCTTTGGTGATTGTAAATGATTTATCACTAGGTGTTGCTTCGCATTTAGATGATCATTACTTGACAGATTTATCATATGACACACACCCTTTATGTATTTTTATATTCCTTTTGTAGTTTTGCATTTCTTTTCTTATCCCTTCCATTTCTAATAGCTCTAATGTGTTTTACATTTAGGTTTAGAGCTAACATGTTTTGCATCGAGAGTACCTTCTCGAGCTCATAGATATTTTGGTTGACAACAGTTGAGTATAGCTTCGTCACATAGTCACTGCACTGCAACATCTACCACTACGAGTGGACATTGATGATTTGCCATTTCTAAATTTGGCTTGCTTCTATGAAGAGGCTTCTTTACTTTTAGACTGTTATGCAGCTTCTGGACTTAGGGATGCTACTTTAGAGACGTGGGAGTACCTTTGCTGAGTGGTTTCTTTAAGATTGAACCCACTGCACTTGTCTCTTAGGAGTTAGAATTTTGAATTCCTGATGGCTTGGAGGATGGGGTAAGAGATGCTTAGGGCAGGATGAGGAGAGCTCACATAGATCTTGACTTTTGTCTTCAGACTTTAAGGCTCTGCTAGCAGGATATTTCAGAGGAGTAACTTGAGCTTTTGGAGATATCAGAAGAGCTCAGGGCTTTAAGACAAGGGGTGAGGGCTCTTCTGGAGAGATAATGAGAGCTTCACGTAGTGGCTGCTTATACTAATAAAAATTTTGCATGGATAGCTACTGAAGTTGAGAGATTACAGTAGGATTTGTCATCATCCACAAAGGAGTTTGACTTGTTACATCATCAGTTGGAGACCACTCAAATTAGGCAGATAATGCTGAAGGATCGCTTGCTCAGAGTTAGACATCAGATAGGCAGCTTCTAGTCCAGAATTTGACACCTTTTCTAGCTTCTTTTGGTATGTATATATGCATGTATTTTATTTAATTTTCTTCCTTCTTTTGTTTTATTAAATTGACATATTTTTAGACTTTTAGTTTTTTATATTTGATCAAAAGTGGCTCGACCCTTATGTTTTATGAACACATAGAGTGTTTAGAAATTCAATCTTTTAAACTTATTGAATTTAAATTTATTCATTCAATCCATTTGGTATATTGATGAAAACAGCTCGACCTTTTAGGTTTATGAGTATGCAAGATTTGTAAGGTTCGGCCCATAGGCTTGGTGAACCTGTATTTCATTTTAACCAATTAGGTTGATGAACCTAGTTCTACCCATAGGTGTATGAGCATAAAAGATTTTAAAGGTTTGTCCATTAGCCTTATTGAACCAATAGATCTTAGCTTGACCCTTAGGTTTGTGAGCATGAATAATTTTTAGAGGTTCGGCCCTTAGACTTGTTGAACCTGTGGATTTTAGCTCGACCCTTAAGTTTACAAGAATAAAAGATTTAGAAAGGTTTGGCCCTTAGGCATGTTTAACCTATATTTCATTTCAACCATTTAGGTTAATGAAAACAACTCGACCCTTTGGTTTGTGAGCATAAAAAATTTTAAAGATTTTTCCCATAGGGTTATTGAACCAATGGATCTTAGCTCGACCCTTAAGTTTGTTAGCATGAAAGATTTCTAGAGGTTTGATCCTTAGACATGTTGAACCTGTATTTTATTTCAACCATTTAGGTTGATAAGAATAACTCGACCCTTAGGTTTGTGAGCATAAAGATTTTAAAGGTTTGACCTTTAGGTTTATTGAACCAATGGATCTTAGCTTGACCCTTAAGTTCGTGAGCATAAAAGATTTTTTAAGGTTTGATCCTTAGACCAACTGAACCTATATTTCATTTCAACTATTTAGGTTGATGAAAATAGCTCGATCCTTAAGTTTGTGAGTATAAAAGATTTTAAAGGTTCAGATATTAGGCTTATTGAACCAATGGATCTTAGGTCGACCCTTAAGTTTGTGAGAATGAAAGATTTTTAGAGGTTCGATCCTTATATTTATTAAACTTATATTCCATTTCAACCATTTAGGTTGATGAAAATAGCTAAGCCCTTAGGTTTGTGAGCATTAAAGATTTTAAAGGTTCAACCCTTAGGCTTATTGAACCAATAAATTTTAGCTCGACCTTTAAGTTTGTGAGCATGAAAGATTTTTAGAGATTCAATCCTTAGGCCTGTTGAACCTGTATTTTGTTTCAACCATTTAGGTTGATAAAAATAACTCGACCCTTAGGTTTGTGAGCATAAAAGATTTGAATGGTTCGACCCTTAGGTTTATTGAACCAATAGATCTTTTAGCTCGACCCTTAGGTTCGTATAAGTATTAAAGACTGAACTTTTAATACTCTATGTGCTCATAAAACCTAAGGTTTGAGCCACTTTTAATTAAATATAAAAGACTAAATGTCTAAAAATATGCCAATTCAATAAAAGAAGGGAGAAATTTAAATAAAATGTAGGTATATATACAAACCAAAAAGAAGCCATAAATGCTATCAAAATCTAGACTGGAGGTTGCCTATCTACTGTCTAACTTTGAGCAAGTGATCCTATAGCATCATTTTCCTAGTCTGAGTGGTCTCCAAGGGATGATGCAATAAATCAAACTCCTCAATGGATGACGAGAAATCCTAATATAATATCTCAACCTCAGAAGCTAGCCAAGCGAAGTCCTCTTCAATATAAGCAGCAACTGCTCAAAGCTCTCATCATTTATCCAAAATAGCCCTCTCCCATTGTCTTAAAGCCCTGAACTCTACTGATATCTCCAAAAGCTCAAGCTACTCCTCTATATGTATCCATCCATAAAGGTAGTGCCAAGGAACCTCCACACTACACTAACCACGATCGTATGCAGCACAAATTTTCCCCAGACAGTAGAAAATTTGCACAAGAATTGTAGAGGCTAGTGAGAGCCTCCTCCCACTCGCTATCCTAGCCATCAAAAGAGTGCTCGATTAGAAAATTTTGTTATGGTTAAGAAAAGTAAAGTAATAAATCCACCTAGCAATAAAAGATACTAAAATTATATCATCTAAAAATCCTTTAGCTAAAATAGGCTGCACTCCAACTACTGATCCTAGTACAAATAGATCCTCTAAAAACTGCTCCATATCATGTAATCTCCTGCTAAAAGGATTATAAATATATGCAAAATCTATAATAAGTATTGTTGGATGCAACAAGCTCTCAATCGAGGTGTCCAAGTAAATAACTACTCTACGACCATGTCCCCACTTTTTCTACTAGCAAAGGTGGTGATAATGCCTCAAACACGGGTGAAGCTCTGGTGAGTATACAAATTCTCCTCTCCTCCACTATCCAGCTAGTTAATGCTCAAATAAATTATAATCCAAAGGAATACATTCCTCATATGGAATGCCTAGAATTGATAGATTAAAAATAATATGTATATCCCACAAACTAACTGTCATCTCGTTGGGTCTTACCCAATAAGTATTTGTATCACTGTCCCAATATTCAATAACATTCTGAAGCCAGGAAAAAGACAAACGAATGTAATCAAAAAGTGACATATAAATAACTTTGTACACTACAGCTTGTCTCAAAATTTGTTGGTGTCTTTTGAGCATGTAACGAGCCCATCTAGTCTAACCATTGAGAACTGAATGGGACTACCAAACATTAAAGCGTAGTGTTAATTATCAACCACATGTGTAGCATATGATATCTAAGTAATATAACAACACCTGTATGCTCTGCCAAGTTAGCTACTGGTTATAAAACATCTTGATCCCCATAACTCAGTCCCTCAATAATGTAATTCGAAGAAGTACCATCATTGTGCCGTAGTCTGAGAGTGACGATCCAGTCTGAAAGATCATGCCCAATTGGAAAATCCAAATCAAATGTTAATATTCAAGGAGAACAGGAGAATGCATTATCAAAAATGTCTCTGTCAATCAATATCTCTCTATACCAAAATAATCAATCTGAAATTAAAGCTGACTGAGAACCATCATAATCATCAATCTCCTACCAAATAGCCTCTTCTAGAGGCCCAATTCTGGATAATGAATGGATTCCATTCCAATCAAACATTATAACCTAAAAAAAGGAAGGGCAATGAAAATCTTACAATTAATAACTGCATCAAATTCATCATGTGAAAGTCACACAATGAATCCATTAGTAGGCAATTTGTTGACTGAAATAAAATTGATAAAATAGAGAACGAGAAAAATAATAATGGAAAAAATGCATCTTTTTGATCCGATCCTAGAATAACCAGTTGATCATCAAACGATGCATCTCTTTGTTGCTATAACTCACTTTAAGCAGATCAAGATAATCATTATATCAGAAAATGGAACTAAAAAAAGTGGCACTTACACTTTTAATTTTTTTGAAATTGATCTCTACATCCTTCCACGTGAAGCCCAACTATAAGTTATCCATATCATAAGCCCCTTTCTATGAAGCTACCTCTTAACTGCGAGCAAGTCTTCCGTCTCCCTATACCCCACTTCTACTCATGGATGAAACACCTAACGTCAGAGGACCTCAACCCGCTCTGTCCACACTTCTGATCTGATCACATCCTGATTGTCCAAGCACCGAGTAGCCAAACCTATAGTCTGCACCTCACTACATCCAACACCTCTGTTCAGCCCTTACCCTTATACAAGCACCCACACACAAGTTTGACTACTCCTATTCACACAAGCACCAAATGACCCAACTTCTGCTCACATTCGATGGCCCATCCTTTGCTCTTCACATGACACGCCCAGTCCACCTTGCCCCAACCTAGCCGATCAACCCAAAATCAAATAGCTGAGGCAATTCATGAATGCCAAAAACCCTCTAGCACTCATCTATATGAGCCAAATTGCTCCTTTCTCCTTCACACCACATGCATGAATGTTGAAACCCCTCCGCACACTTCTGTCCATTTGGGAATGATTTACTATGCGCTTGGTTCAAAGTATATAGAAAATGATTGTCTCTTATACTCCTATTTAAGGATTTTTAACTCTAAAAAACTACACATGAGTATAAGATAGTAGAATAATTATAATATTATTCCTTTAGTCTCCATCATCTAAAGGCCTATGAATGTGCAAGGAAGATTTATTACCGGCTGAATCCTATTCCATCTCATATATAATTATTTGAGTATTTTATAATAAGATTTAATTAAACTTAAATTATAAATTTAAAAGGATGATATGTATTTCAAACTCAAGACGTTGCACCATAGAACACTGATCTATGCAAGATGAATTTTATATCCGAAGACCCGCGCCGTGACTTTTAATACGGGTGGATGGTTTTAAAATTTGAAGGCTCGCATCATGATTTTTAATTCAAGTGGATGGTTTTAATTTTTAAAGACCTTGCATAGTTGAGTCTTTTTATCCTGGTGGGTTATATTTTAAAATTTGAAGACCTTGCTTGGCGAGTTAAATTTTAAAATTTGAAGTCCCTTCATGCAAACTAAAATGTAGATGTTGTAGCGTATGGAGATATAATGATCTCCCCTATTTGGGTTGTTTCTTTTGGATTATATCGACTATACTTTATCTCTCAGGAGTTAGAATTTGGAATTTCTGATGGCTAGGAGAATGAGGTAAGAGCTGCTTTGGAGAGGTTGAGGAGAGCTAGCATGGATCTTGACTTTAGCCTTCAGACTTTGAGGCACTGCTAGTGGGATATTTCAAAGGAGCAGCTTGAGCTTTTGGATATATGTTTGATTAAAAAAGTGTTGAGTTTTTGAAAAGATTAATTATCTTAGGCAATTTAATTTCTTAAATTTTAAGTTTAAAATTGAATGCATCATTATGAATGATATATTATCTCAAGAGACGAGCATACCATTTTCTAATAGGTTAAATTTATAGGATTAAAATTTCATCCTAATTATCATAATCAAATTTGAGTAAGAACTACAGATGACCCTAGAGGGTCAAAATAATTATTCACTCAGATATTTAACTATGATAATTGGGATAAATTATCATTAATTTTATAATCAAAGTTATAATAATTGATATATCTTCAAGAGGGAAGAAGACATCAATCATTATTGATCATTTAAAAATGATGATAATGAACATTGATTTTGACTTAAATTTTCCCAAAGATAATTAATTAATATTTTAAAAATTAATTTTTAAAATTATATCTGGGTTTCTAAATCTCCTACGAGCGTAAGCCCTCATAGTTAATTAAATCATAGGAAACTGAAGTTTCTTATGAATACACTTGATTAAAATAGCGGTAGTAATTTTATTTTGAGATTTCAAAGTTTGATATAAAAGGAAGTAAGGATTAGAAATTCAATAGGGGATGGATTAAAAGTGAGCATTTATTTTTAGAGATCAAAGGAGAAATCGTAGGAGGTGCTTTGGGATTCTAAAATAATTTAGAAACACCTCAATCTACCTTATATGTTGGGCTTAAATTTGAATTGAAAGATATTTAAGTTTAAATTATCAATTTTATTAGAAAATTAGGATTCAATTCCTAGAAGATTGAGGTCTTATAGCCTGAGCCTGTCTCATAACCTAAATCTAAATTGGGTACTAAAAATCAGTAACCCAAACCTAGCTAATGCAATGCAGGATCTGGACATACCTCGGCCTGGATTGGGCAGCCAGCTAACCACCTAAATGGTTTAAAACCACGAGTTTGATCTTTTATGTAAAAGTGGTAGGGATGTTAATTAGATTGAGTTTAAGGAGTTGGGGCCAACATCTAGACCAGATCCTAATTTGGCCCCATTGACTTATATAGGGTACGTATTAGAAGCTTAAAATAAAATGCAATTAAGTTTTAAACTCATTTTAATTAATTTTTAATGCAATACATACCAATTGACTCGATCATTGCTTAAAATTAAAATGAAGCAATTATAAAAAGGCTTATAAATAAATTTTATCCTAGAGATTGCATAGATTCCCCTTGACAGATCTACACCCTCAAAGGATAGGTGGTCTGCCAAAACTCGCAGGCGGGGAGTGCCTAACAAAGGAAAAAGGGTGCAATAAGATACTAAGCGAACCCCGGATAATCCCGGACTTACTTCTTAAAAGCAATAGAGTTTCTATGTTATCTTAAAAAATTTTATTTAATTAAAGTAGAAAAAGTTTTAATGATCCCTCATAAGCCTTTGATCAAGTTCCAAGTAAAATAAAAGATCGACATGCAAAATCACAAAAAAATATTAAAAGCATGCAATTCTATATCACAATCAACACATCAATCATTAATCAAATCAATTAAATTAATATTTAAATTAAAAGTCTATGTGGCAAATGCCACTTAATATTATAACCTAGGGTCTATAAAAGGTAAAGTGGTTAGGTGCCACTGATAACAGCTCGGATTCTATTCCTAAGACTCAAGTGAATTTGAGAATGGTATTCTTCTCGATCTTCACTTCTTTGTCCTTCTACGGGGCTCCTTGGATTATCGGATCTGGATATCCAAGTGAAAAGAAATTCCTCCCTAAAGGGATATTTTTTTGCCTCCTTGGATACTCAAAGTATCCTAATCTGAATCTTCAAATGAAGAAGGACTCTCCCTTAAGGGATGTCACCCTACTCTTTGAATTTCATATTGAATTTATGCCCCATCTCAAATGTCACTTGACTCAATTACAACTCAAATATTTTAAATTATATTGAATGAAAAGTTAAAATCTAAACTTGGATCACCTATAGGGTTATCCTAAGTAATTATATTTAAATTATCCCAAGCAGTTAATATAATAAAATTTAAAATGCTCAAATCAGCCACACTTAGCCATGCACTTTTAAAGGGGACTTAGTGCAGCAGCAATACCTGTAGCAATTTAATATTTATGATTTTGACCCTTTTTTTAAATGCCTTGTATGAGCATGACCACCTGCATAAGATTGAATTAATATAAATCATCCCTAACCTAGGGGTAAATCTAATGCCCATCAATCACATCATAGAGTGTAGAAATTAAATAAATAATCATACCCACATTAACAATCAACATGCAGTGAAAACTCAAAAATCTCAGCACATAGTAGTAAAGTAAATACCAGCCAAGCCTAAGACTAGAGTTGAGTCCTAACAAAAAATCTAAAGTGTGTGAGATAGGCTATGTGGTTCGGATATGTTTTATATCAGATAATTAGTTTAAAATTATCTAATGTTTGGGTTTATTGAAGTTCAAATATTAATGTGTTAAGGTTTATTTTAGAATGCATTTTTAAGATTAATTGATTAAATGTATTTGATTAGTTAGAAATTAAAGGAATAGTATAATTTAATTAATTTGATTAGCTTCTAATTTTAAGAATTAGTTTAATTTAAAATTTTTATCAAATGATTCATGGCGTTGTTTCACAGGCTCAAGGACCGGGCCTCTTTAAGACACTTTGCCCTACAGCCTGAGATATTCCATCCTAAAAACCATGTTGATGTAGTTAAATTAAATATTTTTTATTTTATTAAACTATTAATAATAAATCAATTTTAAGGTTGTACTCTCCATTGAATCCTTTTGTGACGTTGTGCCACCAGGCTCGAGGAATCCAGCCTCTTAAGGACACTTAGCCCTGTAGCCTGGAGTAGCTCATCCTAAAAACTTCATCCTTAGAGTGATTGTTTTGTATTAAAAGTTTGGTTTATTAATTTTATGAATCAAAATAATAATTTCTAGAATTTTGATTGATTATTAAATTTTTGAAATTTTCTAGATTATTTTAATCATTAAATTAAGGGGTCAAATTTTGACTTTTAAGTTAAGGTTAATTTTTACTAACTTAGTATTTTCATTCAATATTAGACCTTAGGATGAGTAATTAAACTGTAAGTTTGCTGGATTTGGAATTTTTTATAATTAGTTAATGAATATTTGAAGTTTGAGTTAAAATTTTAACTTTAAGTTGACTTAAAAGTTGACTTTTTTTATTTTTAAGTGATTTTTGATAGCTTGATATTTTTAATAAATATTAGGCCTTACATGAAGTTCAATGCCTTTGAGTTTGCTAAATTTAGAATTTTCTGTAATTAGTTATGATTTTTCAAAGTTTAATTAATTAATTAATTTTTAAATTATTTAATTAAGAAGGTTTTGATTGTTTTAATTCAAACTCATCCTAAACAGCATTAAATTACTCCTAAAGGCTAGGGATGGCCCATGGGAGTGATTTCAGGTGTTTAGAATTTATTTAAATTTTTTAATAAGTTTTAATTATTTTATTTAATTAATTATTAAATTTCACTAAAACTTAAATTAAAGTTAAATTACAAGTCAAGTGATGGAGCTTTTATTTTTCCTAAATAGAGGATTAAATTCTAGTCAGTTTGATATAATGTTTGTAATTTTTGGATTTAATTGTGATTTATTATAATTTTTTGAAATTTTTGGGTTCTTAAAAGGGCTGAATTTTGACTTATTTAATTTTCCGACCTAATGACCTCCAAATGTAGTGAAATTTGGTCCTAAGGTGTAAAATTTCACTAAGTTTAATGTTCTTAAATTTCACCCCTATTGGGTGTGTGTATAAGTTTCTAGAAGTTTTCTAAGTTAAATAGACCTTTTCTTTAATTATTTTTCTTAAGTGTCACTAGTGTTCAATTAGGTATGAATCTCTGGTCATCTAACCCTCACACTAAATTACACATACCACAAAAAAATACAAGTCTAATTCTAAGCGATGTGTGAGTTATAAAATTTCAAAGTTTTGGGTTAAAATTTGACCAAAAGATTTAAAAATTTAATTCACTAAAATCCAGCTATTAATAAGAGCTGAATGTTTTATGGCATGTGAGTATCACACAATAGTTTATCCTGTCTAAATTTGAACTCAATCAGATCACTAGATTGAGAATTATCAAAGAATTTTATTTTTGGTTAAAAGCTTAATAACTTTCTATACATCGATCCAAATTAGTCATAATAAATTTTAAAACAAACTTGAACTCGAGATGGTTCCAATGAGCCCAAGAATATCAAAGTTGGACAAAAATTGATTTTTAGTGAATTTTTGAAGTTTAGAGAATTTAAATTAACTTTTTAAATCAATTTTGATTCAAAAAATTGGATCAACGGCCATGTCACCGCACCTTCATACTGAAGAACCATGGTTCGAACCTCAGAGAAGCCTTGCAGCTCAGAGTTGTCCGATCCGCCCAGTTCAAACGAACGGACGACCTAGATTTTTTAGTTATTTTTTTATTTGAAACTTCAAACGCTCATAACTTTCGTTCCAACCATCCAAATTTGATGAACTTTGAAACATAAGATCTAGATGCCCTAATCTTTCAACTTATGGAGTTTCAAGGGTCAATGCATTGAGATTTGGGAGAAATTAATGTTTGATCATATAACTTACAATCCAAAAGTTAAATTTTGATGTTTTGGGCTTGTTGGAAAGCTGAAGAAGTCCTCTACAACTTTGCTAAAGTCCTCATAAATGTTTGACAGCTAGTTTTAAATCTGCTGTTAAAAGTCTTCTTTCTCTCACTATCTCTCTCTCTCCTGCCTAAAAGGGATTTTAGAGCTTGGGAAAAATGGGAAAATGCTTGGGAAAGCCTTAGAACTACATGGAGAGGTTAGATGATCAGTCTCATGGGCTGAAGGCTTTTAGAAAAGAAGTATTAAGTGAAATGAGGTAAGTCCAAGGCTTTGAGTTAAGTTTTAATATTATCCTTTCATCCCCTTGGTTTGGATGGCTAAGACTGATTAAGGGAGGCTTAGAGGTTTTCCAAGTGTCCCTAGGATTGCATAAAATTAGAGGAGATGGCTGGAGTTGAAAGAGATATGGATTGACAAAGTGGCATGGCCACCTAAGCTCTCATGAAAGCTAGTTTGATCATTTTTTACCACTCACTCCTCATTTGTTGACTAAGTTTGACTAGTCAATAGTCAAAGGGTGATGAGGTGGCAAAGGCGAAGGTCTCAAATACTGGTAGGATGATTTAAAAGGGGTTTAGAGCAATTCAAGTAAAGTTTGAATGAGTAAACATACACATGTGGGAGTTTGACCAAATTAGAAATGATTGACTTGGTCAAATTCAATATGCTTTGACTGGTGATAAGTTTAGAAAGGTTTTAACTATACTATGAAATAGGTTTGAGTATTTGAAGAAGTTAATTTGGTCAAATGAGTTGAAAATACCCATTTGGACCCTTAAAGAGGTATTAGGTCAACCTAGGTTGACTTGGTCAACCAGGTTAACCCATGACCTAGATTTTGGCTCAATAAGTTTGAAATGATATTTTGAGTCTGTTGGAGGTGATCCCAAGGTTTGGAGAGTTCAATTCAGTCAAAATGACTATTTAGGCCCTTAGAGGGCATTTGGGTCAACCCTTGTTGACTTGATAAACCAGGTTGACCTAGGGAATGGGATTGGGTCTAATAGGTTTATATTAACATTTAGAGGTCAATGGAAGTGATTCCATCTAAAGATAAGGTCATTTTATTCAAAATGATTATTCATACCCCTAAGGGATATTTTGGTTATTTTGGGTTGACCTAGTCAACCAGGCTTGACTAGGGTCTAGGTTTGAATCCTATGCACTCCTAATGATGATTAGGATGCATTATAAGAGTTTTTGGGATTTAATTTAAAAAGGTTATGTTGGAGTTTAAAGAAAACTTCAAAATTATCCTTAATGGGCATTTTTTTCATTTTGACCCCTGGTCAATTGGAGGTCAAAGTGGGTCCACTAAAATTCAGTTTAATACTTAAAAAGTCATAATCAAGGGTCTAGAAGTGATTAGAGACTTTGGAGAAAGCTCTAAGGTTAAAATATAATGGGTGGCAGGTCTAGTGGCATATGCCATAAATATTTGAAGGTTTTATAATCTTTGGATTTCAATTCAGTTTTTGGGGTTAGAAACCTCAGAATGAGCTCAAATTTAGAGAGTATGCCCTACGAACATGCTTAATAAATATGCAATTGATACATCATGAATTGAGGGTCATTTGATTGGGGTTTAAAGTGTTTGAAAAATAATTGGAAAAGGCTTTTAGGATAGGGCCATTGAACCTTAGATTTTGATCTAAAAATCTGGATTTGATATGGATTGATCTAAGATCTAGGTAGATCCTAGGGTTTGGATTGATCTAGGGTCTAATCCTAGGGTCTGGATTGACCCTAGTGACCTTATATAACAATAATATATCAATAGAGCTCAAGGCTTTAAGACAGTGGAAGAGGGCTCCTACGGAGAGATGACGAGAGCTTCGAGTAGTGGCTACTTATACTAAGGAGGACATTGCTTTGATAGCTACTAAGGTTGAGAGGTTAGAGAAGAATTTATTGCCATCCACTGAGGAGTTTGACTTGTTGCATCATTAGTTGGAGACCACTCAGACTAGGCAGATGATGCTGCAGGATAGCTTGCTTAGAGTTAGACATCAAATAAACAACCTCCAGTCCAGACTTCGATAGCTTTTCTAGCTTCTTTCTGGCATGTATATATGCCTTTATTTTATTTAATTTTCTCTCTTTTATTATTTTATTGAATTGTCATAGTTTTAGACTTTTAGTCTTTTATATTTGATTAAAAGTGGCTCAACCCTTATGCTTTATTAGCACAACGAGTGTTCAGAAACTCAGTCTTTTAGACCTGTTGAATTTATATTTATTTTTCAATCTGTTAGGTAGATTGATAAAAATAGCTTGACCCCTTAATTTTTTATCATGTAAATTTGTAAGGTTCGACCCTTAGGCTTAGTGAACATGTATTTCATTTTAACCAATTAAGTTAATGAAAATAGCTCGACCCCTAGGTGTATGAGCATAAAAAGTTTTAAAGGTTCGACCCTTAGGCTTATTGAACAAATGGATTTTAGCTCAACACTTAGGTTTGTGAGCATGAAACATTTTTATTTCTTAACCTTCTAGGTAGGTTAATGAAAATATAGCTCAACCCTTTTATTTTTGAGCGATGCAATTTTAGTAGTTGACTATAATGATGGATCATTTAGTCAATATGCAGTTTTATAATTTTCTTAGTTTATTTGGCAAAGGGGTATTTTATAAAAATTGCCTCCTGTCTTTATAAGAAGAGATTAAAAAGTTATTTTCCTACCTTATAGGTATATATATATATATATATATATATATATATATATATATATATATATATATATATATATAACATCTCCTGCTTTGTAGGAGATATAAAATTGCGTCCTATCTTTAAGAATGGACTTGAATTTATCTCCTCTCTTGTCAGAGAATATAAAAATTATCTCATATCTTTTAGATGGGAATTGAATTTATCTCCCTTCTTATAGGAGAATATACAAATTGTCTCCTATGTTTAGGAAGAGGATTGTTATTTTTTTGTTCCCTTGTACGAAAATTTTTATATATAACACCTCTTCTTGTTAAGTAGTTATGTATGGTATTTATTCAAATATTGATCATTTATTGGTGGCATGTCAAAGTGTGAATAGGATGTTAGACCTATTGCTCAATGTCCCTAGGCTAACCAAGAGGGGGGGTGAATTGGTTCTTTTAAAAAATTACTCTTGATATTTTGGAAAATTAAAAGCTAATCGTACAGTACGATATAGCTTCGTACAGTACAAACAGAGATAATTTTTTGCTCTTTCATTTAACACAGAAATTCAACCACAAAGAAAATAAACTGCAGAAAATAGAAATACAGAAAATAAATAGTGGACAGAGAACAACAGAATTTATAGTGGTTCGGTCAAACACGACCTACATCCACTCCCTAGAGACTTCTTCTCTAGGTATTGCACTAAAACTAAGTGACTCTCCTTTTACCCCCACAGCAAGGTGGAGAAGCCTTTACAAACTCTCTTCCACCAACCCCGGTGCGGCTCGTCCTTTTCACCCTACAAGTGCGGCAGAGAACCGTCATCCTTTTCACTCTCCAAGTGCGGCAAAGAACTATCATCCTGTTCACCCTACAAGTGTGGCAAAGAACCGTCGTCCTTTTCACTCTCCAAGTGCGGCCGAGAACCATCGTTCTTTTCACCCTACAAGTGCGACAGAGAACCAAAATCCTCTCGAACTATGCTTTTACAAAAGTCTCCAAGGAACTAGGAAGATGCTCGAAGAACAAGTAAAAGAAATCCTCTCAATTGGATAACCTTGTACAATCTCCTCACAATTTTCTCTTGAAAGATCTCTCAAAACTCAGTCTCAAACACTCTCCCAATCACTCTCCTTTCACTTCCCAAAAGAAAATTCACAGAAGGATCTCTCCTTCAAACAGTTTTGAGTCATTTTTATACTTGGGATAGAAAAAACGGTCCAAAAACTGAAATTTCAAGTTAAGTCCGTGTCGGTCGTCCCGTACGATCTAAGATCGTACTGTACGAACAGTTCAAAATTTTTAACAATCCGTCTTGCATGATTTATCAGATGAACAAGTCAGAGAACTTCGTCCGTACATTTCAACCCGTACGAACTCTTAGACGATCAAGTCAGTACGATTCGTACGAACATTTCATCCCATACGAATGCTTGGACGATCAAGTCAGTAAGCTTCGTCCAAACATTTTGTCCCGTATGAATGCTTGGATGATCAAGTTAGTAAGCTTCGTCTGAACATTTTGTCCGTACAAATGCTTGGACGATCAAGTCAGTAAGCTTCATCCAAACATTTTGTCCCGTACGAGTGCTTGGACGATCAAGTCAGTAAGCTTCATCCAAACATTTCGTCCGTACGAATGCTTGGACGATCAAGTCAGTAAGCTTCGTCTGAACATTTCGTCCCGTACGAACATATAGACGAACCCAATTTTGACTAGTTCGTACAGCAAAACCCATGTACGAACCATATTCGTACTATACGAACATGCCTTAGAAAATTTTCTTTACATGTGGGTTCTTTTCGGAGGACATATTATACAGATCATCCCGTACGATCTAAAATCGTACTGTACGATAAGTTTAAAAATTTAAACTTTTAACTCCCCCATTGTATGTGTGTGCACAGTTATCCAACTTACAATCACACTCTCTCAGACTCAAGAAAAAAAAAATTTACAGACTTTCTTTACAGTGAACAAGTGAACTTGAAGTCTTCAACGATCTAGAGTGTAAATTTCCTGAAAAATACTTTAGTACACACAACGAAAACTTACATATATGTTAGAAGATGAATTAAACAAACAATAAGCTTTTGTAATCATCAAAAAACATAAACTTAGATTAGAATTCACAAGAATAAAAATGATTCACTCTAATCACAACAATCTCCCCCTTTTTGATGATGACAAAACAACTATTGTTTGAAATGAAAATAAAATAAATCTTCTAAACAAATCCACTAAATATACTCCCTTAAATAAAAGATCTACACTCCCCCTAAATAAAACATTCCTAAAGTTCCCCTAAAGCATTAACTTATCCTATCCCTAAGCTCCCCCTAAAGACTAATCAAGATATATGAGGATAGAGAGTGAATTTTACATTGAATGCACAAGAGAATGGTAGGAAAGAGTGTAGAAATGATAACACAAGCACATACAAAAATAATAGCACAAGAAACTAGAACAAACAAATAAATAGCACATAACAAAAGTAAAATTTACATAAGTCAAACAACGTCAAACAGATAACACATAGCACAAAACATATACACAAAACACACATAATGTAGCACAAATACATACATAAGTCAAACAACAAAACACACATAATATAGCACAAATTAATCTAGCATAAATACATACATAAGTCAAACAATAAAACTCTCCCCGTTTTGCCAACAGCAAAAAGGTCACTTAAAAATAGTTGAAAAGAGGAATAATGTTAAATGAAGTTTAACTACAATATACAATTGAGATACAAAAATTAAATACTCAAAAAAGTTAGATTGCATAGTATGTTGAGGAGAAGAAAAGTTGATCTAAAGTAGTAATGTATTAGACATATTAGCAGTCTCAACTTTGTACAGAAGATGAGATAGCATTACCAAAATTTTAAGTCTATAGTGACAATTATTGATTAGTGAATATAGAGAAAAAAAATGCTAAAGGAAAGAAAATTTGGCGTCTTTGCGCATCTTTTGAAAATGTAGGCTAATTTTGTACCTTATTAAAATTTGGGGACTCTGCGCATCTTTTATTGGATGACAAATTTTGTGTCTTTTCACATTTGGCGACATTGCGCATCTTTTCTTGTATGACACATTTTGTGCATCTTTTCAAGCTTTGCTTTGAATGTAAGATTCTTTCCAAAAATATTATCTCTTAGTCACATATATAATAATAAACACTAAGATTTAGACAATGAGAATAATGTTAAAACATCAAAAATACACAAATTTAGACTAAATAATATATGTCTAAATAAGATTAAGTAAGATCTTCTAATCCACACCAAAACATAATGAAATCTAAAAAATTTGATAATTTAAATTTATGCATAGTATTTTCTATTGTAATATGAACTCAATTAACATTCTAGATCATTAATCAACTAAAGTCAAGTGAAAAGAACAAAAACAATAAAACAGTTATTAACACAAACAAAAATAAGCATAGAAACAGTAGATCATTTCATTTCCAATAATTTGAAAAACACATACAATATAGCAAGTTTTACATTTATGCACAATTTAAAAAAAACTTGCTAGCCATTCCACAACATAAACTTTCACAAAATAAAGAACAACCTCAAACTGATAAAAGGAAAAAAAAAACAATCACATCTCAAATCATATCATAACAAAGCAAGCTAGAACTGAGAAGGACCCTGATCGGGAGGAGGTGGTGGAGGACCAAACAACGCAAAATAGCTATTCAGAGTAGCAATATTAGTGTTGACAGCATCAAATTGATCATCTTGCCTCTTCAAATGAGCCTCCATGTCATCAAACCTTTGGTCCATTCTATCAAAATGTTGGACCATGTTTTGATAGAAATCCTGTGGAGCTCCAGATGCAGTTGAGGGTGCACCTGAAGGAGCAGAAGCTGAAGGAGGCTCATCATCTGAGCTATCTGCTATATCCTCTTTCCCAAATAACGCTCTAAAGGAAGCGTCAGTGAAGTACTGTGGGAGTTCAGAAGGACCAGAAGGATGAACTAGGTTCTACTTCCTCTCTATAATGTAATACACAATATGTCCTAAAGTAATATTTTTCTTCCTCTTTACACTAGCCAAACCAATATCTGAAAGATAATAGATGTAGTCTAAGATCAATTGTGCTTCATCAATGGGTTGACCAATCATAATTAGAATAGTGGTTGAGGAAAGAAGTGGAGTCATATTAACCCTATCTCCTGCTTTAGGAATAATTGATGTCCTAAGTACATGTTGGATTATCCTAGCATTTTGATTCAATGTATCTACCCGAGCGACATGTGTGGGTATGCTTGCACTTCTAAGAACTTGGTTAATTTCAGACCAACCATTTTTAGGTCTTGTGGAGAAGGTATGAGCTCTAGTCCCTTGAGTTCTAAGATGAATATATTCTCCTAGATCCTCCTTAGTTATCACAACTTTTTGTTTAAGGACAAAAGAAGAAATAGCTGTGTGATCCTCGTTAAAGGTCATGTTGGCTAGGAACACATGAAACAAATCCTTATTGAAGGCATAGATCAAGGTCAATAGAAAAGAAAAGTGGGTCGAGTCAAAGAGGGGCATAACTGCAAAATGAATATTTTCTTGCAGTAGTATGCGGGAAGGAGTAACCTTAGATGCTGCATACCTAAGGTATGCTTCCTCATTCACTTCACTAAGAAAGTTATCATCCCAGTTCCTTTTAGACGCTGGAGCCCTAGCAACCCCTGTCCTTTTTCCACTGCCAGATATTTTCTCTCAATGCTCTAAAGGTTCTAGATAGAAAGTGAAATGAAAGAAAATGACCCATCTTTATATAGAAAAATCTGCTATCATACTGTATGAATCAAGTTCATACAAGATGAACCTTGATTCATCTAGTATGAATTAAAGTTCGTCTGAGATGAATGAAAGCAGTCAAAATGAAATAGTTTTTCGTAAACTGCTCGTCCCGAGGCGTCCTTTCGTACAGGCTTTTTGACTTCCTAATCGTACAGACGATGACGTGTTCGTCCGGGACGATCATAAAATTTAAGTTCATTCAACCGACGGTTAGGTTCATCCCTCACGTGAAACGACATGTGGATCGTACAGACGAATGATATTCATACGTATAATCACCAATAATAACTGCTCCTAATCGTGTTTCCTCTTCGTTCGTACAGACGAAGTGTGGGTACGATGATGTGATCGTACAGTACGAAGTGTGGGTACGATGATGCGATCCTTTTTACTGCTGTCAAATGTGATTCTTTTGGATCAGCTTGAAATCTAGCACATAAGCAAACACTAAACATAATGTCAGTCCTGCTAGCAGTCAAATAAAGCAAAGATCCAATTATTCCTCTAAACTTCTTTTGATCAACAGATTTTCCCTTAGGATCCTTATCTAATAGGACTGAGGAACTCATGGGTGTAGTGACTGGTTTAGCATTATCCATTTCATACTTTTTAAGGATTTCCTTAACATATTTAGATTGACAAAGAAAAGTCCCTTCCTCATTTTGCTTTATGCTAAACCAAGAAAATAAGTCAAATCACCCATCAAACTCATCTCAAATTCACTACTCATTGTTTTTGAAAATTCATCACATAGAGCTTTATCAGTTGATCCAAAGATGATATCATCCACATATATTTGTACAATGAGTATTTCATTTTCAAGTCTTTTCGTAAATATAGTGGTATCCACACTTCCTTTAACAAATGACCGGTTTAATAAGAAAGTGCTTAACCTCTCATACCATGCTCTAGGTGCCTATTTTAGTCCATATAATGCCTTTTTCAATTTGAAAATATGATTAGGGTATTTAGAATTTTCAAAGCCTGGAGGTTGCTCAACATACACATCCTCTTCTATCACCCCATTTAGAAAGGCACTCTTAACATCCATTTGGTATAACTTAAAATCTTTAAAATAGGCAAATACTAACAAAACTCTTATTGCTTCAAGTCTTACTACAGGGGCAAATGTCTCCTCAAAATCAATTCCTTCAATTTAATTATACCCCTTAACTACTAATCTAGCCTTATTTCTCACAATTACTCCTGAATCATTCATCTTGTTTTTGAACACCCACTTAGTTCCAACTATACTTTGATCTTTTGGCCTTTCCATTAATTCCCAAACATCATTTCTCTTGAATTGATTCAACTCCTCTTGCATGGCCAAAATCCAAAATTTATTCAAAAGTGCTTGTTTTATGTTCGTGGGTTCTATCATTGAAATAAATACTGAATGATTCACTTTTTCCTCAAACCATGCCTAGTCCTAACTCCTTCACTTGGTTCACCTAAAATCAATTCTGTTGGATGACTCCTTACAAATTTCCATTCTCTAGGCAATTGGTTTTCCTCTTCTTTTTCAACCCTTTCTGCAACTTTTTGATTTTCAAGTTTTTGAGTTATCACCTCAACCTCATCTTCATCCAACTTAGACCCTTTACTATCATAGGATTCATCAAAAATAACATGTGTGGTCTCTTCAACTATCAATGTTCTCTTAATAAAAACTCTATAGAATTCTCCAACACTTGAATATCCTAGAAAGATTCCTTCATCTAATTTCGGATCAAATTTCCCTAGAAGAGTTTTATCATTATTATGTATGAACACTTTACATCCAAAAATATGTAGATGCGAGAGGTTGGGACTTCTACCTTTAAGAAGTTCATAGGGTGTCTTATTCAATTTAGACCTTATGTACACCCTATTCAATACATAACATGCTGTACTAACAGCTTCAGCCCAAAAATATTTAGGAAGTGAATATTCTGCCAACATGGCCCTAGCAGTTTCAACTAATGTCCTGTTCTTTCTTTCTACAACTCTATTCTATTGAGGTGTCCTAGGTGCTGAGAAGTTGTGTTCAATTCCAAGAGATTTGCAAAAATTATTAAACATTTTATTTTCAAATTCTCCCCCATGATCACTTTGGATACTAACTATTTCAAAACCAAGTTTTCTCTGAATCCAAGTGGCAAAATCTCTGAACTCATCAAATGATTCACTCTTATGATTCAAAAATCAAATCCAGGTGAATCTAGTATAGTCATCCACAATAACATACCCAAATCTTTTTCCTCTTAAACTTAAGGTACTAACAGGTCCAAATAAATCCATGTGAAGAATTTCTAAGGGCTTGTTAGTCCTAATTTCCTTGATAGAATTGAATGAGGATCTCACTTGTTTTCCTAGTTGACATGCATCACACAAGTGATCTTTAGTAAAATCCAATTTGGGTACTCCTCTAACTAGTTGCTTTTGAGTGATTTTCCTAAGATTTTTCTTGCTAGCATGACAAAGCCTTCTATGTCACAACCATGATTCATCAGATATAGTTTTCAAACACAAGGCAGTAGATGGTTTAACAGAATTAAAATCTAGCATGTAGACATTGTTCATCATATCACCATTCAAAACAACAGTTCCATTTAGACTAATAACACAACTTGTAGGTAAAAACTTTATATGATAGCCCTTGTCACATAATTGACTAATACTAAACATATTGTGTTTCAAGCCTTCAACTAACAGTACATTCTCAATAACAAAATTTTCTGAATTTCTAATTATACCTATACCTATCACTCTCTTGGTGGTATTATCTCCAAGCGTCACCTTGCCTCCATTCCTAGCTTCCAGCGATATAAATTGATTTGTATCTCCGGTCATATGCTTTGAGTATCCGCTGTCTAGGTACCAAACACTCTCATAAGGTCTTCTGTAACAGCGTTCCTATAAAATGATCAAACATTAGTCTTGGGAATCCAAACAAGTTCGGGTTCACCTCTTGATAACTTTAAACCAGATGCATGTGTGATATGCTGTGGTTTATGCACCTTAGGTCTCCATACTAAATGTGTTATATACTTCAAAGTACAGGTATGGGAAATATGTCCTAAACTACCATAAGAAAAACACTTTATCCCCGGAAAGGGATTCACTAATCTATTATTCCTAAAAATTTTCTTTTTAGATCTTGAGTCAATGTTCTTGTGGTAAGATTCATGAAACTCTTCAAGTTTACGTGGTATTTTATTTTCCTTAAGTGTTTTAATCTGAACTTCAAGATAAGCATTTGCACTTTCTAAAATCGAATTGTCAATTTTCAACTCATGCTCTCTAGAATCTGATTCATCCATAAAGGTCTTAAAATCTTTTTCAAGTTCAGCATTTGATGATTTTAAAAGATTATACTGTTTGTTTAAATCATCATACTCATCCAACAAAGTCATATGGTTGCTGTCATTTAATACATGATCTTTTTTAAGGATCTCTTAATCTTTTTACAGCTCTACATAATCCAAATTTAACTTAGCGTGCAATTTCTTAAGTTTTCTATATGCATAGTGTATGCGTTCAGAAACTTTAAATAATTCTTCATAGCTTAAATCACATACCTCATCCTCATCTGAATGGTCGAGATTATCAGCCATTAAGCACAAATTGGTAACCTCCTCTTCTGGTGCTGTTTCTGACGAATCTAAAGCTGAGTTCGCCCAGAAGGCTCATTATACTCTCTTTTTACCCCTTTTATCCTTTGGTTTCTCCTCGGTCTTCTCCTTGCTAGGAATTCCTTTGAGATTGGGGAAATCTATCTTGATGTGTCCTGGCTTCCTGCACTCATAGCAAATGACTTCATTTGAAGCCTTAACATTCTTCTGAAACTTACCTTTGTTCCAATGCTGGCGTATTCTCTGCTTTCTTTTTAGGAAACTTCTAAATTGCCTCGTCATCAGGGCAATATCCTCTTCATCCTCAGGTAGTGACTGATCACTTTCAGAGTCGTCCACCTTTAAAGCAATGTACTTCTCTTTTCGCTTCTCACCTGCATCAATCTGTCTTTGAGTCACTGATTGCTCATAAGCAATTAATGATCCAAGAAGATTGTCAATAGAATAAACATTCAAATCTTTAGATTCTGTTATTGCAATTATGTTTGCATCATATGTAGGAGGTAAACAACGTAATATCTTGTTAACTTTCTCTATATTAGTCAACTCCCTATCTAAAGCATGCAATGAAGTGGCTATGTGTATAAAATGAGTGTACATATCAGAAATTGATTCATTCTGTTTCATGCGAAAAAGTTCATAGTCGTGCAAGAGAATATTCAATCTAGTTTGTTTCACTTCATTAGCACCTTCATATGTGATGCAAAGTCTATACCATATTTCATTTCCTGATTTACAGGTAGACACACGCATGTAATCTTCTGACTTTAAAGCACAAAAGAAACTATTCAAACACTTAGCATTCAGTTGAGCTAAATCACGTTCTTCTACAGTCCAATTTACAGAAGGTGTTTGAACTCTTATTCCTTCTACAATCCTAGTAGGTTCAGTATAATCATCCGGAACTAACATCCACATGTGATAGTCAAGTGATTGCAGAAAAGTAGACATGCGAGTTTTTCAAAAATCAAAAGGGATATTATCAAATAACGGTGGTCTAGTGATCGAGTATCCTTCCATAGTATTTCTATTTCCAAAATTAGCCATGATCAAAATTTTAAAAAGTATTTAAACAGTTATTTTTGAAATTGTCTCTTATACCGCTTGAAAGTGCGAATAGGATGTTAGACCTATTGCTCAATGTCCCTAGGCTAACCAAGAGGGGGGGTGAATTGTTCTTTTAAAAAATTACTCTTGATATTTTGGAAAATTAAAAGCTAATCGTACAGTACGATATAACTTCGTACAGTACGAACAGAGATAATTTTTTGCTCTTTCGTTTAACACAGAAATTCAACCACAAAGAAAATAAACTGCGAAAAATAGAAATACAGAAAATAAATAGTGGACAGAAAACACCAGAATTTATAGTGGTTCGGTCAAACACGACCTACATCCACTCCCTAGAGACTTCTTCTCTAGGTATTGCACTAAAACCAAGTGACTCTCCTTTTTCCCCCACAGTAAGGTGGAGAAGCCTTTACAAACTCTCTTCCACCAACCCCGGTGTGGCAGAGTACCGTCGTCCTTTTCACCCTACAAGTGCGGCAGAGAACCGTCGTCCTTTTCACTCTCCAAGTGCGGCAGAGAACCGTCATCCTTTTCACCCTACAAGTGCGGCAGAGAACCGTCATCCTTTTCACTCTCCAAGTGTAGAAGAGAACCTTCATCCTTTTCACCCTACAAGTGCGGCAGAGAATCAGAATCCTCTCAAACTTTGCTTTTGCAAAAGTCTCCAACGAACTAGGAAGATGCTTGAAGAACAAGTAAAAGAAATCCTCTCAATTGGATAATCTTGTGAATCTCCTCACAATTTTCTCTTGAAAGATCTCTCAAAACTCACTCTCAAACACTCTCCCAATCACTCTCCTTTCACTTCACAAAAGAAATTTCGCAGAAGGATCTCTCCTTCAAACAGTTTTGAGTCATTTTTATACTTGGGACAGAAAAAACCGTCCAAAAACTGAAATTTCAAGTTAAGTCCGTGTCGATCATCCCGTATGATCTAAGATCGTACTGTACGAACAGTTCAGAATTTTTAACAATCCGTCTTGTACGATTTATCAGACGAACAAGTCAGAGAACTTTGTCCGTATATTTCGTCCCACACGAACGCTTGGACGATCGAGTCAGTAAGATTAGTCCGAACATTTCATCCCGTAAGAATGCTTGGACGATCAAGTCAGTAAGCTTCATCCGAACATTTCATCCCGTACGAATGCTTGGACGATCAAGTCAGTAAGCTTCGTCCGAACATTTCATCTATACGAATGCTTGGACGATCAAGTCAGTAAGCTTCGTCTGAACATTTCATCTCGTACGAACATATGGACGAACCCAATTTTGACTAGTTCGTACAGCAAAACCATGTACGAACCGTATTCGTACTGTACGAACATGCCTTAGAAAATTTCTTTATATGTGGGTTTTTTTGGAGGACATATTATACAGATCGTTCCGTACGATCTAAAATCGTACTGTACGATAAGTTTAAAAATTTAAACTTTTAACTCCCCCATTGTGTGTGTGTGCACAGTTATCCAACTTACAATCACACTCTCTCAGACTCAAGAAAAAGAAAATTTACAGACTTCCTTTACAGTGAACAAGTGAACTTGAAGTCTTCAACGATGTATAGTATAAATTTCCTGAAAAATACTTTAGTACACACAACGAAAACTTACATATATGTTAGAAGATAAATTCGACAAACAATAAGCTTTTGTAATCATCAAAAAACATAAACTTAGATTAGAATTTACAAGAACAAAAATGATTCACTCTAATCACAACAGCTTGGGCCTTGACCTTATAGGTCAATGAGTTGATAGGCTCCTCCTTCAGACACTATTTTAATTATAAAGGTTCTTCCCATATTTGGTCAAATTTACTAGCGAGGTGACAATGAGAGATTGCAGGTCTTCAGCAAACAAGAACAAGTTCACCATCCTTGAAGCTTCTAGGATGAACCATTAGATCATGGGCCCTAGTCATTCTTGCTTTATATGATTCTAGACTTTAATGTGTTTGAAGTTGAACTTCATCAAGAGCTTCAAGTTCTTCAAGCCATAGAAGATCATTTTATTCTTTGGTAAATTTGTATTGAAAAATAATTCGAAGTGATGGAAACTCGGCCTCGAGAGGTAATATGCCTTAGTTTCAAAAACTGGCAAATATTGGGTGGCGCTTGCATTGCAGTTTCATAAGTGGTACGATCTGCTCAGTTTCTTTCAACTTATCGTGTCATTCTCTTTTATTTCTAGAGAGAATATTTTGAAGCAATTTTACTAAAGTTCTGTTAAAAACTTTAGCTAAACTATTGGCTCGTAGATTATATATCAAATAATAATGCCAATCTATTTTATTTTATTTGATAAATTTATTCAGTTTAGCACTTTTAAAGGTTGTACCATTATTAGATATAACTTGACGTGGTACTCTAAATCGATAGATAATGTCATCTCGAAAGAATTTCATCAAATTGTCTTCTTTAACTTCTCTCAAGGGAATTACTTTAGCCCATTTTGATAAGCAGTCAGTGACAACGAGGATGAACCAATGTCCTAAAGAAGATGGTCATTCTATCAAGCCAATTATATGGGTACCCCAATTTTCAAATGGCTATGATGCTACCATTAGATGTAGCAGGTTGGGAGGTCGATGCATGATATCTCCATACACTTGACATTAATAGCATTTCTTAGCATGGTCGATAAGTTAGATTTTTATTTTTATTTTTGGATTTGATTGGTATGCACCATATAATCCTTCGTGAACTTCACTTATGACTTTTTGGGCTTCCTCAGGACCTAAGTATCATAGCCACATTTGATCAAATGATCTACGGTATAATGTATCATTTATGAAAGTATATCTTAATGCTCTTCATTATATTTGTGAAGCCATGGATATATTTTGAGGCAATTTCCCTTGCTTGAAGTATCTGATGAATGGCTCTCTCCAATCATTTTCATCAGATATATCCAAGCTTTCTTGCATTTCTCTCCCTTCATCATCTTGCATGATAGCTGGAGTTAATGCATGCCTATTTTGAATAGTTGTGAGATCGGATCCTTGTGACAATTTGCTAGTTCTTTAGCTAGTTTTGCCCGTGCATCGGCTTTGCCATTTTCACTGTGTATAATTCTAGTGAGAGTTACTTTAGGAATTTATTATTGGAGTTTTAAAGCATAGTTATGATATGAGATTAATTCGGGCTTATTGATTTTGAAAATACTTGTTATTTGTTTGATTATGGGTTGAGAATCTCTATATATATATGGAGTTTTTGGTTTTTCATGTTAATTGCCTGCTCAAGTCCCAATATTAAGGCTTCCTATTCAGCCTCATTATTAGTGCGAGGCTCTATTAAACTATAGGAATATCAGAGTATCCATTTTTATGGCATAATAACATAAGGTCAATGCCTACCTGAATTGTTAGAAATTTAGGTGGCATGGCCAATTTTATTGATGAAAATCCATCAAAATAGAGCTCCCATTCTTGTAGATTTTCTTTTACTTCCACTCTAAGTGTTCGCTCATTTAGAAACTTATCACTGAGTGAAGAATCTATAGGTAAAGGATGGGCTACTAGAAAATCAGCTAGAGCGTGCTCTTTCACCACTTTTTGTGGCGTATATGTTATGTCAAATTGCATCAGCAAGACAACCCTTTTAGCTAGACGACTAGTGAGAGTTGGTCTAGTCATTAAAAATTTTAATGGATCCACTTTAGATATTAAAGTGATTTTATGGGATATCATATACCGCTAGAGTTTTGGAGCAGCAAATATTAATGCTAAGCATTGCTTTTCGATTGATGAATACTTTGATTCTACCCCTATTAATCATCAGTTAATATAATAAAGGGCATTTTCTTTGTCATCTTCATTAGTTTGTGCTAGCAACACTCCGAGTGATTCTTCAAGAGGTGTTGTATATAAAATTAAAGGTTTACTCAAGATAGGGATATCAAGGATTGGCGGATGTAGAAAATATTATTTTATTCTATCAAATGCCTCCTTTTAAGCATCATCCTATTTAATAGGTGTATTTTTCTTTTTTAGACATATGAATGGTTGACATCTACCTGAAAGGTTAGATATAAATCTATAAATGTACGCCAATTTACCTTGGAATCAATGAAGTTGTTTTAAAGTTTTTGGATTTGGCATTTACATGATTACTTTAAGTTTAGAGGGGTCAATTTAAAATCTAAGGAATTTTCCAAATGCAACACCGAAAGCACACTTTAATGGATTCATTTTCAAATTAAAATTTTGAATTCTTTCGAACATAATCTTAAGATTATTTACATGCTCATGTTGAACTTTACCTTTTACAACCAAGTCATCAACATAACATTTAGCATTCTTATGAATTAAGTCATCGAAGATTTGAGTTATTGCACTATGGTAAGTGATTTCGGCATTTTTCAAGCCAATGTCATCACCTTGTAGCAATATATACTGATGGAAGTTTGGAATGCGGTATACTTTTCATCCTTTGAATCAATTTGATTTGATTATAGCCTGATGATCCATCCATGAATAAATATATGCCATAGTTTTATGTATTATCAACCATAAGTTCTACATTAGGCAATGTGAAATTATCTTTTGGGCATACTTTATTCAAATCCCGATAATCTATGTAAACATGGATTTGACCATTTTTTCTTTTTGGAATGATATTGATGATCCAGTCAGCATACTTCTCCTCTTGAATAAAACCAGGTTCAATAAGCTAATTAATTTAAGAATTTATTCATGGTTTCTAATATTTATTTCTCCTTTGCTATATGAAGGTTCTAATATGGAAATGGATAGAAGTTGGATGTATTGTTTAAGGAGTAATACTATTTTTTAAAGGAGTTAAAAACATTCTAAATTTTGCATTTAGTTATGGAAGTTCAAGTGGCATGATACTATGCCCATCTAGAGATTGTGCAAATGGCATTTATAAGACAAGAGATGACGTTGAAGCTCATTTTCTTTAGAGAGGATTCAAACATGGATATTACAATTGGACTGCTCATGGAGAAACTTCATTTAGAAATGACATTGGATCACATTCCCTCATTGTTGATAATGTTAATGATGACATGGAAGGGCTATTAAATGATTCATTTGGGTTTGAAAGTAATACTACAGATGAACAAGAAGAAACTAATAAACCAAATGCAAATGTTGCAAAGTTTTATAAGTTAATAAGTGACTCACAACAAGAATTATTTCCCGGATGCAAAAAAAGTTATCAAAACATAATTTTCTTGTTAGGCTACTTCAAATTAAATTTCTTGGTAATTGGACTCAAAAATCATTTAGTATGTTGCTTGACTTGTTAAGGTAAGCAATTGAAGATATTCGTCTACCGAAGTCTTATTACGAGACAAAGAAGATAATTCAGGATTTGGGCTTAAGTTATAAAAAATATGATGCATGTCATAATGATTGCATTTTATATTGGGGTCCTCATGAATTTAAGAATGAATGTGATATTTGTAATGAATTAAGATGGGTTGCAGAAGATAGCACTTCAAAAGAGATATCAAGTAAAAAAAATAAAAAAGGTTGCAGGAAAAGTCATGTGGCACTTTCCATTAACATCAAGATTGCAGAGATTATTCATGTCATCTAAAACTGCATCATATATAATATGGAATAAAGAAGATCACATAGAAGATGGATATATGAGGCATCCAGCTGACACTCTAGCTTGGCAGCATTTAGACTACCAAGATACAAATTTTGTTGTAGATCCTAAAAATGTACGATTGGGTTTAGCATCAGATGGATTTAATCCATTTGGGACAATGACTTCAACTCATCTTACTTGGCATGTTGTATTGATGACATAAAATTTGCCACCTAACTTGTGTATGAAACCATAATACATGATGTTTTCTTTGCTTATTCCTGGACCAACTCAACCTGAAAATGATATTGATGTTTATTTACAACCACTTGTGGCTGAGTTAAAAGAGTTATGGTAAATTGATGTGCAGGCTTACGATGCATGTTCTAAGGAGAATTTTCAAATGCGAGCTGCATTATTATGGACTATAAATGATTTTCCATGTTATGCTAACTTATCAGGTTATAGTACAAAAGAGAAGTTTACATGCCCTATTTTCAGGAGAGTACATGTTCTGAGTGGTTACATTTTTGTCATAAAAGTTGTTATATGGGACATCAGAGGTTCTTAGATCAGGATCATCCTAGTAGAAAAGATAGTTGATCTTTTAATGGTTGTGAAGAACATGGGACAATACCATCACTAATTAATGGATCCAAAATTGTTGATATGTTAAGAAGTATAAATGTGAAGTTTGGAAAGAAAACACCTGCTAATCCTGATTTTCCTTATAATTAGAAGAAGTTTAGCATATTTTTCAAGTTGTCGTATTGGGAAAAAAAATCTTTTACATCATAACTTAGACGTTATGCATATTGAAAAGAATGTATGTGATAAGCTTTTGGGTATATTGTTGGATTTTGATGGAAAGACAAAAGATCATTTAAATGCACGCAAAGACATGGAAAAAATGGGAATACGCCCTATATTGCATCCTACTTGTACTTCATCTGGACTTACTTATTTACCTTCTGCATGCTTTACAATGAACAAAAAGAAAAAGAAATTTTCTATAAAGTTTTAAAAAATATTAAAGTGCCAGATGGATATGCATCTAATATTTCAAGACGAGTGCAACTGAAACCACTAAAAATACTTGGATTAAAGATCCATGATCATCACATAATAATGCAACAATTGCTTCCATTATGCTTAAGATGAGTCTTACCTAAGTCGGTTCACTCTCCTCTAATTCGTTTGAGTCATTTTTTTCAAGGATTGTGCTCTAAAGTTTTTCTCCCAATTGAGCTTCTTAGATTGGAAAAAGAAATCACAAGTACACTTTGCCAGCTTGAAAAGATATTTCCTCATGCTTTTTTGATATCATGGTCCACTTGACAATTCACTTGGCCACTAAGGCAAGGATTGGAGGTCCAGTATATTATTGTTGGATGTATCCTATTGAGAGGTTAGTAATTATTTTATGTATTATTATTTCTTTTATTATATCCAACTTTAATAAAAAATTTATATCATTTATCAAACAATTTTTTTATATTTTAGGGGAAGTTAAAGTAATATGTTCGAAATAGAAGTCGTCTAGAGGGATTAATTGTAGAAGACTATATTGTGGAGGAATGTTTAACATTTTGCTCTTTATATTTTGCTGAGCATGTGAAAACCAGGCATAATCATCTTGGAAGAAATGAGTTGGATGAGAATGTTTTGAATGAAGGACTTAATATCTTTGAAACAAATGGTCGGGCACTCAAAAAAAGAGAGGTGAAGATCTTCAATGATGACACACGCATAAAAGCACATCGATATGTCCTTTTCAATTGTGAGAAAATAGAGCCATATGTTAGGTAAAAAAATTAGTTGAAGTACATATTTTTATTTTTTTATATAATTACTATTATTACATTCTTATAAAATTTATGATTATATACAGTTAACATTACACTACAGTTAAAAAAATGATAAGATAAAAAAGGTCTCGCTATTGAGAGCATGAAGCTAAAAGAGTGCACAATGAAGATTTCGTTTCTTGGTTTGCTAATAAAGTTAGTGTTATAATGCTAATGTAATTTACATAAGAATTTTTACTGATTATATCTACTTTGTTTTAATATATTGCTTCAATTGATCCATTAAAGGATGATACTATTTCTACTGATTTGAGGCAGTTAGCTAAAAGGTTCATCCAATGTTGTCACTCTATACAAGAAATACCTTATAAATGGTTTTAGATTTCATGTTGTAGATTTGATGAAAAAAAAGAAAAACTCAAAATTATGGAGTGATGGTTAAAGCTCTAACTTCAATCTTTGCTAGTATCAAAGATAAGAACCCTATTTCATGTAACTTGACATACTATGGGATCTTAAAAATATATAATTGAATTGGACTACACAGCAGAGCGAAGTGTTATTTTATTTGAATGTGATTGGGTTTCTAAAGGAAAGAGACTAAAGGAGGACGAGGATGGCTTCATCTTGACTAATTTCAATAAAATTAAACAACATCAAGAACCTTTTGTGCTTGCTTCTCAAGTTCAACAAGTTTTTTATGTGGAAGATCCTATTTATCCTACATGGTATATTATTGTTACAACATCACCAAGAAATGATATTAATAACATTCACATAGACATGGATGTTGATTACTACTTGTAAAGTAAGACTTCTACTCAACATTATTTTATTGATGATGAAGTTCAGTGGACTAGAGATGAAGTTGATGGCATTCTACTAGAGTAATTGATTTGTGTATTATTTATTTTGTAATGTTAAACCATTTTTTTATACTTATATCATTAGATCCTTATATCAATCTAATTATTATGTAACATTTTATGGTTTTATGTGTTTCTTATGTGTGTTTATCTAAAGGTTGCATTTAGTTTTGATGTAGTGAACCTTATAATTATTTTGAATATATTGTACACTTTGTTTTTCTCCATAGATTATGTGAGCAACATGGGTGACAAATTGCATTGTTTATTTTCTATTAAACTCTACTCATGTATATGTTTTATAATGATTTTTAAGAAATGCCACCACACAACAGAACAAATGTTAGAAATACAGGATGCAAAGAACAAACTGAAGTTGAAATAGATGTTCCAACAAATACCATTGAAAATTATGTTGCAGGTTTGCCTCTTATTTAAGATATTATCAAAATTTTGTATGCTTATTTTACATTTACATTTATCTTACTTACAAGATTTTAATTTTAAGATATTTTTTCATAGTAGGTAGAAGCAATGAGGAGCAAAAATGAAAAAGAGTTCCAACCTATATGTGTAGTATTTGGGGATATTATGCTACTCAACATGGTGGAGAATGACTTGTTCTTAATTTTGCTAAATATGGTCAACCAATTGGGCAAAATAAATCATTATTTGTCGAGTTTTTAGGAACTATTGCTCGGAATGGGAAACATGCACCTATTGATATCAGAAGTTGGGATAAAATGCCAAAGTCTTTAAAAAATATATGTTAGAAGTTGTTCAGGTATTTATCTTCATATTATGTCTACTTGTTCTGTTTGATTTTTGTTGCATACATAAAATAGCAAAAAATTTTGGATATAACAATAAATATTTTATTTTTTTCAGGAGAAATTTGAGATTCCACGTGGTAGTGATGTATGGGTTCTTCAATCAATTGGGAAGAAAGGGAGGAATTGGAAATCAGATGTTAAATCTAGATATTATGATCCAAATATGCATACAGAATTACAACTATGTAATGTGCCAAAAAGGATACTCAAAGATCAATGAAAAAAATCTTCTATCCTATTGGAGTTCAGAACAATCAAAGGTATATTATCTTAACTTTTAAATTTTAAAGTATTATTCATGTTATATCTTTTTTATTAACTCATATTTATGTTTAGTGTGTAAGTGAACGAAAAAAAGAGTAGGTCAAAAAAGAGTTTGATGCACATAACTGGAAAAAGGAGTTTCGGTCAAGTGCGTGAAGATCAGGTAAGTTTTATATGTATATACATGTTTGTGTCAGTGTATATTCTACATAAATTTTGAAGTGATTAGTTATTATTTTATTTTAATTAACTTTTACATTATTTATTTATTTATTAGGAGAAAAGCTTAGGTCACTCACTAACGAGAGTTGAAATGTTTGAAAGGTGTTACACAAAAGAAGGAATTGCTAATAGTATTGAGGCTTGTGAAGCTTTGGTAAGTACTTATAATAAACTATTTCATAAATTAATTATAAAGTATACAAAAATTTACGTGAAAGAGTTAATATTCATTATATTTAGGAAAAAAATGAAGGAAATAAGAAGCCAAACATCTCAAACAGAAGATTTTGGAAGAGATGATATTTTCTCAAAGGTTCTTGGAAATGACAAGGTCGGAAGAGTTCGCATGTATGGATTTGGTGTAACTCCTTATGTTGCATGGGGAGAAATCCCAAATCGAAGTAGTGCTTATCGATTAATAGAAGGTTACAAGGAAGCTTTCAAAAAAATGGAAAAATAAGTTCAAGAACAGGGTGAGGTAATTGCTAAAATGAAGTTGGATATGCAAAGTACACAGCAAGCTACTAATACCACCCCATTAAGGGCTACTCAATATTCTCAAAATAGTGATGTATACTCTTTTAATAACAGTACTCTTATTCAACTAAGCAAATTATTTACTTAAGAAATTTTATAGCCATATTTTGATCTTTCATATGTTACATTTTTTTGTTAGATCTTATAAACTTCATATATATATATATATATATATATATATATATATATAGGTTGGAACTAAAGTTGCAGTCAAAAGTGTTCTTGATTCTACTAAAAGTGTGGCAATTGAATATATTCAAAGTATAGATCCTACACATAGGGTTGGTAACTATCAATTAGGCCCAAATTGGTGTTCAGTTCATATAAACATTCTTCTGAATTGGGGAGAACACTTGATTAGACCGTACAGTACTTTAACAACAATTGGATAGGTAATTGGAACTTATGTTGCATGGCCTCAAGATTTAGTAAGTATATTTTTAATTTTAAAAATTTAATTAAATAATTAAATTACTTATATTTGTGTAATTAATTTAATTCAGGTTGTTCGTGAAGAAGATTGAAATACAATAAGAATTATTTCTGAAGAGTCTACTTGGATTTGAATAATTTTACATATACTATAAAATCTTTTTATAAGTTGATAGAATTTGGTAATATGGTTACTCTTTCTTCATTACCTTTCTTCTTTTGAATATTCTTATATAGTATTACAACATGAAATAAGAACCCTTATTAGAAGATGTTGGCAAAAATTTAATTCAGGTTGTTTGTAATGGTTATTTTTTATTTTATTTGCATTCTACTGCATGAAGATTGGGATTTATGTTAATATTCTTTGATGTTTTCTCATTTGCTTGGTCGATATTTTTTGGAATGTTGTTTATGATATTTCTCAACCGAGAAAGTCTAATTCCTAGTCACAAATGTGACTGGAGATGTCAAAATGAGCACTTATTTGAAAATACTATGCCTTGCCATGCATAGTAAAATATGCTAAATGGAAGGAAGAATGTCGGCATATGGATACTCATGTTGGTAGTGGTACCATTATCACAACCCCAATAATCACTGATGACGGAGAACCAATCAAATATTCTCTTATTCTGAAAAAAGCCTATAGATCTTACCTCTTCACCACTTTATGTATATTTTGTTTATTCTATATCATTTGCACATTTATAAATAAACAACATGATGATTTTAGAAGATTGCATTGCATAACATTGAATATTCAGACGCTCTAAATTTTAGAAGTGCTTGAGAGTATAGTGAAAGTGACGTTATTATGATTTGGGTACTTCCTAAATGCTTCACAACACACATGCTATATATACAAAATTGAAAGGAAAGGTGAGCAACCCTTTACATATAAGTAGGAAGATCATTTTTATTGCTTATGTTTTAGATTTACTTACGAACATATTTTCAAGTCCTATATTCAACATTAAATATTTATTTCTTTGTCAAGGAATATTCAAATCTCCAGAATTGCCTATGATTCTTGTACATGAATGATTTCTACTACAATTATTGCTTCTCTCGAGCTATTCATTTCTGTTCTGCTACCTATTAGTTTAGATGAAGTAACACAAGTTTTTTTCTTATTATTTTTTGGAATATCAGCTCTTATTCCAAAAGATACTTTGGTCTTGTGAGCAAAATCAGAACGTTGGTTTGAAAAGGTGGAAAGTCATAAGAATTTCAAATGTTAAGAACCATATCCTGAATGGATTCAAGTGGTATTTAAACATGATAAGTATGAAAAATTTGAACTCCTTGCTATGTTGATGCTTGTGGAGTTATTATCACTTGACACTTGATTCATTTCATGCTTAGAAGGGAGTTCTGGTACATTTTTGTTAGAAAAATTTATAGGTCCTTTATCCTCCAGTGATTTTGAATCAAGATCGAAACTGTTCCAGTAGAACCACATTCAGCAAAAATGCATGAATTATGCCATGGAGTTTGTTTATAATGAAAATACCAAGCATCATCATTCGACACGTAAGAGAAAAAAGTTGGCTTATATCCGCACTAAATAAGCATACCTGTTGAAATCAAAATCGAAAGAGAATTTGTCGCCTTTTGGTTCTTTTTTTCCTTTAACAAGTTCTTTGGAAGACTTTTCAGTTGTCTTTTCTTTTTTCTTTGATGGACTAGAGAAATTAAGATCAGGCACATCCAACTTGAAGGAGGGTAGTTTGTCAAAGTTCCCACTGAGTTCAAAATTATCACTAGACAAAAGGTGTCATCGTCAGGTTCTTTCGTATATGAAAGTTATATTTTGATTTAATTCTAAGGGGAAAACACCAAGATAAATTTTTCAAAAATCAATAGCTTGTATGATTCTGAAATGCTTTTATTAAATACTTATAATAAATAAAAAATAACTAGTAAGCAAACGACTTATAGTTCATCAAATTTAAAGGAAGCCTTTTTATTCTTTGGGATTGTTTCCACGTCAAAATCAACTGAATCATTTCCCAATTTTGTTGATTTCCACGAATTGAAAAATCCTTCCCAAAATCATCATCTATGCATCAAAAAATAGCAGATAAAACATAATGGTACCAATTCAGTAAATTAAAAAAGGGAAGAAATTTTCTGCTTTTTTATGCCGCAGTAACATTTGTAACTGCTGATGTGTGATATACATAATAGACCTCTGTGACTACTTTCATTTCTAGTGTAGATAAAGTTGAATCCTTTTGAGTCCTCAACTTTTGTAATTACTTTCGTAGCAGCTGAGCCATATTGCAGAAGCTTTCATTGCTTTTTGGAAAATTTATAACGGTGATAAACATAAGTGATTCCTGTGATCTCTCTTTTGTTTATGGTTGATATCTGCTTCAACTAGTTTTGCTTTTGTAGCATATTGTGTAGTTGCAGTTGAATCAGTTGGAAGACAAATCCCCATTGCTTTCTTGGAAAGGCTACAACTGTTACTTCCAATGCACTCAAACGGGAATATGGGTAATTGCTTTGATCGCATTCTTCATGCATCTGCTTCTATTTGATGGGTTGCTCTATCCTCTTAACTGTCAACTGCTCCGTTGTGCTTAATATCAGTCTGAAGCTGAAGGAGCACAAACATTATTGTTTAAAGTGTGATTGTTTTTTTAATTCCTAATTTTCTTAATATTGCTTTCTATTATAAGGCTAAATTTTTTTGTGGCAATTGGATTTTTTTTCTCCTTCAAAACTTGTTGATAATTGTTTTAGGAATAAATGTTGGTTACTGTAAAAACCATATGTTTGTCGCATCACTTGGCCATATCTAATTCAACATTGCATGTTAGACATGCTTTAGAAAAACCAGAACTTAAAGTAACCTATACTTCTAATCGCTACAACTTTCACCTCTATAGAAGATTGTTATCTCACCACCACTTTTGTTGTGGTCTTGCATTACTTAGTATTGTTGGAATCTTACCACCTTTTCTCTCATGAATTTACACATTTCTTTGTGATACAAGCTGTTCTGTTTATCTTTCATTGTGGAACTTTTTTAATGATATTATTAGGACAATCATGCTAGGTTAGGTTTCTATTAGGTACTGCTTTTCGAAATTGTTCAAGTTTTTTGATTGGTAGTTGCTAGCAAAGAAAAAAAGCATAAAAGAAGATGACTATTAAATTATGTGATAAAATAAGAAATTTGGGTGTTAAAAATTTTAATTTATTGACCGTATCTTGTGATTTATAATGAAGTATGTAGAAATAAGACTCTGAAAGTTTAGATGAAATTTTTTGTGGTCATGGATTGTTCAGGTTAATTAGACGTAATGTTTGGTGTCATAGCTTGGTGGCTGAAATTTTTTACTTATTTCACTTTTTAAACTTCTAATGTGTTCTAATCTTCATTTTTTTGAATTCCTGCAGAAAATGTGTTCTCACCATTGGTAGGCTTACAGTTTTAATGGCAGCTAATTCCCAAGTCTTTGGAGGTTGAGAGTATGAATTGTCTTATTCATGTTCCACTGAAGGAAACACCTCTTGGTGACTGTGTTAGTGGTTTTTGTGAGGATTTGGACGTCCAACTTCAGTTGGAAGATATATAAGGATTATTTTGAATTGTGATCACTACATATCGCATAATAAAATTGGATAAATTTATTACTATGCATAAAGATTTTCCTGCTATATCTGTGCATGGCAGGGGTTATGTTCTGATTTATATGTTGTCTAAGGAATTGGAATTGGCCATGAGATTGTTAAAGCCAAGTTGCTTGAGCCACAAGCAGAACATGTGGAGGATGAGATTAATTTAACTATTGCAGAAGCAATGTCCCTAGATCCTTCCTCACCCGTCTTTGTGACGCCTGGTACATTGATATACTACAGTCTCAGGGTTATTCATGGAAATACTCATCGAGGTTTTAAAGGTGAATTTTATTAGAGTCGATTTACTTATATTTTATTATTTGCTTTACTTATACTTTATTATTTGCTTTTTGTATGTTTATGGGTTTTTTTTTTAATGAAATTGGTAGAACCATGGCTTTGAATATTCTTAAAATAAGCTATCCTTCCCTCTTAGTTGACGTCTGATGAAGGTTGAAATTTTGATGCTCTACTTGAATATTATAGTAAATGCTAGTTTGGTTGAATTTAGGATTCTAAAAGGCAGAAATTGATAAATCTTTATTTGAGTAGGATTTAATAAGCTTTACTGAATCCTGATGGGCTTTGGTTGCTCAGATCTGATATCCAACCAAATCTTTAGATTGTTGGGTCACAGACAGATGGGGAGATTGGGTATTTAAAGAGGTTTAGTGAATCCTGATGAAGCAAATCTCGAAAATCTTAGACCCTGTTTGGATACAAGTAGGATTAACTTTTTAAGGGATTAAAACATTAAAACTGTTTGGCATGACAATTGGTAATTATTTCTATATCTTGATAAGTTGTTTGCTATTTGTTTCTAGATTTAAGAGAGGGAGGGGTCCTTTAATCCCGTGAATGATGGAATGTAACAAATTTTATTCAACTAATAATAGGTTTAAATAATATTTATCAAAATAATCTAATTTAAAGTCCCTAAAACATAATCTAGCAGGATTTAAGATAAATCTAGGATAAATGCTGTCTAAAATAGGATACCAAATATGTATGGATATGATAAATCTTGATTTAATCTAATATTTATCCAATCCTACCAAATCCGTCATTTATTTCTGCCAGGATTTAGAAGTTCCTTTTTAGGTATTTGGTAGGATTTAACATAAATCCTTCCCAAATCCTACATGAAGTTGTTGACCATTAAATGTGTTGTTTTCCTTCAATTTTTGTCCATTCCCAAACAAATTTGTAAGTACCTTGCTGTTGCAAAGTTGTGTTTATATATCTTTTGTCTTTTTTTGTGCTAGAGGATTGTACTGATTTTAATCCAAGATTAATTTAACCAAAACTTATGGCCATTCATAGTCTGGCTCATTGCAATTTTATTATGTTACTAGTACCAACATAATTATTTATGTTGCTATTTGGCGCACTAGGATGGCCTTCTGGGATGCTTTGGCATTCTATTTTGGATCTCAGTATACTCAACATCTCTTCTTACAATAAATGGTTGTGCAGAAAAGCAGTGTAGAGCTTGAAATGAAAGACCAATTTGTTGTAGTGGCCATATTTTTCATTTGGTTTAAGATGTAGTTTTGTGATATGTTGCTATTCAGTAGCTCTTCCATTGCCTGACTATGATAGCGCTTGAATTTACTGTCGACTACTGTTGGTGGCTTTGATAATAATTCATTTATTTGAAATTAGGTTTTTGGGTTAAGTTTGAATGCCATGTGAAACTGCTCACTCTCATAAGATTGGAGTAGACCTTTTGATAAGCCACTATCATTTAAAGATTATTTTACCTTACAATGACCTTAAGGTGATCTAGATTTGGCTTCATTGACAAGCAAACTCTTGACAGTTGTAGATTTTAGTCCTCCACTTTGGAATGTTGTTAGCCATTGATTGACTTTATGCTTCTTATCTTTTTTGCATCTTTCCTAAATTAAGATATATTTTCATACAAGACTCAGCTTTCTTTTGTGTTTAAGTTTACCAAATTTTATTGTTGTTGAAATTTTGAAGTATATGTGCTGGCTTAATTAACATTCCTCTTGCAAATGTCCAGCATTAATAAGATATAAGAAATCAACTTACTCATATTCATATTTCATGATTTCAGATTCCAAATTATCTTTTTAGATGTAGGCTGGAGTGGATGCCATTGAAGTTTAGAAACAGAGATCCCAAGACTTGGTTGATATTGTGTAAAGAAATTGCCCTCATGATAAGGGCTATTTTTTTGGATTTTCGTGTATTATTTTGTGAAGGTATTTATTATAATAGATTGATTTTGTATATATATTAAGATTGTAGTAGAACTTTTGTTATATTTAAGGTGGAAAATTCTTGTAATTTTAAATTTATAAAATAAATTTTTTATTTGAAGAAAAATATCTTATGGAAGCTCTCATATGTACTTGAGATTTTTAGAAATTTGATTGGAGATTAATTATTTGCAATTGAAATATTATGAGTCAACATAAGTAATTGATAATTGAATGTAATTTATATTGGATATAACATATATTGATGCACATAATAACGTCATTTCATTAAAATTGTTTCATTAAATTTAAGTATTGGAAAATCATATATCTTAGGGCAACATAAATGTTCCTTATTATTAAACATGTTCCTTCAAGTAAATGTGTTAGGAAAGCTAACCTATTATGACACATAATATTTGTTATATTTATTCACAAATTCCATCATATGAAGGTGTTAGGAAAGGGTGTCTATTAGGACACTTTATAAGTGTTGTTAAAGAGACTATGTCATCAAAATTATTTTTCATGAAAGTTAAGTTTTTAGGGCACATAAAGATGCCCTGAACCTATGCCAACGGCCACCTAAGTGACACCATTGTTTGATGCCCCAATATATCATGTGCCCTTATAGATACATATTATGGCACTTTAAGGTGCCCTAATAGCCATTAATTTTTTGTAGTGGCTAAATGATATTTCATATATGGGTTAAGCTTTAGATATCCTATTTGTAGAGTATAAGATGAATCAACTAAGTAATATTTACCTATTCACCAATTTACAAAATTTAATACATACAATATTATATATTACAAAAATATTATACATAATTCATTTATGCATATAACTTACATGTTGGTGGTTTTGGAAAATTAAATCTAGGATCTATCAATGCATGTTAAAAAAATTATAAGCATCATGTGCTGAACCTTCCCATATGTTGAGACAAATGTAAAGCACATGTTGAAATCACAAGTAGCCATTACATTTTGAATTATTTTGTGATGTTCATCCTATGAAAGGAATTTGATCTTCTACAAGAATTCATGTGTCAACGTGAGTTCCATCAATTTCTCCGATGCAATCTCCGAAATATGGCATATACCTCGAATCCCTACGAATGTGTACTGGAAATTCTTAAATTGCTTATCTTCTAGTGAAATAATGTCCAATTACAATCGAGCTAATGCTTCAACGTCAACAGAGAAATATCTACTATTTGTTTATGTAGAGTGCTGGAATCTTTTGATGTTGCTCGAAGAGATTCATTATGACTAATTTGAATAATAAAATTGTGAGTACTTCT
>CM034302.1:68425419-68853440 GCA_019925795.1 Dendrobium chrysotoxum | reverse complement strand
ATACCAAGAATCATGCTTTACAATATTCTTGAGTTATAGGTCATGTTAACTTTTACCCCAGCATGTAGAGCATCAAGCATGTAAGTGGGTATTTGTAACTTTATAATTTTTGTACTCACTAGGGCATCACCAGAGTTTGAGGCATTATTACCACCTCTTTTAGCAGAAGAAGAGGGGGGGGTCGTAGAGTGTTTACTTACTTGGACACCTGGATTGAGAGCTTGTTGTTTCTGGTAGTACTTATTATAGAGTTTGCACATTTTTAGGATCCTTTTAGTAAGGGATCACAAGATACAAAGCAGTATTCAGAAGATCTATTTGAGCCTTGATCATCAAATAGATTGCAGCTATTTCAACTAAAGGATTTTGGGAGGATATGCTACTTTCCTAACCAGAGCAGAGTTTTTTGACCCAGTACTCTTTTGATGGCTAGTTTAATGGTGAGTGAGAGGTGAATCTTGCTAGACCCTATATTTTTTGTGTAGATTTGCCATAGTTTGAGTCAGATTTGTACTACATATGATCATACTCAGTGTAGCATGGAGATTCCTTGGGACTACCTTCAAAGATGTATACATATACATATTGCTAATGCATTTAGCTATCTAAAGCTATCAAATTACTGTACTGAGTAGGGGTTGGGATCATACTCAGTGTAGATTTTTCACAAAGACATGTTAAATATTAAATTTTATTTTGGTGGGCTCACTTTGAGCCCCAGTTGACCAAGAGTAAAAATGACAAAAATGCCCCTTAAGGGCAAATTTGGAGTGTATAGGACTCAAATCTAGATCCTGGTCAAACCTAGTTGACCAGATCAACTCAAATAATCAAAATACCCCTTAAGGGTATGAACAATTATTTTGAATCAAATGACATTATATTTGGATGGAACCACTTCCATTCAACTCCAAATGTTAAAACAAACTTGTTGAAACCAATATCGGTCCTTCGGTCAACCTAGTTGACCAAGTCAACAAGGGTTGACCCAAATGCCCTTTAAGGGCCAAATAGGTCTTTTTGACCCAAATGACCTTCCCAAATCTTGGGATCACCTCCAACAAACTCAAAATATCAAACGAAACCCATTGAGTTTAAACCTAAGTTCCAGGTCAACCTAGTTGACCAAGTCAACCTAGGTTGACCTAATAATCCTTTAAGGATTAAATGGGTAAATCAACTTATATGACCAAATCAAACAATTTGAACTCTCAAATTGATTTTAAAAGATATCCCAATCATGGTTCAACCATTTCCATGTTTACTTTGCATCAAACCCTAGCTAGTTGACTAAGTCAACACAACAAGAATTGGGTCAAACTTCCTTCCATACACATATATAAATTCAAATATTATTAAATCTTAAATCTTTAATTTTTAAATCACATTTAAATTAAGCAAATTAGCTCATAAACTTTCCCCTTTGCCACATAAGCTTTTTGACTAGTTTGACTAGTCAAAGTGTTCAAAAAGGGTCAAAGTCCATGCTTAGGTGGCTTTGCCACCTTGGAAAGTCAAAATATCCTAATAACTCCATATTTACATGAATTTGGTGGATAGGAGGGTTAGTTGGTAGCATCTTGAACTCTCTCTCTCTCTCTAATATAAGCTAAATAATCATTAGGAGGAATGGAATTATCTCACTCTTCACTCAAAGTTTTGGCTCCACTCTCTATCATCCAAAACTTTCCATCCTAGCATCCTCCAGCTCATGTTAAGGATAACTTAGCTTCCCCATCTATAAATAAGCCTTCTCCAGCCATTGGGAAGGTTGTTGCAAGCCAAAGAATCCAAATTTGAGAAGAGAGAGAGAAGGAGAGAGGAAGAATAATTGTGTAGCAGAAGTAAATCCAGCTGTCAAACATTCTTGGACCCTTGAAGGAAGTTGTAGAGAATTAAAAGGCTTTTCCAACAAGCCCAAGATCATCCAAATCCATCCACAGTATTGTAAGATATCCTAACTATTTTCTAAAACTTTAATTTGAAACTGTAGACAATCTACAACACATGAAGCCTCCAAACTTCAGGTGTTGGAAGATTAGACTACCATGAGTCTATGTTTCAAATCACTCAACCAACACTTTAATACACAATAACAACTCTAAAGATGAAGTTTTTAGGCTAGACTACTCCGGGTTGCGAGGCAACATGTCCTAAGGAGGGTTAATTCCTCGAGCCTGGTGGCACAACACCATGAATGGATTCAATAGAGTGTTAAAACTTAAAATTAAATGATTATTAATAATCTAATTAAACTTAAAATTTTTAATCTAATTATATCAACAAAGTTTTTAGGATGGACTACTCTGGGCTGCGGACTACATGTCCTAAGGAGACTTTGTTCCTCGAGCATGGTAGCACAACACCATGAACTAATTGATAACAGATTTAAATTAATTCAAACTTTTGGAATCAGCAACTAGTTCAATTATTAAAATATGTCCTAAGAAAGTTTTGTTTATTTAACTAATTAATAATAAAAATGCATTATAAAATAAACTTAAACACATTAATATCTGAACTTTAACCAATTTTTTCCTTCAAACATCAACAAATCTAGGCCTTAGATAACTTAAACTAATTACCCAGTATAAGACACATCCGAACCACACAACTTACTGCACACACTTAGATGGTTTGCTAAGGCACCACTTCTAGATCTAGGCTAGGCCGGTGTTTACTTATCTACTATGTGCCAGGATTTTTGAGCTTTCTCTACATGTTGAATGTTAATATTGATGTAATTATTTATTTAATTTCTGCACTTTGTGTTGTGATTGATGGGCTTTAGATTTACCCTTAGGATAGGGGCAATTTAAATGCTAATACAATCTTATACATGTGGCTATGCTCATATAGAGCATTAAAATTAAATGGGTCAAAGTTAAATTTAAATTAATCAAATTTCTACAGGTGCTTTAGGGTGGCTGGCTTGAGCATTCTTAATTTCATATATTAACTGCTTGCGATGTTAAATTAACTGTTGATTTATTAGGATGACCCTACAGGTTATTGAGTATAGATTTTAAATTTTCATTCAATGTAATTTGATTATATTTGAGTTATAATTTTAAGTGCTTCAAGAATGGGATAACATCCAATTTGGGATCCAAAGAGGAAGGGACATCCCTTAGGGGAGAGTCTCTCTCCATTTGGAGATCCAAATTAGGATGATCTTAAAACATCCAAAGAGGAAAATTAACACCCCTTCTGAAGGGAGTTTCCTTTCATTTGGAGATCCAGACATGACGATCTAAGGAGCCCTGCAGAAGGATGAAGAAGAGGATAACGAGAGACCCAATCTCAAATCACTTGAGTGTTAGGAGTAGAATTCGGGTTGTTATCAGTGGTACCCGACCACTTTACTTTCTGTAGACTCTGGGTTGTAATATTAAAAGGCATTTGCCTATGGACATTAAATTTTAATTGATTTATTTATTAATGTTGATTGTTTGATGTTTATTGGATATAGGATTGCAAACTTTTAATAGGTTTTTTGGCGATCTTGCATGTCTATTTTGTTTTGACCTGGAATGATCGAAGGCCCATTAGGGAACGTCAAAATTCTTATACTTAAACAAAATTAAATATTTTAAGTTCACATAGAAATCTAATATTGTAAGAAGTAAGCCCAAGTCTGTCGGGGGTTTTCATAATATATTTGCTGCATTATTCTTTCCTTTTGTTAGGCACCTCCCCGCTTGCGGGTTCTGGCAAACCACCTGGCCTATGAAGGTGTAGATCTGTCAAGGAAAATCCATGCATTGTAGGGAAAAACCTATTTTTAAGCATTTTTAAAATTGCTTCATATTTAATTTAAGCATTTGTTAAGTCAACTAGCATGCATTGCATTAGTTACAAATTAAATTGAGTTTAAAACTTTATTGCATTTACTTTAAGTTTCATAATACCCTATATATGTCAAAGGGCCAATTAAGGACTGCTCTAGATGTCAAGCCTATTCTCAAAACCTAACTTAATCAAACATCCCTACCACTCTAATAAAAAAGATTGGACTCATAGTTTTGAAGTGTTTAGGTGGTTAGCTGGCTCCCTAGTCCAGGCCGAGGTAAGTCCAGATCCTGCATTGCATTATCTAGGTTCGGGTGACTAATTTTCAGTACCCAATTTAAAATTAGGTTCTGAGGTAGGCACAGGCTATAAGACCTCAACCTTCGAGAATAAAATCCTAATTTTCTAATAAAATTGATAATTCAAACTAAAATCTCTTTCAATTCAAATTCAAGCCCAACACTTAGAATAGGCTGGGGTGTTTCCAAAATACTTTAGAATCCTAAAGCACCTCCTACCTTTTCTCCCTTGACCTCCAAAAATTACTGCTCTCCTTGATCCAATCCCAGTTGAATTTTGAACCTCATCTCCTTGATATCAAACTTTGAAATCTTAAAATAAAATTTCTACCATTATTTTAATCGAGAGTATTCGGAGGTGATTTCATTTTACTACTATATTATTAACTACGAGGGCTTGCGCTTGTAGGAGATTTAGAAACCTAGATTAAATTTTTAAAATCAAATCAATTTTTTAAAACTCTAATTAATTATCTTTTGGAAAATTTACGTCAAAATCAATGATCATTTTCTTCATTTTCAACCAATTAATAATGACTGATATCTTCTTCCCTCAGGAAGATATATCAATTATAGTTATAATTTTACTTATGGAATTAATGATAACTTATCTAAATTATCATAGTTAAATACCTGAGAAATAATCATTTTGACTCTCCGTGGTTAAATGTAGTTCTTGCTCAAATTTGACTACGATAATAGGATGAAATTTTAATCCTGTAAATTGAACCCATTAAGGAATGGTATTGTCATCTCCTGAGATGATATATTGTTCATAATGATGCATTTAATTTTAAAATTAAAATTTAAGAAAATAAATCACCCAAAGATAATTAACCTTTTTTCAAAAAAAACTTGTTTTAATCAAACAACATGTAATGAGTCCATCTAGTGTAACCATTAAGACATTGAATGAGACTACCAAACGTTGGAGTGTAGTGCTATTCTTCGACCTCATGATCCAGTAGATGATAGATAAGTAATCTGACAACACCTTTATACTCTGCTAAGTCAGCTACTAACTATAAAACATCTTGCTCCTTGTAACTCAGTCCCTCAATAATGCGATTAAAAGAAGTACCATCACTGTGTCATAGTCTAAGAATGATGACTCAGTCTGAAGGAATACAATGGAAGTAAGGAAGCATCAACATTCACTTTGATCTAATCGGGAGGAGGAGGGTGCCAACAATTCTTCAACAGCTGAACCGGCTGATTAACACCCCAGATCCCCGTATCTATATAACCAGCTCTAGAGACACCCAAGATGGAGGAGAAATTGACTGTGTTGATTGCAATAAACAAACTACTATCTTCAATGCCGCCATACACACCTTTACACCTATACTTCCATGATAAAAAGATAGTAGTAAAAATAAGCTTAACCAACAAAGATTTCTTCAAAGCATTACATTCCAACCATAAGCAGCATTCATCAAATGACTCAAAAATTGGAATGACAAATCACCACTTATTCAGAATTTGAATCACCTGAACCAACTTCAAGCATCTCACCACCACATGATCCAAATCTTCCACCGCTATATAACCTCTAGGACAAGAATTATCTTCTTTTAATCTCCTACACTGCAAGAATTGAAAGGTAGGAATAACATCATGAAATAATCTCCACTAGAAAGTCTCCACACGTGGATTTAGCTTTGCCTTATTAATCCAACTCCAATAATAATTCTCATCCAGATTACAAATCGAGACCACAAAAGATAGTGCAGAAATAGTCTTATCCAAGATAAGCTGAATGAGTTCCAATTGATCTTTAGCTAAATTAAGATAAATCTAAATATTACAAATTAGCTTAACTAGCTCCTTGCAAAACATTAAGGCATTTATCCAATACCGAAACATCTTTGAAGACATTAATTGAATTACCATTCGCAATCTTCCATCTAACAATGGGAGCAAGGGTTTTTGCACCATCCAATACAACCTTCCATTAAGCAGACGAGACCTTCTTCAACCCAGAATTCCAACTATAAGATCCATATTTAGCTTCCTAAATAATGTACAATAGCGAGTCTATTTTATTAATTAGATTACAAGCCAGTTTAGCTCTCAATAGACCCACTTTGCTTACACAAAAATGAAGTGCACGACCACCCAAATTAGCTGGCTTACATAAGACATCCCTGCTCACATAATGAAGGCTATTCTTCCCATCTTGCTTATGCCAAATAAAATTCCTGCACATCTTGTCAATTTCGTAGAGAATTCCCTTAAAAATAAGAGAGTGAGTACAATGGAAAATTGGAATTAACAAAATGACTAATTGAAAAGAATAAATTTCCCTGCTAAAGAATAAAACTTCATAAAACAGACTTAGAGAAAAATAATAACGGAATAAAAAATGCATCTTTTTGATCCAATCCCATATTAACCAGTTGATCCTTAAATAATGCATCTCTTTGTTATTGTAACACCATTTCAGCAAATAAAAAAAATAATTACATCAAAAACTGGAACAAAAAAAAACTAACACTTACACTTTCAATTTCTCTGAAAGCGATCTCTACCTCCTTCCACATGAACTCCAACTGCAAGTTATCATGATTGTTTGCCTCTGTCTACAAAGCCACCTCTTAACTGCAAGTAAGTCTTCTGTCTCCCTACATGCCACTTCAACTCTCGAATGAAACACCTCATGCAAAAGGGCTTCACACCTGCCCTGTCCACGCTTTTAATCTGATTAACTCTAGATTGCGCAACCACTAAGCAGCCCAGCTTGTCGTCTTCACCTCATTGCATCTGACACCTCCGTCCGGCCCTTTCCTCCATGCGAACACCCATGCACCCATTTGGCTACTCCCGTTCGCACAAGCACCAAATGACCCAGCCTTTTCTCACGTCTGACGCCCTATCCTCTACTCGTCGCATGACACGCCCAGTCCACCTTGCCCCAACCTACACCAATCGGGCCAAAATCCAATAGTCGAGCTAATTTATGAACTCTAAAACCCCTCGAACACTCATCCATGTGATCCAAATTGCTCATGTCTCTTTCACACCACACACGTATATGTCAAAACCCCTTTGTACACTTCAGACTATTCGGGAATGATTCACTCTGCGCCTGGTTCAAAGTATATAGAGAACCTTTGTATCTTATACTCCAATTTAAGGATTTTTACCCCAAAAAACTGCACATCAGTATAAGATAGTAGATCAATTATAATCTTATTCCTTTAATCTCTTAGTCTAAAGGCTTATGAACATGCAAGGATGATTTATTGCTGGCTAATTACTATTCCATCTCATATATAATTATTTAAGTATTTTCTAATAAGATTTAATTAAACATAAAATATAAAATTAAAAGGATGATAGGTGTTTCAAACTCAAGACCTCGCCCCATTGATCTTTGATCTGTGCGAGATAAGTTTTATATCAGATGACCCATATTATGATTTTTAATGCGAACGGATGGTTTTAAAATCTGAAGACCCACATCATGAATTTTTTTCCGTGTGGATGATTTCAATTTTCAATGACTTGTTAAACATGTATTTTGTTTTAAAATCCCAAGTTCGATCATTTGACTTGTTAAACATGTATTTTGTTTCAACCATTTACGTTGATAAAAATAACTCAGCCCTTAGGTTTGTGAGGATAAAAGATTTTATAGGTTTGGGCCTTATAGTTTTATTGAACCACTGTATTTTAGCTCGACCCTTAAGTTTGTAAACAAGAAAGATTTTTTGAGGTTCGATCCTTAGACTTGTTGAACCTGTATTTCATTACAACTTTTTAGGTTGATGAAAATAAATCGACCCTTAGGTTTATAAGCATAAAAGATTTTGATGGTTCAGATCTTAGGCTTATTGAACCAATGGATCTTAGCTCGACCCTTAAGTTTATGAGCATGAAAGATTTTTAGAGGTTCGGCCCTTAGACATGTTGAACTTATATTTCGTTTTAACCATTTAGGTTGATGAGAGTATCTCGACCCTTAGGTTTGTGAACATAAAAGATTTTTCAGGTTCATCCCTTAGGCTTATTGAACCAATGAATCTTCACTTGACCCTTAGGTTTGTGAGAATAAAAGTTTTTTAGAGGCTCAGTCCTTAGACTTGTTAAACATATATAATTAGCTCAACCCTTAAGTTTATGAGCAAGAGAAATTCATAAATATGACCTTTAAGCTCGTTGAACTTATAGATTTTATTTCTCAACATTCTATGTAGGTTAATAAAAATATAGCTCGTCCCTTAATTTTGTGAGTGATGCAATTTTAGAAGTTGAGCATAATGATGGATCATTAAGTTAATATGCAATTTCATAACTCTGTTACTTTATTTGGCAAAAGGGTATTTTATAAAAATTGCCTCCTGTCTTTATAAGAGGAGATTAAAAAGTTATTTTCTTATCTTGCAAGTGTGTATATATAGCAAACATCTTATGCTTTGCAGGAGATATAAATTTTCCTCCTATCTTTATGGAGGAAATCAAATTTATATCCTTTATTGTAGGAGAATATAATAATTGCCTCCTATCGTTCAGGAGAAAACTGAATTTATCTCTTATCTTGTAGGAGAATATAAAAATTACCTTCTATCTTTTTGGGGGGGATTGATATTTATTTGTTCCCTTGCAGGAAAATTTTCATACTAACACCGTTTCTAGCTAAGAACTTATGTGTGATATTTTTTTAGATATTGACTATTTATTGGTGCATGGTCCATTTAGTTTTTAGGTCTATGAGTTGATAGGCTCCTCCTTTATACACTAAGTGATGAAGAGCACTTCCCAAATTAGGTAAAATTTATCGCCAAGGCGATAGTGAAGGATTTTAGGTCTTCAGCTAACCAGAATAAGTTCAGCTTTCTTAAAGCTCCTTGGATGAACCATTTGATCGTCCCTAGTCATTCTTGCCATGCAGTATTCTATACTTTGTTGTGCTTAAAGTCAAACTTCATCAAGAGCTTCAAATTCTTCAAGTTGCAGAAGATCATTTTCTTTTTTAGTTATTTCATATTGAATAATAATATGAATAATAGCGAATAAGGGGTGGTTTGCATTGCAATTTTATAAGTGGTACGATATGCCCACAAAGCTTCTGTCAACTTATCGTGACATTCTCTTTTATTTTTAGAGAGAATTTTCTTGAGAAATTTTACCAAAGTTTTATTAAAAGTTCAGCTAAATAATTAGCTCTTGGATTGTATATCGAAGAATAACACCAATCTATTTTATGTCACTCGATAAATTTATAGATTTTACCAATTTTAAAGGTTGTACCATTATCAGATATGACTCGATGAGATACCCAAAAATTGAAAAACAATATTATTTTGAAAGAATTTCATCACAATACCTGCTTTAACTTCCCTCAAAGGAATCACTTCAACCCATTTTGAGAAGTAGATAGTAGCAGGGAGCGAGGATGAATCAATGTCCTAAAGATGATGGTTATTCTATTGGACCTATTATATCGGTACCCAAATTTTTAAATGGTCATGACACTACCGTTGGATGTAGCAGGCTGGGAGGTCAATGTATGATATCTCCATTCACTTGACATTGATGGTATTTCTTAGCATGATCGATGCGATCTTGAATAATACTTAGCCAACAATATACCATACATTTTACTTTGATTTTCATTTTTGAACTAGATTGGTATGCACCATATAATCCTTCATGAACTTTACTTATGACTTTTGGGATTCCTCAGGACCCAAACATCGTAAACACTCTGGATTAAATGATCTATGATATAATGTATCATTCATGAAAGCATACCTTAATGCTCTTCATAATATTTGTGAAGTCATAGATTTATTTTCGAGCAATTTCCCTTCATTGAAGTATCTAATGAAGGGATATCTCCAATCATTTTCATTGGATATAGCTAGGACTTCATGCATTCTTTTCCTTCATCATCTTGCATGACAGCTAGAGTAAACGCATACCTATTTTGAATTTTTATGAGAATTGGATCCTTTTGAGGATTTGTTAATTCTTTGGTTAACTTTTCCATTGCATCAACTTTGCCATTTTCACTGCGTGTAATTCTACTTAGAGTTACTTCAGGAATTTGTTATAGATGTTTCAGAGCATACTCATGATTTGAGATTAATTTAGACTTGTTGATTTTGAAAATGTTTATTATTTATTTGATTATGAGTTGAGAATCTCCATATATATATGAAGTTTCTAGATTTTCATATTACTTGCAAGCTATGGACCCACTAAGGCTTCATATTCAGCCTCATTATTAGTGTGAGGCTCTGTTAAGCCATAGGAATATCAGAGTATCCCTTTTTGCGGCATAAGAAATATAAGGCCAATGCCCACCTGAATTATCAGAAATTGTGGTTGCATAATTGGTTTTATTGATAAAACTCCATCAAAATAGAGCTCCCATTCTTGTATATTTTCTTTTTCTTCCACTTCGAGTGTTCACTCATCTGGCAACTTGTCATTAAGTGGAGAATCTACATGTTAAGGATGGGCTACTAAAAAAATTTCTAGAGCCTATCCTTTCACTGCTTTTTGTGACATATATGTTATGTCAAATTACATCAGCAAAACATCCCACTTATCTAGACAACTAGTTAGAGTGGGTCTAGTCATTAGAAATTTTAATGGATCTACTTTAGATATAAAAGTAATTTTATGGGATAGAATATAATGCTAGATTTTTTGAGAGATAAAGATTAATGCTAAGCACTACATTTCAATTGGTGAGTATATTGATTTTGCACCTATTAATAATTAGTTATTATAATAAAGGGCATTTTCTTTGCTATCCTTATTTATTTGTGCTAGCATTGCTCTGAGTGATTCTTTAAGAGCTGTTGTATATAAAAGTAGGGGTTTACCCGAAATAGGACCAATAAGAATTGGAGGATGTAGCAAATATTATTTTATGCTATAAAATGCTTCCTAACAAGCATCATCCCATATAAAAGGTGTATTTTTCTTTATTAGACGAGTGAATGATTGAAATCTACCTGAAAGGTTAGATATAAACTTTTGAATATATGCCAATTTACCTTGAATTGAGCAAAGTTCTTTTAAAGTTTTTGGAATTTTTGGATGTAACATCGAAAAATTACTTTAATGGACGAGCAAGCATGGATCAAAATCTCATAAAGTGGAGAAAAAATTAACAATGGATAAAACTATAATTCAAAAATACATCGACTCCATCGATATATCAACAACCTCTAAGGCGATCTGCCAAGCTAAAGGAATACATGGCTGATTTATATCTTGACTCGGAATCAGAAAAGAAAGAGAGTATTCTAATAGATACTTGTCGAGTCATAAACAAATGAGGTGGAAGAACTGCGATAGGATGCAATATACCTCTTACTATCCATAAAGTTGATGTGAAAATATCATCTAAGGATGTACATCATACAGCAGCACCTTTCATTGATTTGGATGAAGAATGACAATTCTCCGATGAAGAAAATGATCATAAGGGTAAGAAGAGTCTTAAAGAGAAATGCCCAAAACTTCGAAGCAGTTTAGATTCCAAGGAAGTTGAAGATATGGAAATTTCAAAAAACTCTCAAGCTGAAGCTACTTCATCTTTAGAGGTGACACAAATCTAACTGAGAAGTGGAAAGCTGGTTCCTCCACCCCAAAAGAAAATAAACGATAAGGAGAAGAACATTCAGCTCAATGAAGCTATTTTCCATAAGATTCCCTTAAACCCAAAGCAACCAATATAAATGTGGATTATAATATATTATCCCATCTCCTAAAATTACCTATCTATTGAATATCTCTGACATCCTTCTTATGTCTAAGAACCTTCGGGAAACACTCATCAAGGCTTGGAGAATCTAGAATAGTCTGAGATGTTCATTGCTAAGCAAAGCATGAAAGAAACTTTATATATGTAAAATACTACTATAATCACTTTTTGGGATAGTGATCTGCTTCTAGGAACTGCAGATCATAATTAGCCACTATATATTACTACAGAGAGTAATAATGTTAAAATAAATAGATTTTTTATTGAACCGGTTTCCTCGATTAATCTAATGAGTCTTAGAATGCTCAAAGGATTGTCCATAGACATCTAGTATCTGAACAGAAGTATGGTGTTTTGGCAAGGATTCAACGAACATGGGCAAAGAACCCTGGGATCCTTGGTTTTGCCTTTGAACTTTGTTGAACTCAATATAGAGGTGATATTTCACATAATTAATTTCAACACATCATACAAAGCACTTCTCAGAAGACCATGGCTCCACGAGTATGGTATAGTGCCTTAAACACTTCATTAATGTATGTAAATCAGATATATACACATATCATCAAAATAGTACCCATGCCGGCGGTGCAATTTTAAACATTGACTACCTCATCAAATACAAACATAAAAATATTAAAAACTTTCAATGTTCCCCCAAAAATACTCTCATTGAACGCGGATCTATTTTCTACAAATTAAGAGTGATACTACATCACACTACTCATGAAATAAAATACAAAGATGATTGGGAATGCGGAGATATATTGATAATCATTCCTAAATATCCTCCACCCATCATGAGAAAGCTTATGAAAAAAAATCTTTTTCCTACAAACAAGCAAGCGAGCCTGTTATTTCAGAAAGCTATAGTATAATGAGCATGCAAAAAAGCCCATTAATTATGGTTTGTCTACTAGATAGGGTCTTAGATATGCTCCACATTCATATCTCACATGAGCAGCATCCTATCATTATCTTGATGACCCTCGACATCTACTTCTTAAATATGTAACCTCTTGTAATATTACAGGCAGGGAGGAGGGACCATCAGAATTTGAAAAATAAGAAGAAGATATAATTGTAGATCTAAAAGAAGCTCCAAAAGAGTTTGAAGAATATGGTAAGACTAATATAGATGAACTCAAAGTGATAAATTTAGGTACCAAAAAAGATCCCAAACCTACATTCCTTAGCACTAAGATCACGCAGGACACGGTGAAAGAGCTGAAAAATGTCTGAGCCACTTACCAAAGAGCAATGACTCAAATCTTTGATGACCTAATTCATAGGAATGTTGAATGTTATGTTGATGACTTAGTTGTAAAAAGTAAAGTTCAACATCATCATGTGATCTTAAGATTATATTCAAAAGAATTCAAAATTTTAATTTGAAAATGAATCCAGTAAAGTGTACTTTCGATGTTGCATCCAAAAAATTCTTTGGATTTATTATACGCTATAAAGGATTTTAAATTGACCCCTCTAAAATTAAAACAATCATGTAAATGCCACCTCCAAAAACTTTAAAATAACTTCATTCATTCTAGGGTAAATTAGCATATATTCGATGTTTTATATCTAACCTTTCAGGCAGATGTTAGCCTTTCACACGTCTAATGAAGAAAAATATACCTTTTAAATGGGATGATGTTTGTCAAGAGGCATTTAATATAATAAAATAATATTTTCACATCCTCTAATCCTTGCTACCCCTATCCCATGTAAACCCCTAATTTTATATACAACAACTCTTGAAAATCACTCAGAGCATTGCTAGCACAAACTAATGAAGATGGCAAAGAAAATACAGTTTATTATATTAACTGATGATTAATAGGGGCAGAATCTAAGTATTCACCAATCAAAAAGTAATGCTTAGCATTAATCTTTGGTGCTCAAAAACTTTCATATTATATGATATCCACAAAATCACTTTAATATATAAAGTGGAAACATTAAAATTTCTAATGACTAGACCCACTCTTACTAGTCGTCTAGCTAAATGGGTTATCTTGCTGATGCAATTTGACATAACATATATGCCACAAAAAGTGATAAAAGGACATGCTCTAACTAATTTTCTAGCAACCCATTCTTTACCTGTAGATTCTCCACTCAATGTTATGTTTCCAGATGAGAGAACACTTAAAGTGGAAGAAAAAGAAAAGCTGTAAGAATGGAAGCTCTATTTGGATGGAGTTTTATCAATAAAACTGACCATGCCACCAAAATTTCTGACAATTTAGGTAGGCATTGACCTTATATTTATTATGTAGTAAAATAGATACTCTGATATTCCTATAATTTAATAGAGCCTCGCACTAATAATGAGGATGAATAGGAAGCCTTAATATTGGGTCTTGAGCTAGCAATTAACATGAAAATCCAGAAACTCCATATATATAAAGATTTTGAACTCATAATCAAACAAATAACAAATATTTTCAAAATTAGTAAGCCTGAATTAGTCTCATATCATAACTATTCTTTGAAACTCTTATAACAAATTTCTAAAGTAACTTTCACTAGAATTACATGAAGTGAAAATGGCAAACTGATGCATGGGCAAAACTAGCTAAAGAACAAGCAAATCTTCAAGAGGATCTAATTCTCACAACTCTTCAAAATAGGCATGCATTAACCCCAGCTGTCATGTAAGATGATGAAGTGAAAGAAATGTGAGAAAGCTTGGATATATTTGATGAAAATGATTAGGGAGAGCCATTCATCAGATACTTCAAGCAATGGTAATTGCCTGAAAATAAATGTATGGCTTCATAGATATAATGAAGAGCATTAAGATATGCTTTTGTAAATGATACATTATATCTTAGATTATTTGATCAAATGTGGCTACGATACTTAGGTCCTGAGAAAGCCCAAAACGTGATAAGTAAAGTTCACAAAGGATTGTATGGTGCACTCAAATCAAGTCCAAAAATGAAAATCAAAATCAAACATATGTGATACTATTGGCCAAGTATGGTTCAAGATTATATTAGCCTTGCTAAGAAATGTCATCAATGTCAAGTGCATGGAGATATCATGCATCGACCTCCCAACCCGGTACATCCAATGGTAGAATAATGGCCATTTGAAAACTGGGGTACCAATATAATTGATCTTATAGAACCACCATCTTTTTTAGGACATCGGTTCATCCTCCCTGTCACTGACTACTTATCAAAATGGGCTAAAGTAATTCCCTTAAGAGAAGTTAAAGAAGACAATGTGATGAAGTTCTTTCAAGATAATATTTGTCTATCGATTTGGAGTACCACGTCAAGTTATATCTGACAATGGTACAACCTTTAAAAGTGTTAAAATCAATAAATTTATCAAACGACATAAAATAGATTGGGATTATTCTTTGATATAAAATCCACGAGCCACTAATTTAGGTGAAGTTTTTAACAAAACTTTGGTAAAATTACTTAAGAAAACTCTCTCTAAAAATAAAAGAGAATGACAAGATAAGTTAACGGAAGCTTTATGAGCATATCATTCCACTTATAAAACAAGAACGCAAGCCCCCCCATATTTACTGGTTTTCAAAACTGTGGCATATTACCTCTCGAGGTCGAGTTATCGTCACTTCAAATTATTGTTCAATATAAATTTACCAAAGGACAGAATGATCTACGGCTTGAAAAACTTGAATCTCTTGATGAAGTTTGACTTCAAGCAAAACAAAGTCTAGAATCCTATAAAGCAAGAATGATTAGGGCCCATGATTTAATGGTTCATCCTAGAAGCTTCGAGGAAGGTAAACTTATTCTGGTTTTTTGAAGACCTACAATCTCTCATCGTCACCTCGGCAATAAATTTAACCCAATATGGGACGACCCTTCATTATTGAATTAATGTATGAAGAAGGAGCCTAATAATTCATAGACCTAAAAGGTTAAAGGCCCATGCCACCAATAAATCATTAATATTTTAAAAAATACCACACATAACTACTTAATAAGAAGAGGTGTTATGTACAAAAAAAATTTTGTAAGGGAACAAAAAAATAGCAATCCTCTTCCAAAAGATATGAGACAATTTGTATATTCCCGTACAAGAAGGGAGATAAATTCAAATCCCTCCTAAAAGAAATGAGATAATTTTTATATTCCCCACAATACAGGAGATAAATCCAATTCCCTTCTCAAAGATAGGAGGCAATTTTATATATCCTACAAAATAATAGATGTTTGCTATATATAAACACCTACAAGGTAGGAAAATAACTTTTTAATCTCCTCTTATAAAGATAGGAGGCAATTTTTATAAAACTCCCCTTTGCCAAATAAAGCAATGGAATTAATGTATATTGACTAAAAGATCCATTATTATAGTCAACTACTAAAATTGCATTGCTCAAAAACATAAGATTGAGCTATATTTTCATTAACCTACCTAGAAGGTTGAGAAATAAAATCCATAAGTTCAAAAAGCCTAAGGTCCAAACTTTATAAATTTCTCATGCTCACAAACCTAAGGGTCGAGCTAATTGTATAGGTTTAACAAGTCTATGGACCAAATATCTAAAAATCTTTCTTGCTCACAAACCTAATGGTCGAGCTAAGATCCACTAGTTCAATAAGCCTAAGGGTCAAACCTTTAAAATTTTTATGCTCTCACACCTAAGGGTCAAGCTGTTTTCATCAGCCTAATTAGTCGAAATGAAATACAAGTTCACCAAGCCTAAGGGTTGAACCTCGCAAATTTTGCATGCTCATGAATCAATGGGTCAAGCTATTGTTATCAATCTACCTAACAGATTGAAAAATAAATATAAATTCAACAATTCTAAAAGATTAAACTTTTGAACACTCTATGTGCTCACAATACCAAGGGTTAAGCCACTTTTAATCAAATATAAAAGACTAAAAGTCTAAAAATACGTAAATTTAATAAAACAAAAATAGGGGAGAAAATTAAATAAAATAAAGGTATATATACATGCCTGAAAGATGCCAGAAAAGCTATCAAAGTCTGGACTAGAGGCTATCTATTTAATGTCTAACTCTGAGCAAGCGATCCTGCCACATCATCTGCCTAGTCTGAGTGGTCTCTAATTGTTGATGCAACAAGTCAAACTCCTCGGTGGATGACGATAAATCCTTCTCTAATCTCTCAACCTCAGTAGCAATACAAGAAAAGTTCTCCTTAGTACAAGCAGCCACTGCTCGAAGCTCTCATCGTCTCTCCAAAAGATTCCTCTCCCACTATCTTAAAGCCTCGAGCTCTGTTGATATATCCAAAGGCTCAAGCTGCTCCTCCGAACTATCCCATTAACAGTACCTCGAAGTCTAAAGGCCAAAGTCAAGATCTATGCATGCTTTCCTCAACCTCTTCTAAGAAACTCTTACCCCATCCTCTAAGCCATCAAGATATCCAAATGCTAACTCCTGAGAGACAAATTATAATCGATACAATCCAAAAGCAACAAACCAGCAAATGTACTCTTATGTCTTTAAAGCCACAACCCATAGTCCAGAAGTTGCAGTACAATCTATAAGAAGAGAAGCCTCTACACAAAGGCTAGCAAAATCTTAAAATGACAAATCATCAAGGTCCATTCGTAGTGGTAGATGCTATAGTGTGGTGATAATGTGACGAGCTCTACTCAATAGCTATCGACCAAAATATCTGCGAGCTCGAGAAGGTACTATGGATGCAAAACATGCTAACTCTAAACCTAAATGTAAAACACATTAGAGCTATTAGAAAAGGATGGGATGAGAAAAGAAATGCAAAACTACAAAAGAAATATAAAAATACCTAAAGGGCATGTCTCATCTGACAAATCTATGACGTAGTGGTCATCTAAATGAGAAGCAACACCTAGTGAAAAATCATCTACAATCACCCAAGTTGAATTTGAGAAGGGAGAATGTGAAATAGCTAACTTTGTAACAATGTCATGAGTGACATCTGCAAATCAAATTCGTGTAGAATCACTACGCACTAACTAAGGAGGTGATGATCGTTCATTTATGTGTACAAGCAAAAGAAAAGTGAAAAGGAGAAATACTGATTAATGAAATAAACATGTAGATGAATATGCCATATATTTACCTTTAGTGTCATCAAATGTTATTCAATAGCCAGATGACTATACACACCCAAGATATCTAGTGAAAATTTAAGCTCTGCATCCATGGGCTCAACATCAGAAATATAAACATATTGAAGGATTGAAGGAACAAATGAAATATAAAAAAATTATACATGTCAATACTTGGCACTGGGCTTAAAGTGGTGCCGTGGTTTGGTAAGAAAATAGGAAAAGGAAACATGGAGGAGTATGTAGAGTATCTAGCTCCAAAAGGAAACATGGAGGAGTATGTTTGAATACTACAAAGATAAGAGACCATGTGTTGTGAAAATATGAATACAAGAAAAATCTAAAATAAATATACATAAAGAAATATGATTTAACCTGGAACATTATGGAATCCCGATATCTAAGGTGACCCTTGTCGATAGAAGGGGAGATCATTCTATCTGCATGTGCTGCAACATTTGCATTTTTTTATGCATGCAAGGTCTTCAAATTTTAAAATTCAACTCGCTAAGTAGGGTCTTCAAATTTTAAAATTCAACTTACCAGGATCAAAGATTCAACTACAAAAGGTCTTTGAAAATTAAAACCATCCACCCGGATTAAAAATCATGATGTGGGTCTTCAGATTTTAAAACCACCCACCCATATTAAAAATCATGGTGCGGGTCTTCGGATATAAAATTCATCTCGCCCAGATTAGATATTAATGGCGCGATGTCTTGAGTTTGAAATTCTTGTCATCCTTTTAATTTCATATTTTATGTTTAACTAAATCTTATTACAAAATACTTAAATAATTATAAATGAGATGGAATAGTAATTAGCCAGCAATAAATCATCCTTGTACATTCATGGGCCTTTAGATGACGGAGACTAAAGGAATAAGATTATAATTGATTTACTATCTTATACTCATGAGAATTTTTTTGGGGATAAAAATCCTTAGATAGAAGTATAAGAGACAATGGTTCATTGTATACTTTGAACTAGATGCAGAGTGAATCATTCCCAATTGGATAGAAGTGTGCGAAGGGATTTTGACATTCACACGTGTGGTGTGAAGGAGAGAGTAGCAATTCAGCTCACGTTGATGAGTGCTAGAGGGGTTTCAGCATTCACGAATTGGGCCGACTATTGGATTTCAAGTCGATAGGCTTAGGTTGGGGCGAGGTGGCCTAGGCGTGTCACGTGAAGAGTAGAGGATGGGTTGTCCGATGTGAGCAGAGGTTGGGTCATTTGGTCGTTACACGAATGTGAGTTATCGAACATGTACATGGGTATTCGCACTAGGGAAAGGGCCGGACATACGTGTCAGACGCAGTGAGGTGAAGATGACAGGCTTAGCTGCTCAGTGCTTGGGCAATCTGGAGGTGATCAGATCAGAACCATGGACAGAGCGGGTGTGAGGTTCTCCAGCGGTATATGTTTCATTCAGGAGTAAATGTGGGGTGTAGGAAGATGGTAGACTTGCTCGTGATTATGAGGCGGCCGCACAGACACTGAAGGAGGTAAAGATCGATTTTAAAAAATTAAAAGTGTAAGTGTCAATTTTTTAGTTCCATTTTTTGATGTAATTATTATCTTGATTTGTGGAAAGCAAGTTACAACAACAACGAGAAACATCATTTGATGATCAATTGGTTACTGCGGGATCGAATTGTTAAGGGACTGAGTTACGGGGTTCAAGACATTTTACATCCAGAATTGACTTGGCAGAGCATACAAGTGTTGTTAGATTATTTAGCTATCATCTACTACCTCATGATCTCGATGAATAACATTACGCTCCAATGATTGGTAGTCCCATTTAGGTTCTCAATGGTTACATTAGATGGGCTCATTACATGCTCAAAAGACACCCACATATATTGAGATAAGTTAGAGTGTATGAAGTTATTTATATCTAACTTTTCGATTACAGTCATTTGTCTTCTTCCTGGCTTCAGAGTGTCATTGAATACCGGGAGAGTGATACGAATACTTATTGGGTTGAACCCAACGAGATGAAATTTACTTTATGGGATCTGCATATTACTTTAAGTCTATCAGTTCTAGGCATTCCATATAAGGAATGTATTCCTTTGAATTATAATTTATTTGAGTGTCGACCAGCTGGGCAGCAGAGGAGAGGAAAATTTGTATACTCATGAAAGCTTCACCAGAGTTTGAGGCATTATCACACCTCATTTGAGATCTTGTTGCTTTTAGAAATACTTACTGTAGATTTTGCACATATTTATGATCCTTTTAGCAGGAGATTACATGATATTGAGCACTATTCAGAGAAACTATTTATGCTAGGATTAATAGATGGAGTGCATCCTATTTTAGCTAGAGGATTTTTAGATGATATGCTTTTAGTATCTTTCATTGCTAGGTGGCTTTGTTAGTTTACTTTTCTTAGCTAGAACAAAATTTTCCAACCGAGCAGTCTTTTGATGGCTAGTTTGATAGCGAGTGGGAGGAGAGTCTCGCTAGCCTGTATAGTTCTTGCACAAATTTTCCATAATCTGGGACAGATTTGTACTGCATATAGTCATGCTTAGCGAAGCGTGGCTATTCCTTAGCAATACCTTTAGGGATGGATACATATAAACATTGTTGGCGCTTTTAATTGTACAAAGCTACCAGGATACTATATACAGAGCGTCACTTTTTTTTCTTTGGTTTAGTTAGCTATAGTGACTTCTTTTATAGATAGAGCTCATATTTACCTATTTATGTTGCTCTTTTTTGGATGACTTATTATTATAGACTGATGTACGAATTGTCATGTGGTTTTTTACCTCCATAATACTTCAGTATTTTGTTAGCTGATTCCCAGACTGGAAGGGGGGACTACCATTTTACTTTCCAGGAGAGGCTACAAATCAATTGCTATATACTTTAATAGCATGAGACCTGTTGGGTTTACTACAGATGACATGGCTCCAAGGTATTAAAGGGTTATAATCCCAATCAGGCAGCGAGATAGTTTGGACTGGTTCAACCAACTCATTTAGACGTATTACCAGTCACTCATGGGATAGTTGACACACGTCAACAGGGCTCTCTTCCATTGTCAATATGTTTAGAGGCATCTTCTGTGACCTGGGCATTTCTTCTTCACCTTGAGATTGGTTCTCGGTTCAATTTTCCTCATATGGATACTCCGACAGGCATTTCACACCTACGATGGTCTTGAACTTGTCACACTTTTTCTAATTTTTTGAGATGGGGATCTGAGTATATAGCAAATGGATTAGATGATAGATACCATAGAGGTACCCTTCAATGCCTCAGGGTTGTATTGTTGCGTATAGAGAGATGTCTAGAGCTAATGATAGAAGAATGAAGAGGAGTCCTGAACCTCCTTTCAAACTTGGTGGTCCAGGCATGTGATATGTATTATTATTGTTTACAAGTTTACCCTTTGAAAGCTGCCTCAAAATGCACTGAGTGTGGAAGGGAGCACAGTTGACATGCATAAACTACACTAGGAACAACTAGTAATCTATCTAAAAGAGTGGCCTGAATCAGTCCAAACTGTCTCGCTGCCCATTGGGATTATATCCCTCTAGTATTACTAAATCGTGACTTCTGTAACAAACCCAACATGGTCTAATGCTAATAAATATATAGTAATTACTACGTAGCCAGACCTGTAAAGTAAAGAAGAGTGCCTCTCTCAATACGGGAATCAGCTAACGAAACACTAAAGCACTGTAGAGGTAAAAAGTCATAAGGAGATCTATAGATCAGTTTGTAACGGTTAGTCATTCGTAGATGTGCAAACATAAATAATCTGATCTAAGCTCTTTGCGTAGAGGAGATCGCTCTAGCTAACTGAACCAAAGAAGGAAAGTGACACCCTGTAAAGTAACTTGGTAGCTATAGAGAACTAAAAGCGCTGACAACATGTATATATATCCATCTATGAAGGTAGTGCCACAAAATCTCCATGCTACACTTAGTATAATAGTATGCAATATAAATCTGCCTCAAATTATGGAAAATCTATGTAAGAATTGCAGGGGCAAGTGAGATTCTCCTCCCACTTACTATTAAACTAGCCATCAAAAGAGTACTAGGTCAAAATACTCTACTCTAGCTAAGAAAAAATAAAGTAACAAAGTCACATAGCAATGAAAGACACTAGTAGCATATCCCCCAAGAATCCTTTGGCTAAAATGGGCTACAAACTATCTGTTGATCATAGCTCAAACAGATCCTTTGAATATTGCACTGTATTATGTGATCCCTTTCTGAAAGGATTACAAGCATATACAAACTCTGAAGTAAGTACAAATGGAAGCAACAAGCTCTCAATATAAATAACTGCTCTAAGACCACAAACCCCTCTTCTTCTGCTGACAGAGGGGGTAATAATGCCACAAACTCTAGTGACACACTAGCGAGTACATAAATTCTCCTCTCCTCTACTGACTAGCTAGTTGACGCTTAAATAAATTTTAATCAAAAGGCATACATTCTTCATACGAATACCCAAAACTGGTAGACAAGAAATAATCTGTAGATCCCATAAAGTAACTATCATCTCGTTGGGTTCAACCGAGTAAGTTTTCATAGCTTTGTACCAGTGTTCAATAACACTCTGAAGCTAGGAAGAAGATAAATGACTATCATTAAAAAGTCAGATATAAATGGCTTTGTATACTATAGCTTTTCTAAATATCTGCTGAAGCCTCCTGAGCATGTAGTGGGCTAAACCAGTGTAACCACTAAGAACCTTAACGGGGATACGAAACACAGGAGTGTAGTGCTGTTCTTTGACTTCATGATGCAATAAACAGTAGCTAAGCAACCTGATAGTACCCGTACTCTCTACTAAGTCAGCTATAAGCTGTAAAATGCCCTGATCGTTGTAACCGAGTTCCTTGATAATTTGATCTAGACAAACACCATCACTATGTTGTAGTTTGAGAGTGACAAACTAATCTGAAAAATCATGTGTAATAAAAAAATCATTATCAAATAGAAACATATGAGGTGATTGAGTAAACAGGCCGTCGTATATATCTCTATCAACCAACATCTCTCTATGCCAATATAGCTAGTCTGAAAATGAAGCCGACTGTATAAGATCGTATGCATTAATCTCTTTCCAAATATCTTATTCTGAAGGCTCGGTACAAGATAATGATGCAGATCTATGCCAATCCAAAATCTTGGCCTGAAATGATAAAAGAAGAAAAATTAAAACCACAAAATTAATGCTTGCAATGAATTCCTTGCATGAAAAACACCCAAGAATTTTGTCAGGAGGCAATTTGTTAAATAAAAATTTAAGAGAGAGAGAGAGAGAGAGAGAGAGAGAGAGAGAGATGGAAAAAAACTCTCATCATTGTTAAATGTGTAAATACAAGCACATTTTATAAATGAAAATGAGCAATATGGTGTGTTGAAAAGTATGCAAAGCAAGGCATAAAAAATGTACATTATGATTTTTAAAAAAGCATCCAGTTGTAACATTTTAAACATAATTCTATTATGTAGGGCATTGAATAGCTAGCAATATGGTGCTTCAAAAAGCACATGACATGAAGTATTAAAGGTATGCAAAATGATGCATCTCACACAATGCAATAGAACATACCAAAGTTTTTGTGTTATATGAAATCGAGAAGCATGTAAAATGGTTCATAAAAATGTGCAAAGTAATGCTAAGCATACAAAGTGGTGCATCATAAGTATGCAATATGATACATTAAAAAGCATGGCATAACATGACTCCCAACCTATAGGCATGACCATCAACGAAGTTGCAAATCCCACTTAGATGCTTGATGCTCCACATGTTAGGGTATAGTAAACATGACCTATAGCTCAAGAATACTACAAAGCATGATTCTTAACATATAATGATGATATTGAGGGTGTAAATTTCTTTTGTTCTGATAGGATGTGAGCACTCAGGTGGAATAATCAAGAATTTGAAAAGAACTACACTAGTTCAATAAATAAGGAGGTCAAGAAAAAAAATTCAAGCTAAGAAAGATGAACATAAGATCTATTGTGTTTCAGTCAAGCGACATGTTGACTAAAAATTAACATAAAAAATACGAAGAAGAGAAACAGAGAAATTAAAAAAAAACCTTTTGAATTGAAAAGATACATCTCTTCGTGAGATAACCTTCAAACTGGTCCCACTGCCAGCAATTGATCGTCATTGAATACATCTCTTCAACACAATAACTGCCTTCGATAATTAAATTGATAAAAAGGGGAAGAAACATAAAAAAAAGAAAGTTACTCTCTTTATCTTCATAACACTGTTCCCTCATCCACAAGCTGCTTTCGACCATACCCAAGCCGCTCGTGTAAATCTCCTTCGCCTCCACTCCACCGAAGGTCCAACCAATCGGCGAACCCTTTCTGCTTGATACTTCCAACTACTTAAAGAGCCTACAATAACTTGTCACTGCTTGTTCTAGGTGCGTATGATCCATACGTGAATGCCTCTTATTGCTTTCTTTCGATATTTATACCAAATTAGACCTTCAAGCCCTTCTCACAAAAAGACAGACTTCCCCTCTCTAGCCTGCAGGCTGTCATCCTGACGTCTACCTCTTCTGTTCACGCCAGCACAAATTTCACTGTAATTTACTTGATCTCACAAAAATAACATAGTCTGATTTGAATGTGTGTTTTTTATCTGACTTTAACACCCGCTTCTTACTTAAGCCAATCCATCCTTTTATTTAAATTTATAATGAATATTTAAATACTTTATGTTGTCTTATTCACAAGCAAGCCCATTTGTCCTTCTATTTCAATTTACAATGAAATCAATATTTATAAACCTTATGGTGCCCTATTCACAAGCAAACAGTAACTTTTTTGTTTCATTCACTACAACTAAAGTCTATGCTTTAATCTGCAATATGTTAAGTACAAAGTTACTATTTTATCCTATAAGAAAGCATTTCAGGATTGTATTTCATTTTTTTAAATACAAATTTATAATATCAATACATTTTGCTTAAATCCAATTTAAATTTCTAATTCAGCCTCTATTGCTTATAATTAAATATATGAAATGATTGCATTAATTAAAATATAATTTTATTCAATGCAAATTAAAGTGTGCTTATTAGAGGGTCTTACAACTTGTTTCTATAGTAAGACTGCCCAAAGATTCAGATTTAATTTTAGAGAAGTTTCTCTTAAGTAACAGGTCTTACAACTTCTTTTAGAAGATGCCCGAAAGCTTAATTTGAACTGGAACTTACGGCTCTTCTTATAAATTGCCCAAAGATGGGTCTTACAACCTAACTCTATAACAAGGCTGACTGGGGATTTAATTATTTGGGTAGGTCTTATAGCTTTCCTTTAGAATTTACCTAAAAATGGGTTGTACAACCTAATCCTTTAGATTAAGGTGCACACTAATTTGAATTTGGTTGCTTGGGAGTTTTATATTTTATTTAGTAGTTTACCAAATAATAGATCTCATGAACCCTATTAGAAGTTGCCTAATTATTTGGGTATGATGGGTCTTACTGCTTTCTTTTGGAAGTAGTCCAATTGGTGGGTCTTATAATTTAGCCCTCTAGACTAAACAGCCTAGAGATTTGATTATTTATTTGATTGAGTAGATAGCAATTATTTGTTAGCTTAACTCCAGACTATAATTTTCAGTTGTTCACTAGCAGTTTATTTACTAGTTTTACACTGACTAGTTAGCAATTTTCATTGTGCGACACTAGTATTTTTGTTATAGTAGCTATTTTTATTCTACTTGGCAGTTTCTTTTCAATTCCAAGTTAAATCATCTTTTTTTATGTATATTTATTTTAGATTTTTCTTGTATTAAGATTTTCACAATGCATGTTCTCTTCTCATTGTAGTATTCAGACACCCATGCCGACCTACTGCATTCTCCCATTTTGGAGCCAGATACTCTACATACTCCTCCATGTTTCCCTTTTCATACTTTCTTACCAAACCATGGTACCACTTCAAACCCAGTACCAGGTAATAACATGTATAATTATTTTAAATTTCATATATTCAATCAATCCTTCAATATGTTTATATTTCAGAAGTTGAGCCCGTGGATAAAGAGCTTGAATTTTCATTGGGTATCTTAGGTGTGCAGTCATCTGGCTATTGAATATACATTTGATGATACTAAAGGTAAATATATGACATATTTATCAACCTGTTTATTTCATTACTCAGTATTTCTCCTTTTCACTTTTCTTTTGCATTTATGCATAGGTGAACGATAATCATCTTCTCAATTAGTGCATAGTGATTCTACACATATTTCATTTGAAGATCTCATTGATGACACTATTACAGAGTTAGTTATTTTACCTTCTCCCTTCTCAGATTCAATTTGATGATTATAGATGATTTATCACTAGGTGTTGCTTATCATTTAGATGACCACTGCTTGAAAGATTTACTAGATGAGACATGCCCTTCAGGTATTTTTATATTTTTATTGTGGTTTTGCATTTCTTTTCTTATACTTTCCTTTACTAATAACTCTAATGTGTTTTATATTCAGGTTCATAGCTAACATGATTTACATCCATAGTAACTTCTCGGGCTCACATATATTTTGGTCTACAGCTGTTGAGTAGAGCTCGTCACATTGTCACTACACTGCGATGTCTACTACTAGGCATGGACCTTAATGATTTTCCATTTCCAAATTTAGCTAGCTTCCATGTAAAGGCTTCTTAACTTTTAGACTGTGCTGTAGCTTCTGGACTACGAGATGCAGCTTTAGACACATGGGAGTACATTCGTCGAATAGTTGCTTTTGGATTGAATTGCCTACACTTTATCTCTCAAGAGTTAGCATTTAGAATTTTTGAAGGATTGGAGGATGGGGTAAGAGCTGCTTAGGAAAAAATTGTTGCAAATCTGGTTTTGATGATGATGAACACGTTTCTATTGTGTTTTGCTTGGCTAACCCATTTCAGGCACAAAAGATCACAAGCAACTCAAGCCAACTCAAGATCGGGTCCAAGTGTGTCCAATGTACTATTTTCCTTTTCTTGAGTCAAATGTAATGTAACTGAACCCCCAGCTAAGTAACCTTGCACACACACACTAAGGGGAAGAGCTTGAGTGAATTAGAGTTTCTGTTCATTTTTGTTCAGATCGTCACGGACGATATTCACATCATCCTGGACGATCCAGTAAAAATAGAAACCCTAATTAGGGCGACCAAGTTAAGAGGGTCTGATTAAGCGGATCGTCCTGGACGATCTTTGGATCATACAGGATGACATGCTCAAATCAGAAATTCTCAGCTGCCAGATCAAGTTAGGTAAGTTTTTATTTTTAGATATTTGGTCTGATCGTCCCGGACGATACCTGTATCATCCTGGATGATCTAATACAATCATGCCTAAATTAATCTGGTAATTAAGGAAAGTAATTTATATTTGATTGATATGATCATATCGTCCTGGACGATCGCAGGATCGTCCCAGACAATCATGATCGTCTGGTGCATTTCAGCTGTACGACCCTAACTGTGTACAGGACAATTTGGGCACTTTTTGAACTAATCGTCCGGGATGATATCCTTATCATCCTGGATGATCAAGTCATTTGTGAGTCGTCCAGCACAAGTTTCTCTGGATGACCCGAACTGTCTTCTGGACGATATTCCTCGATTTACACTAATTGTCCCGGACGATCGCAGGATCGTACGGGACGATATGATCAATTTTTTCTACTGATCATCCAGAAGAGCCAGATCATCCAGGCTTAAATAGCTGATTTTGAACTGATCGTACAGGACGATCTTGGCCGACCAGTTGAGATTTAGGGCAAATTTTAAGCCCTCCTATAAAAGATATTTTTCTTTCAACAAGAAAAATCTTTTGCCACTTTCCTTTCTAAAGAAACCCTAGAGAGAGAGAGTTTGGGAGAGTGAGAGAGAGGATCTTGTGAGGGGGAGTTCGTGAGGGGTTCACGAAGGTTGCTCCAAGCAAGGATCAGAGGTCTTCTTCTCCGCTCGTCATCTTTCGTCGTGACGATGTTCTTTAGGAGAGGATCGTCGGCAAGATCCTAGGTTCTCTGCCTGCTTCAGAAGGAAGTAAAAGGACGTTGGGTTCTCTGCCTCACTGTGTGGTGGAAAGGAGGTTCTTGTACAAGCTTCTCCACCTTATTGTGGGAGCAAAAGGACAGACACTTTGAGTTAGTGCAATACCCGGAGGGGAGGCTCTGGGGAGTGGACGTAGGTCAAGTTGACCGAACCACTATAAAATCCGGTGTGTTCATTCTGATTACCTTCTACACTTTTATTTTTCTGTGATTAACTGCTTGGGTGAAATTGTGGTAAATCTTTTCGTTTGATCGTCTTATTTGTTTCCACTGTAAATCATAGAAAAGATTTTCATTGTTGCTGTCAAATTTTTAAATAATCAATTCACCCCCCCTCTTGGTTAGCCTCGGGACTAGTTCATCAAGGCTTAACATCCCTATCGAGCTCTCAAGTGGTATCAGAGCGGGATTCAAAATTTAAGTTTAAAAACTTTTGAATTTGATCCATGGCTAACTTTGATAATCGTAATACTGCTGAAGGTTATTCAATTACACGACCGCCATTGTTTGATAATATTCCTTTTGATTTTTGAAAAACTCGCATGTCCACTTTTCTTTAATCGATTGATTATCGCATGTGGATGTTAGTTAAGGATGGATACTAACCACCTTTTAGATTGATTAACAATGTGAAAACTTAACTGCCCTTTGCTGATTGGACTTTTGATGATCGTGATTTAGCACAATTAAATGCCAAATGTTTGAATTATTTTTTCTGTGCTTTAAAATAAGAGGATTACATGTGTGTCTCTACGTGTACAACCAGTAAGGAAATCTAGGATAGATTATGTATCACGTATGAAGGTACAACTAAAGTCAAACAGTCTAGGTTAAACATTCTGTTGCATGACTATGAACTATTTCGCATGAAACCTACTGAAACTATTTCTGAAATGTATACAAGATTCACTCAAATCGTCTCTTTTTTGCATGCCTTAGGTAGAGAACTTACAAACTACAAAAGAGTGAACAAAATATTTAGATGTTTGCCTTCTTCATATGATGCTAAGATAATTGCTATCACTGAATCTAAAGATTTAAATACTTACTCTATTGATAGCTTACTTGGATCACTCATTGCTTACGAGTAAGGGGTGAACCAAAGACAGCTTGATGCAGGTGAGAGGAAGAAGGAGAAAATAGTGGCACTGAAGGCCAACGATAGTGATTCTAGTTCTTCCGGGTCTGATAGCGATGACGTTACCTTGATCACAAGGCAATTCAAAAGCTTTCTAAGGAAGAAATACAAGAACTTTCAGAAGTGGAACAAGGGTAAGTCCAGTAAAAATTTTAAAGGTTCATCTGACACTATCTGTTTTGAATGTAGGAAGCCTGGACACATTAAGGCTGATTATGCTACACTTAAAGCTCATCCAAGCAAGGAGAAGGGTGAGGAGAAACACAAGTTCAAAAAGGACAAGAAGCAGATACAGAAGGCATTCTGGGCAGACTCTGCATCCGACTCCTCTGAGACTGAAGCTGAAGAGGAGGAAACAAATTTGTGTCTGATGGCTGATGATCACCCTGGTCAGTCAGATCAGGAAGAGGTATGTGAGCTTACTTACGATCAATTACTTGAAGTATCTGAAAAAATTCATGCATCGTATAGGAAGCTTAAGAAAACCCATGCTAATTTGAAATTGGATTACTTGACTTTACAAAAAGAGCATGATATTTTGATTAAGGATCATTCCACTGTTGATAGCAATCACATGTCTTTACTTGATGAGTTTGATGAACTGAATAAAAAGCAATTTGATTTAAGTGTTGAGCATGATGCATTAAAAATATCGCATGTTGAATTAGAAGCTGCTTTTAAGAAATTGAGTGATATGGCATGTGATTTAGAAAGTAATGAAAGTGCAAGAACTTTTGAGATTGCTAGTCTTAACAAGGAGAATGAATTTTTAAGAGTAAAAATTACTACTTTTGAAAAGAACAAAAAACCACCTACTTTTGAACAGTTTTATGCACCGCCACCTTTTAAAAAATCTGTTGAAAATTCATCAAAGCATGTTTCATACACACTTCTAGGAAGAGATACTATCACTCATGACATTTAGTTAATCCTTTTCCAGGTGTTAGATGTTATTCATGTGGCATGTTAGGACACATTTCCCACACCTGCACTGTTCACCATAGTACACATTGGGTGTGGAGACCCAAACTGCCTGTTTCACAGCACAACACGCATGCATTGCATTCTTCTTTTCATAAAAAGGAATCCAAACCTGTTTGGGTTCCTAAAACTGATGTTTGATGATTTTGCAGGTGTACTCTCACACAAGACCTCATGAGAGCATGTGGTACCTGGACAGCAGATGTTCTAGACACATGACTGGAGATGCAAATTAGTTTATTTCACTGGAGGTCAGGGCTGGAGGCAAGGTTATACTTGGAGATAACACCACCAGGAGGGTGGTAGGCTCAGGTATAATTGGTGATTCAAAGAATTTTATGATTGATAATGTTTTGCTTGTAGATGGACTGAAACACAACTTGCTGAGCATCAGTCAACTTTGTGACAAATGATACAACATCAAATTCCTGCCCACTGGCTGTATTTTAAGCTTAAATGATAAAGTTGTTTTACAGGGGCAAAGGATCAACAACGTCTACAAGCTGGATGTAAGTTGCATTAAATCTGAGAATTCAATTTGCTTAAAAACTGCTGCTGATGAGTCTTGGTTGTGGCATAGGAGATTGTGTCATGCCAGTATGAAAACCCTTAGGAGAGTCACCCAAAAGGACTTAGTTAGAGGTGTGCCCAAGCTTAAGTTCACTAAGGATCACCTGTGTGATGCCTGTCAGTTAGGAAAGCAAGTCCAGTCCTCTTTTCACTCTGTTAAGGATAGTAGCTCCTCTAGTCCTTTAGAAGTTCTTCATATGGACCTCTTTGGACCCATTAGCACTGCCAGCTTAGGGGGAAAAGTCTATGGATTTGTGATCGTAGATGACTACTCGAGGTTCACTTGGATTAAATTTTTGTCCCACAAATCTGAGTCATTTGATGAGTTTAAGTCCTTCTCCACTTGGATTCAGAGGAAGTTTGGTTGTGAGATCTTGACTATTCATAGTGATCATGGTGGAGAGTTTGAAAATGTGAAATTTGGAAGTTTTTGTGAGGAGCAAGGGATTAGTCATAATTTTTCAACTCCTAGGACCCCTCAACAGAACGGGGTAGCTGAAAGGAAGAACATGACCTTAGTGGAAGCCGCTAGAGCCATGCTTGCCGAGTATTCACTTCCAAAATACTTCTGGGTTGAAGTGGTGAACACTGCCTGTTATGTGCTGAATAGGGTGAATGTGAGATCAAAATTGAACAAGACAACTTATGAGATCATTAAGGGTAGAACTCCAAACCTATCCCACCTCCATGTTTTAGCTGTAAGGTTTTTATTCTGAATAATGGGAAATCACCCTTAGGAAAGTTTGACCCTAAATCTGATGAAGGAGTGTTCTTAGGCTATTCTAGTGTAGGGAAATCCTTTAGGGTGTTTAATAAAAGGACTTTAGTGGTGGAAGAGACAACTCATGTGGTGTTTGATGAATCTGATCCTAAGGTGAATAGAATTGAGGAAGAAGAAGAGGTAGAGGAAATTACCCAAGGGGTTGGAAATACAAATCTGGAGGAGAGGGTAGAACCTCAAACCACATTGCCTAGAGATTGGAAATATTCTTCGAGTCATCCTAAAGAACTAATCTTAGGAGACCCTTCTGAAGGTGTTAGGACTAGGCATGGACTTAGGAAGGAAGTAAACCACTCTGCCTTTATCTCAATGACTGAACCCACCAACATCAATCAAGCCCTTTCGGATGAGTTTTGGATCTTAGCTATGCAAGAAGAATTGAATTAGTTTGTAAGGAATGACGTTTGGGAGTTAGTAGAAAGACCTAGAAATCAAAGTATTGTGGGAACCAAGTGGGTCTTTAAGAATAAGATGAATGATTCTGGTGTGGTGGTGAGAAATAAGGCAAGATTGGTGGCTAAGGGATATAATCAGATAGAAGGGATTGATTTTGAGGAGACCTTTACCCCTGTAGCTAGATTGGAAGTCATTAGAGTGCTACTAGCCTTTGCCTGTTATAAGGGATTTAAGCTGTTTCAAATGGATGTCAAGAGTGCCTTTTTAAATGGGATAATAAAAGAAGATGTTTTTGTAGAACAACCTCCAGGTTTTGAGAGTTCCCAATATCCAAATCATGTTTATAAATTAAAAAAGGCATTATATGGATTGAAACAGGCACCCAGAGCTTGGTATGAGAGGCTTAGCACATTCCTGTTAGAAAGAGAGTTTGTTAAGGGGAGCGTAAACACCACCCTTTTTCTGAGGAGAATAGGGGATGACCTACTCATTGTCCAGGTCTATGTTGATGATATAATTTTTGTATCTTCTGATAAATATTTATATGATGAGTTTTCTAAAATAATGAGCAAGGAGTTTGAGATGAGTATGATGGGAGAATTGTCCTACTTTTTGGGGTTTAGCATAAGGCAAACAGATGTTGGAACCTTTCTCAATCAATCTAAATACACTAAGGACATTTTGAAGAAATATGAAATGGACAAAGCCAAGCCAATCAATACTCCGATGAGCTCCTCAATTCAGCTAGATAAGGATTCAAGTGGAAAATTTATTGATCAGAAGAAGTATAGAGGTATAATTAGATCACTACTTTACCTGACTGCTAGCCGACCTGATATCATATTTAGTGTTTGTCTTTATGTTAGGTTTCAGGCTAATCCTAAAGAGTCCCACCTGACTGCTGTGAAGAGAATTCTTAGATATCTTTTAGGGACCTCAAACCTAAGAATCTGGTACCCTAGGCACAGCACCTCCTTTGAGATCCTTGGGTATTCTGATTCTGACTTTGCAGGGTGTAGGGTGGATAGAAAGATTACTTCTGGAACTTGTCAATTCATAGGACAGTCTTTAGTCTCCTGGTCCAGTAAAAAATAGAACTCAGTTGCACTTTTCACTGCTGAACCTAGGTACATTACCTTAGGAAGCTGTGTGGCCCAAGTTCATTTATTAAAGAAATAAGTTTTGGATTTAGGGTTACCTGTTGGCACAATTTCTATTCTGTGTGATAATATTAGTGTCATCTGCATCTCTAAGAATCCAATCCAACATTCTAGGATCAAACACATTAATATAAGGCATCACTTCATTAGGGACCATATTACAAAAGGGGACATTGAGCTACATTATGTAGCAACTGAAAATCAGCTGGCTGACATATTCACTAAAACACTAGCCTTTGACTCATTCAGTATTTTGAGAACCAGATTAGGAGTGATTGATATAAATACTTGATTCTGATGATTGCTAATTTCTAATTTCTCTGATTTTTATTCTATTTTTTGTTAGTTAGCTTTTATGCTGATCACTTGCTTTCTGTTATTTTTATTCTTCTGCTGTCTGTTTTAGCTTTAGTGTCAGTTTAATTTGAGTATTTATTTTGGTATGATTTAGCTTTTACCTATTTTATTTACTGATTCATCTCTTTTATTTACTGCTTTATCTGTTTGAAAAAAAAATGGATTTCTGACTAAGAGTTTTGCCTTGTTTTATCTGGAAGCTTGTAAGCAGTGATTGATTCCACTAAATCTATTAAAGGGAAGAAACATTGATGATTGTTTCTCTTCCTCCAACTCCTTTACTGGTGTATGGTTTCTTTTGGATAAAAATATTTTTCAAAATTAAAACATTAGTTTTTTAGAATAGAGATTTATTTTATCTTCCTACAGTAATCTACCTCACATGAATAGTATTTTCAAAGTCTTGAGTCATTATTATGATTTTCTAAACCAAGTGATTGCACTTATCATATGATGTATGGCTTTTATTTTGTGAATTATTCTACCTTATTATGGAGAGTCATCTCCTATGTCTGGAAGATAATTTCACAGCTGAGACTCTTTAATGATTATGAAAAGGAGAAAGCTTACAAAAGATGCGCAGTGTGCCAAACAAATTGAAAAAGAGGCATAAAATGAGCCCAAAGCTGAAAAGATGCAAAATATCACCAACTAAAAGATACACAAAGTGTATCAAAAATCAAAAGATACGTAAAGCGCCAACCAAATTGAAAAAGAAGCACAAAATGAGCCCAAACCAAGCTTTCTTCCCTTTCAGATTGTTAAATGTCTTAGAAAAATCCATGCACCACTTAATATTTTCAAAAGCTTGAGTTTGAAAATCCTGATTTCTGATTTTTTACTTTGTAACACCATTATATCAGATATTTTTCTGGAACGAGGCTTGAAAGGATCTCTTTTCGAATCTAATTTCTTTTCTTCTGAATTGGATTTTTGTTTTGAAAGAGGTTTGCATCGATAAGGTGCCTGGGGTCGGAGTTACGAAAGTCAATTTTTTTCAACTTTTTCTAGATTTCAGTGCTGTCAATCATCTTCTTATTGGTTTTTGGATCGAAAATCAAGGGAGAATTCTATTTTACTGGAGCAGACTGGTAAAAAAAATTGTTAATTTTTCTGTGTTCTCGTTACGAGATTTCTTCATTTTTTGTTTTGTTTTTTCATTTTGCTGGTTGTGTTTTTGGGATCCTGATCTGTCATCTCCATCCTCCATCCTTTTCTATTTTCTTCACATCATCCTGGACGATACCCCGATCATCCTGGATGATCCTCTTCATCCTGGATGATCCAAACATCGTCCTGGACGATCCATTCAAAATTGTCACCACTCTGATCATGCTGCTGAGAAACTCCAATTATTGGTGATCGTCCTGGACGAATCTTACATCATCCTGGACGATATGATCCATATCTTCCTGATCTAATCAAACGGCTGACATTGCACCAATTATTGTCCATCGTCCTGAACGATCCACTTCATCGTCCTGGATGATCCACGTGTTAGCCGCTGGATGATTGGAATTCGGCCCGTCCGACACACTTATCGCACATCGTCCGGGATGATCCACCTAATCGTCCTGGACGATACCTTCTCGTCAACGGTCGTCCGGCCTGACTACTCGGGACGATCGTCTGTGTCTAATCATCTTGGACGATCTCTGATCTTCCTGGACGATCGGACTGCCTTTTTGACCAATCGTCCAGGACGTCATAAATGCCCATATCGTCCCGGATAATCTCGCGATCGTACGGGACTATCAGGCCAAGTCTATTTAAACAGCCATTTTTTCATCCTTTCTTTCACACATTTCCCTCTACCTTCTTTCACTATTGCTTTCTAATGGCTAGTGGCAAACGTTCGTGGCAAAAGGGTGCAAGTTCCTCTCATGGGCATGTTGATCCTCGCTTCCCAAATGCAACTGATCAGGCTGCTTTCGAGTGCTATCATGACGTGGGGATCACGCATTCTAAAATAGTAAATCCTCACACCCTCACCTATCCTATTCTCGATCTATTCGCACACACCTCCCTCACCTTCATCCTTACACTAGCCTTTTCGTCTAATCTTGAACTCCTTCAAATTTTCTTTACCAATTTGCATATTTCCGCGGACTATTCTACTCTTCGCTCGTATGTCAATCAACCTCCCGTAGAACTCACTATCCAAGATTTTCACAACATTCTTCACCTTTCTGTCACTGGCGACAAACTCCACACGCTTATCACCGACCCTAACTATGATTGGAGTGTCGCCAATCACTTCCTTTGCAATACGAATTCACCCTATCATGACTATGCTTACATTTCACTTCTTAAGGACGCACGGACCATTCAGCACGTCCTTCGTTCCTCCATCATTCCAAAGGTGGGGGATCGAATTCACATCACCCCGTTACTGTCCTTGACCACATACTACATCCTGGCCTGCAGGGAGTTTAATGCCACTGACCTGATTATCCGATACATCAAGCACCTCATAACTATTAGGGATCCGGGTCATAAGCGTTGCCCAAATTTAGCTTTAGGTCATCTCATTCATTATGCCTTAGAAACTAAATATGACCTACAGTATCCAGTCCCTCCTTATGTCCCTCCTTCCTTCTTCACAAACAATTCATTCAACATCCTACACAGCACCCGACTACATCAGTAGCCCGCCCTGGATGTTGAGGAGGAAGAGGAAGAGGCTATTCCAGTTTCTGCTGCACCCGATGCACCTGCTCCTCTTCACATCGCTTCTCCTTTTGACCACCTGGTGCAGCGCTTCGATCAATGGGAGGCCAGATTTGACTCCTATGTAGCTACCCAGAAGCAGCGGCACGCTGAGGACCTCCAGTGCTTTACTGACTATGCTGCACAGCAGCAACAGCAGCATGACCAGGATATTACCTGCATTGAAGCCCACTTTCAAGCCAATCACGGTTACTTAAACCCATAACCGCCACCTCCTCCTTCCGATCAGGATTCGCCCCAGTTCTAGTTTTATGTTTTGTAGCTGTTGGTTTTATGTTTTGTTTGCACTGTTTTGTTTGTACTGATTGGTTCTGTTAGTTTTGTTTATCCTCCTCCTTTTTGTGATGTCAAAAGGGGGTGTCAGTAGTAGTTTTGTTCCTGTTATGTTTTAGTTGTAGTAGCTTTGTTCCTGGTATGATTTGTACTTGTGTTTCCTGTACTGCTTTGATTGTTCAATGAAAATTAAAAAAAAGAGGTTTTTCGATCTCCTAGTTCTTGTATTGTTAAACTACTGAACATATGTTTGCCATCATCAAAAAGGGGGAGATTATTGCAAATCTGGTTTTGATGATGACAAACACGTTTCTATTGTGTTTTGCTTGGCTAACCCGTTCAGGCACAAAAGATCACGAGCAACTCAAGCCAACTCAAGATCAGGTCCAAGTGTGTCCAATGTACTATTTTCCTTTTCATGAGTCTATTGTAATGTAACTGAACCCCCAGCTAAGTAACCTTACACACACACACTAAGGGGAAGAGCTTGAGTGAATTAGAGTTTCTGTTCATTTTTGTTCAGATCATCCTGGACGATATTCACATCGTCCTGGACGATCTAGTAAAAATAAAAACCCAAATAGGGCGACCAAGTTAAGAGGGTCTGATTAAGCGGATCGTCCTGGACGATCTTTGGATCGTACATGACGATATGCTCAAATCAGAAATTCTCAGCCGCCAGATCAAGTTAGGCAAGTTTTTATTTTTAGATATTTGGTCTGATCGTCCCGGACGATACCTGTATCATCCTGGACGCTCTAGTACAATCATGCCTAAATTAATCTGGTAATTAAGGAAAGTAATTTATATTTGATTGATACGATCATATCGTCTTGGACGATCGCAGGATCGTCCTGGACGATCGCAGGATCGTCCCAGACGATCATGATCGCCTAGTGCATTTCAGTTGTACGACCCGAACTGTGTACAGGACGATTTGGGCACTTTTTGAACTAATCGTCTGGGATGATATCCTTATCATCCTGGAAGATCAAGTCATTTTTGAGTCGTCCAGCACAAGTTTCTATGGACGACCCGAACTGCCTTCTGGATGATATTCCTCGATTTACATTAATCGTCCTGGACGATCGCAGGATCGTACGGGATGATATGATCAATTTTTTCTACTGATCATCCAGAAGAGCCAGATCGTCCAGGCTTAAACAGCTGATTTTGAACTGATCGTACAGGATGATCTATAGATCATCCTGGATGATCTTAGCCGACCATTTGAGATTTAGGGCAAATTTTAAGCCCTCCTATAAAAGATATTTTTCTTTCAACAAGAAAAATCTTTTGCCACTTTCCTTTCTAGAGAAACCCTAGAGAGAGAGAGTTTGGGAGAGAGAGAGAGAGGATCTTATGAGGGGGAGTTCGTGAGGGGTTCATGAAGGTTTCTCCAAGCAAAGATCAGAGGTCTTCTTCTCCTCTCGTCGTCTTTCGTCGTGTCGGTGTTCTTTGGGAGAGGATCATCGGCAAGAAGATCCTAGGTTCTCTGCGTGCTTCAGGAGGAAGCAAAAGGATGTTGGGTTCTCTGCCTCACTGTGTGGTGGAAAGGAGGTTCTTGTACAGGCTTCTCCGCATTGCTGTGGGAGCAAAAGGAGAGACACTTTGAGTTAGTGCAATACCCGGAGGGGAGGCTCCGGGGAGTGGACGTAGTTCAAGTTGACCGAACCATTATAAAATCCGGTGTGTTCATTCTGATTACCTTCTGCACTTTTATTTTTCTGTGATTAACTGCTTGGGTGAAATTGTGGCTGATCTTTTCGTTTGATCATCTTATTTGTTTCCGCTGTAAATCATAGAAAAGATTTTCATTGTTGCTATCAAATTTTTAAACAACCAATTCACCCCCTCTCTTGGTTAGCCTCGGGACTAGTTCATCAGGGCTTAACATCCCTATCGAACTCTCAAAAATGAAGAGAGCTTACATGGATCTTAACTTTGGCCTTCAGACTTTTAGGCGCTGCTAGTGAAATATTTCAGAGGAGTAGGTTGAGCATTTAGAAATATTAGTAGAGCTCTTGGCTTTGAGATAGTGGGAGAGTGCTCTTTTGGAGAGATAATGAGAGCTTCGAGTAGCGGCTTCTTATACTGAGGAGGACTTCGCTTGAATAGCTACTGAGGTTAAGAGATTATAGTAGGATTTCTCATCATTCATCAATGGGTTTGATATTTTGCATCATCAGTTGGAGACCACTCAGACTAGGCAAATGATGCTGCAGGATCTCTTGCTCAAAGTTAGATAGTAGTTAGGCAGCCTCCAGTTTAGACTTTGCCAGCTTTTTTGGCTTCTTTTTTATATGTATATATGCCTGCATTTTATTTAATTTTCTCCCTTTTTTATTAAAATTGCATATTTTTTAGATTTTTAGTCTTTTATATTTGATTAAAAGTGGCTCAAACCTTAGGTTTTGTGAGCACATAGAGTGTTTAAAGTTTAGTCTTTAATACTTATACGAACCTAAGAGTCGAGCTAAAAGATCCATTGGTTCATTAAACCTAAGGGCCAAACCTTTCAAATCTTTTAGGCTTACAAACCTAAGGGTCAATGTTTTTTATCAAACTAAATGGTTGAAATAAATTATAGTTTCAATAAGCCTAAGGACTGAATCTCTCAAAATCTTTCATTCTCACAAACCTAAGGGTCAAGCTAAAATCCATTGGTTCAATAAGCCTAAGGGTTAAACCTCTAAAATCTTTAGAGCTAACAAACCTAAGGGTTTAGCTATTTCATCAACCTAAATGGTTAAAATGAAGTGAAGGTTCAATAATTCTAAGGATCAAACCTTTAAAAATCCTTCATTTTTATAAACTTAAGTGTTGACCTAAGATCCATTGGTTCAATAAGCCTAATGTCTAAACCTTTCAAATCTTTTATGCTCACAAACCTAAGGGTTGAGATGTTTTCATCAACCTAAATAGTTGAAATGAAATACAAGTTCAACAGGTCTAAGGAAAGAACCTCAAAAAATCTTTTATGCTCACAAACTTAAGGGACAAGCTAAGATCCATTGGTTCAATAAACCTAATGGCCAAATCTTTAAAATCTTTTATGATCACAAACCTAAGGATCGAGTTATTTTTATCAACTTAAATGGTTGAATCAAAATACAGGTTCAATAAGTCAAAGGATTAATCTTCTAGAAATCTTTCATGCTGACAAACCTAAGGGTCGAGCTAAGATCCATTGGTTCAATAAGCCTATGGGCCAAATCTTTAAAATCTTTTATGCTCACAAACCTAAGGGTCAAGCTGTTTTCAGTAATATAAATGGTTGAAATGAAATATATGTTCAACATGCCTAAGGGCAAAACCTTTCTAAATCTATTTTGCTCATAAACTTAAGGGTCGAGCTAAAATCCACAGGTTCAAAAAGTCTAAGGGCCAAACCTCTAAAAATTATTCATGCTCACAAACCTAAGGGTTGAGCTATGATCCATTGGTTCAATAAGGCTGACAGCTGAACTTTTAAAATCTTTTATGCTCACACAACTAAGGTTTGAGCTATTTTCAACAACTTAATTGGTTGAAACAAAATATAGGTTCACTAAGCCTGAGGGCCGAACCTTACAAATCTTGCATGCTCATAAACCTAAAGGTCTAGCTATTTTCATCAATCTACCAAATGGATTAAAGAATAAAAATAAATTTAAAAAGTCTAAAAGATTGAATTTCAAAACACTTTATGTACTCACAAAACCTAAGGGTCGAGCCACTTTTAATCAAATATAAAAGACTAAAAGTCTAAAAATATGCCAATTCAATAAAATAAAAGAAGTAAGAAATTTAAATAAAATACAGGCATATATATATATATACCAGAAAGAAGCTAGAAAATGTGTCAAAGTCTAGACTGGAGGATGTCTATCAACTTTCTAACTCTGAGCAAGCGATCCTTCAGCATCATCTACCTAGTCAGAGTGGTCTCCAACTGATGATGAAATAAGTCAAACTCCTTGCTGGATGATGAAAAATCCTGCTATGATCTCTAAACTTCAGTAGCTATCCATGCATAATCCTCCTCAGTATAAAAAACCAGTACTTGAAGCTCTCGTCATCTCTCCAAAAGAGCCCTCACCCGCTATCTTAAAGCCCTAAGCTCTACTGATATCTCCAAAAGCTCAAGCTGCTCCCCTCAAAATATCCCACTAACAGCGCCTTAAAGTCTGAAGGCAAATGTCAAGATCCATGTGAGCTGTCCTCATCCTATCCTAAGCATCTCTTACCCCATCCTCTAAGCCATCAGGAATTCAAAATGCTAACTCCAGAGAGAATAAGTGTAGTTGTTTCAATCTAAAAGATACCACTCGGCAAAGGTACTCTCACGTCTTTAAAGAAGCATTCCTGAGTCCAGAAGTTATAACATGGTATAAAAGTAGAGAAGCCTCTACATAAAAGCTAGCCCAATCTAGAAATGGAAAATCATTAAGGTCCACTCCTAGTAGTTGATGCCACAGTATAGTGACAATGTGACAAGCTCTACTCAACAATTATCAATCAAAATATCTGCAAGCTCAAGAAGGTACTCTGGATGTAAAACATGTTAGCTCTGAACCTGAATGTAAAACACATTAGAGCTATTATAAATGGAAGGGATAACAAAAGAAATGCAAAACTACAAAAGAATTATTAAAATATCTAAAGGGTGTGTCTCATCTAACAAATCTGTCATGCAATGATCATCTAAATAAGAAGTAACACCTGGTAATAAATTATTTACAATCACCAAAGATAAATCTGAGAAGGGAAAAGGTGAAACAGTTAACTCTGTAATAGTATATGGCTCCAAAATGGGTAAACTCAGCAGGTCAACAGGGGTATGTCTGAATACTGAAGAGAACATGCATTATAAAAAAATATAAGAAAAATTTGAAATAAATATACATAAAGAAAGATGATTTAACCTGGAACTAAAAAGAAATTACCAAGCAAAAAGAAAAAAGTTATTGCAGCAAAAATACTATTGTCACACAATGATAATTATTGGCTAGTAAGTGTAAAACTAGTAAACAAATTAATAGGGAACAACTGAAAACCACAGTCTAGTGTCAAGCTAATAAATAATTTTTGTCTAATCAAATAAATAAATAATCAAATCTCTAGGCAATTTAGTCTAGAGGGCTAAATTATAAGACCCATCAATTGGGCTACTTCCAAAATGAAGCAGTAAGACCCATCATACCTAAATAATTAAGGAACTTCTAATAAGAGTCATGTGACATATTATTTGGGAAACTACTAAATAAAATATCAAACCCCCCGAGCAACCAAATTCAAATTAACGTGCATTTTAATTTAAAGGATTAGGTTGTAAGACTCACTTTTAGGCAGCTTCCAAAGGGAAGCTATAAGACTTGCCCAAATAATTAAATCCCCAAGTTGCCTTACTATAGAATAAGATTATAAGACCCATATTTAGGCAACTCATAAGTAGAGTCGTAAGTTGCAGTCCAAATTAAACTTTCAGGCATCTTCCAAAAAAAGTTGTAAGACCTGTTACTTTAGAGACACTCTTCAAAAATTAAATCTCAACCTTTGGGCAACCTTATTGTATAGCTAGGTTGTAAGACCAACTAATGAGCATACTTCAACTTTCATCGAATAAAAATATATTTTAATTAATGCAATTGTTTCACATATTTTATTACAAGCAATAGAGGCCAAATTAGAAATTGAAATTGGATTTAAGCAGAATGCATTGATATTATAAAACTATATTTAAAAAAAATGAAATGCAATCCTGAAATGCTTTCTTATAGGATTAAATAGTAACTTTGTACTTAAATTATTACAAACTGAAGCAAAGACTTTAGCTGCAGTGAATTAAATAAAAAAATTACTATTTTCTTGTGAATAGGATAGCATAAGATTTTAAAATATTGATTTCATTGTGAATTAAAACAAAAGGATAGACATGCTTACTCGTGAATAAGACAGCATAAAGTATTTAAATATTTATTTGATTATGATTTGAAATAAAAGGACATACAGACTTGTGTTAGAAGTGGGTGTTAAAGTCACACATAAAGCACACAAGTGCGAGATCAAGTAGGTTGCAAGGAGATTTGAGCTTGCGTGAACAAGAGAGGTAGACAACAGGATGACTGCCTATATGGATAGCAATTTCATGTGTAAGGCTTCATCTAGGATTTGGATTAAGCAGACAGTAAAGGTGCATACTAGGGAGCAGAAGTCTAACTTTTTGTGAGTAGGGCATGAGGGTCTAATTTGGTATAAGCATCAGAAGAAAGCAGTAGGAGACATTCCCGTGTGGATCGTATACACCTAGAATAAGTAGTGGTAAGTTATTGCGGGCTTTTTAGTCAACATGTTTGTTGACTAAACACAATAAATCTTATATTCATCTTCTTAGCTTGAATTTTCTTTCTCAACCACATTATTTATTAAACTAGTTGTAATTCTTTTCAAATTCTTGAATACTGAGCCTGAGTGCTCACATCCAATAAGAACAAAATGAATTTACACCTTCAATATCATCATTGCATGTGAAGAATCATGCTTTAAAATATTCTTGAGCTATAGGTCATGTTTACTTTACCCCACCATGTGGAGCATCAAGCATGTAAGTGAGATTTGTAACTTCATTGATGGTCATGCTTATAGGTTGGGAGTCATGTTATGACATGTTTCAATGTATCAGATTACATACTTATGATGCACCACCTTGCATGCTCTACATTACTTTGCATATTTTTATGAACCATTTTACATGCTTCTCAATGTGACACATCACAAAAAAATTTGTGCGTTAAGTTGCATTGTGTGGGATGCATCGTTTTACATGCTTTTAATACTTCATGTAATGTGCTATTTGAAGCACCATATTGCTAGCAATTCAATGCCCTACATAATAGAATTCAAGTTTAAAATGTTCAAACTTGCATGCTTTTTTAAACACCATAATATATATATTTGTTATGCCTTGCTTTGCATATTTTTCAGCACACCATCTTGCAGGTTTTCATCTATAAAGCTTGCTTGTATTTACACCTTTCGCAATAATAAGAGGTTTTCACCATTTCTCTTTTTTTATTATTCTTTTAGTCAACAAATTGTCCCCAACAAAATTCTTGGGTGATTTTCCTGCAAGGAATTTGTTGCAAGCATTGAGTATATAGTTTTCATTGTTCTTCTTTTATCTTTTCAGGTCAAGATGTTGGATTGGACGAGATATCCATCATTATCTTGTACTGAGCCTTCAGAAGAAGATATTTGGAAAGAGGTCGATGCAAACGATCTTACACAGTTGGCTTGGATTTCAAACCGTCTATATTGGCATAAAGAGATGTTGGTTGATAGAGATATATACAAAGGTCTCTTTACTTAATAACCTTGTATGTTTCCATTTGATTATAATTTTTGGATTGGATATGATTTTCAAATTAGGTCTCGACTCTTAGACTATGACATAGTGATGGTGTTTTTCTAGATCATATTGTCATGGGGCTAGGTTACAGCGATTAGGACATTTTAAAGCTGACTTTGTAGAGAGTATAGGTACTATGAGGTTGCTTAGCTATCATCTATTACACCATGAGGTTGAAGAAGAACACTACCTTCTATATTTGGTAGTCCCATTTAGGTTCTCAGTGGTTACACTAGCTTGGCCTGCTACTTACTCAGGAGGCATCAGCAGATATTGAGACAAGTTAGAATGTACAAAGCCATTTATATCTCACTTTTCGGTTGCAGTCATTTGTCTTCTTTCTATTTTCAGAGTGTTATTGAAAATTGGGACAGCGCTACAAATACTTGTTGAATTAGACCCAACAAGACAAGAGTTACTTTGTGGGATCTGCATATTATTTCAAGTCTACAAGCTCTGTGTATTCCATATGAAGAATGTATCCCTTTGGATTATGATTTATTTGAGTTTCAATAGCTGGTCAATAGAGGAGTGGATAATTTGTGTACTCACTAGGGCTTCACCAGAGTTTAAGGTATTATTACCACCTCTATCAGCAAAAGAAGAGGGGTCGTGGTAGTATAGCGATTATTAACTTGGACACCTGGATTGAAAGCTTGTTGTTTCCAGTAGTACTTATTGTAGAATTTGCACATGTTTATGATCCTTTCAATAGGGGATCACATGATATAGAGCAGTATTCATAGCATCTATTTGAGCCACGATTTGCAGATATATTGTAGCCCGTTTCATCCAAAGGATTCTTGGAGGATATGCTACTAGTGTCTTTCATTTATACGTGGCTCTGTTACTTTATTTTTCCTAACCAGAGTAGAGTTTTTTGACCCAGTACTCTTTTGATAGCTAGTTTAATAGTGAGTGGGAGGTGAATCTCACTAGCTCTTATAGTTCTTGCATAGATTTGCCATAGTTTGAGGCAGATTTGTACTACATACGCTCATACTCAGTGCAGCGTGGAGATTCCTTGGCACTACCTCATGGATGAATACATATACATGTTGACGTCACTTTCAGCTGTCTAGAGATACAGGTTACTTTACAGAGCGTTAGTTTCCTTCTTCGGTTTAGTTAGCCAGAGTGACATTCTCTACAAACTGAGCTCTAATCCAGTTGTTTATGTTTGCGCCTCTACGGATGACTAATTGTTACAAACGTATCTATAGATCTTTTTATGTCTCTTTACCTCTATAGTGCTTTGGTGTTTCATTAGCGCACTCCTATTTTACTTATAAGGTCAGGATACATACTGATTCCTACATACTTTATTAGCATGAGACCTAGTTGGGTTTGTTATAGATGACATAGCACGATGATATTGGAGGGATATTATCCCAATGGGGTAGCGAGATAGTTTGTACTAGTTCAAGCCACTCATTTAGATGGATAATCAGTAGTTCCTAGGATAGTTAACACACATCAACGGGGCTCTCTTCTATTGTCAGTACATTTGGAGGTATCTTCCATGACATAGCCATTTTTTCCTCACCATGGAAATAAAGTGGAGTGCCTCCAAACATGGAAGATGCCTCCAAACATACTGACAATGGAAGAGAGCCTAGTTGATGTGTGTTAAATATCCAAAGAACTACTGGTAATCCATCTAAATGAGTGGCGTGAACCAGTCCAAACTGTCTGGCTACCCCATTGGATTTATGTCCCTCTAATATTACCGAGCCATATCTTCTGTAACAAACCAAACTAGGTCTCATACTAATAATGTATGTAGTAATCGGTATGTAGACTGACCTGGTAAGTAAAATGAGAGTTCCCCTCTAAATCTGGGAATTAGCCAATGAAACATTGAAGTATTGTGGAGGTAAAATATCACAAGAGGATATGTAGATAAATTTATAACGATTAGTCATCCGTAAACGTGCAAATATAAATAGACAAATCTGAGCTCTATATGTCGAAGAAATCACTCTAGTTAATTGAACCAAAGAAGAACAGCGATGCTCTGTATAGTAACTTGGTATATCTAGATAGCTGAAAGTGCCAGCAACATGTATATATATCCATCCATAAAGGTAGTGCCAAAGAATCTCCAAACTACACTGAGCATGATTGTATGCACCACAAATTTGCTTCAGACTATGAAAATCCATGCAAGAACTACAAAGTGTAGCGAGACTTTCGTCCAACTCACTATCAAATTAGCCATCAAAAGAGTGCTTGGTTGAAAAACTCTACTTTGGCTAAGAAAAATAAAGTAACAGACCACGTAGTAATGAAATACACTAAAAGCATAGCATCTAATTATCCTCTAGCTGAAATAGGCTACAATTTATGTGCTGATTCTCGCTTAAGTAAATCCTCTCAAAATTTCTCATATCATGTAATCTCTAGCTAAAAAGATAATAAACATGTGTGAAATTTATAGTAAGTACAACTGGAAGCAACAAGCTCTTAATCCAAGTGTCCTAGCAAATAACCACTTTATGACCACGACCATGACCCCTCTTCCTCTATTGACAAAGGTGGTAATAATGCCCCAAACTATGGTGAAGCCCCAGTGAGTATACAAATTATCCTCTCCTCTGCTATCCAGCTAGTCGACGCTTAAATAAATCATAATCCGAAGAAATACATTCCTCATATGTTATGCCTATAACTGATAGACTAAAAATAATATACAGATCCCCCAAAGTAACTATCATCTTTTTGGGTCCAACCCAACAAATATTCTCAGCACTGTCCCAGTATTCAATAACACTCTAATGTAGGAAGAAGATAAATGACTGTAATCAAAACGTGAGATATAAATGGCTTCATACACTCTAGTTTATCTCAATATCTGTAGTGTCTTCAAAGCATGTAACGAGCCCATCTAGTGTAACCATTGAGAACCTGAATGGGACTACCAAACATTGGAGTGTGATGTTGTTCTTCGACCTCATGATGTTACAGATGATAGCTAAAAAATCTGACAACACCTATATGCTCTGCCAAGTTAGCTTCTAGTTATAAAATGTCTTGATCCGCGTAACTCAGTCCCTCAATAATCCAATCCAAAAAACTACTATCACTATGTCGTAGTCTAAGAGTGACGACTCAGTCTGAAGGTGCATGTCCATTTGAAAAATCCAAATCAAATGGAAACATTTGAGGAGAATGAAAGAATAGGTTGTCAAAAATGTCTCTAACAATCAACATCTCTCTATAACAAAACAACCGATCTGAAATCAAAGCTGACTAGGATCCATCAAAATCATCAATCTCCCACCAAATAGCCTCTTATGGAGGTCCCGTTCTGGATAATGAATGGGGTCTACGCCAATCAGACATTATAACCTAAAATGAAAAGGAAGGGCAATAAAAATATTGTAATCAATAACTGCAATGAATTTATCATGTGAAAGTGACACAACAAATCTGTTTGGAGGTAATTTATTGACTGAAATAAACTTGATAAAAAGTGTAAGAGAAAAATAACAATGGAACAAAAAAATTCATCTTTCTTATCTGATCCACAATAACCAGTTGATCATCAAATAATGCATCTCTTTGCTATTGTAACTCCCTTTCATTAAATAAAGATAATAATTATATCAGAAATTGGAACAAAAAAAAACTAACACTTACACATTCAATTGCTCTGAAATCGATATCTACCTCCTTCCACATGAAGCCCAACTGCAAGTTATCCTGATTGTCAGCTCCTGTTTACAAAGTTGCTTCTTAACCACGAGCAAGTCTTCCATCTCCCTACACCCCACTTCAACTCCCGAACGAAACACCTCATGTAGGAGGGCCTCACACCTGCTCTATCCACGCTTCTAATGTGATCACCTCCTGATTGTGTAACCACCAAGCAACCCTACTCCTCGTCTTCACCTCACAACGTCAAACACCTCCGTCCGGCCCATTCCCATTTGTGAACACCCATGCACCTGTTCGGCTACTCCAGTTCGCACAAGAATCAAATGACCCAGCCTTTTCTCACGTCTGACACCCCATCCTCTACTCTTAACATGACACACCAAATCTGACTCGCCCTAACCTACGCTGATTTGCCTGAAATCCAACAGTCGAGCTAATTTGTGAACTCCAAAACCTCTCCAGCACTCTTCCACATGAGCCAAATTGCTCCTGTCTCTTACACACTACATGCATGAAAGTTTAAACCCCTCCGTACACGTCACTCCATTTAGGAATGATTTACTCTGTGCCTGGTTCAAAGTATGTAGAGAACATTTGTCTCATATACTCCACTTTAAGAATTTTTTCCCAAAAAAACTGCACATGAGTATAAGATAGTAGATCAACTATAATCTTATTCCTTTAGTCTTCATCGTTTAAAGGCCTATGAATGTTAAAAGAAGATTTATTGCAAGCTAATTACTATTCCATGTCATATATAACTATTTGAGTATATTGCAATAAGATTTAATTAAACATAAAATATAAAATTAAAAGGATCATAAGTATTTCAAACTCAAGACCTCGCGCCATTGATCTTTGATCGGGGTAAGATGACTTTTATATTAGATGACCCGGGCTATGATTTTTAATGCGGGCAGATGGTTTTAAAATTTGAAGACCCACGTAGTTAAATTTAAGATTTGAGTGTAGTGATTTTTAATCTGTGTGGATGATTTCGATTTTCAAAGACCTCGCATAGTTGAATCTTTGATCATGGGAGGTTGACTTTAAAATTTAAAGACCTTGCTTAGCGAGTTGAATTTTAGAATTTGAAGACCCCTCATGCATACTAAAATACAAATGTTGTAGCATATGGAGATGGTCCGATCTCCCCTTTTATTAACTGGGTCCACCTTAGATGTCATGTTTCACACAATGTTCCAAGTTAAATCATCTTTCTTTATGTATAATTATTTTAGATTTTTCTTGTATTCAAATGTTCACAATGCATGTTCTCTTCTCTTTGCAATATTTAGACTTACCCCTGCTAACCTACTGAGTTCTACCATTTTGGAGCTAGATACTCAGCATACAGCTTCAAGTTTCACTTTTCATGTTTTCTTACCAAACCTTAGCACCACTTTGAGCCAAGTACCAGGTATTGACGTGTACAATCTTTTTATATTTCATTTGTTCCTAAAATCCATCAATATGTTTATGTTTTAGATGTCAAGCCCGAGGATACATAGCCTGAATTTTCACTGGGTATATTGGGTGTGAACAATTATCTAGCAATTGACTATACATTTGATGACACTAAAGGTAAATATATGGCATATTTATCTATCAATTTATTTCATTAATTGGTATTTCTCCTTTTCACTTTTCTTTTATACATATGCATAGGTGAATGATCATCATCTTCTTAATTAGTGTACAGAGATTCTACACAGATTTCATTTGAAGATACTACTTATGACACTGTTACAGAGTTAGTTGCTTCATCTTCTCCCTTCTTAGATTCTTACGTGATTGTAGATGATTTATCACCAGGGGTTACTTCTCATTTAGATGATCACTGCTTGACAGATTTGCTAGATTATACATGCCCTTCAACCATTTTTGTATTTCTTTTATAGTTTTGCATTTCTTTTCTTATCTCAGCCTTGTCTAATAGCTCTAATGTGTTTTCAAGTTCAGAGCTAACATGTTTTTTATCCATAGTACCTTCTCGAGCTCAAAGATATTTTGGTCGATAGCTGTTGAGTAGAGTTCGTCACACTGTCACTACACTATGACATCTACTACTAGGAGTGGACCTTGATGATTTATCATTTCTAGATTTTGCTAGCTTTTTTCCGAGAAGCTTGACTACTTTTAGAATGTGTTGCAGCTTCTGAACTCTGGGATGCGGCTTTAGAGACATGGGAGTACCTTTGCCCTACTTTTGGATTGTATCGACTAGACTTTATCTCTCAAGAGTTAGCATTTTGAATTCATGATGGCTTGGAGGGTAGGGTAAGAGATGCTTGGGATAGGATGAAGAGAGATCGCATCTATCTTGACTTTGGCTTTCAAACTTTAAGGCTCTGCTAGCGAGATATTTCAGAGTAGCAGTTTGAGCTTTTGGAGATATCAACAGAGCTCAGGGCTCTAAGACAACATGAGAGGCCTCTTTTGGAGAGATAATGATAGCTTTGAGCAATGGTTGCTTATGCTAAAGACTTTGCCTAGTTAGCTATTGAGGTTGAGAGATTAGAGTAGGATTTGTCATCATCCACCAAGAAGTTTGACTTGTTACATCATTAGTTGGAGATTACTCAGGCTAGACGGATGATGCTACAGGATTACTTGCTCAAAGTTAGACAATGGATAGGCAGCCTCCAGTCCAAACTTAGGCCCTGAAGTTTGTAAGCATGAAATATTTTTTGAGGTTCGATCCTTAGAATTGTTAAACATGTACTTCATTTCAACTATTTAGGTTGATGAAAATAGCTCGACCCTTGGGTTTGTAAGCATAAAATATTATAAGGGTTCAGATCTTTGGCTTATTGAACTAATGTATCTTAGCTCGACCCTTAAGTTTGTGAGCATGAAAGATTTTTAGAGGTTCGGTCCTTAGACATGTTGAACTTGTATTTCGTTTCAACCATTTAGGTTGATAAAAATAGCTCGACCCTTAGGTTTGTGAGCATAAAAGGCTGTGGAGGTTCAGCCCTTAGGCTTATTAAACCAATGGATCTTTGCTTGACCCTTAGGTTTATGAGCATAAAAGATTTTTAGAGGTTCAGTTCTTAGACTTGTTAAACATATATAGTTAGCTCAACCCTCAGGTTTATGAGCAAGAAAAATTTATAAATATGCTCCTTAGGCTTGTTCAACTTATAGATTTTATTTCTCAACATTCTAGGTAGGTTAACAAAAATATAGCTCGACCCTTAATTTTATGAGCGTTGCAATTTTAGCAATTGACTATAATGATGGATCATTTAGTTAATATGTAATTTCATAATTCTCTTACTTTATTTGGCATTTTAGGTCTATGAGTTGATAAACTCCTCCTTCATACACTTTTTCAGTGATAAAGTATCCTTCCCAAATTGGGTAAAATTTACCGCCAAGGTGACGGTGAAGGATTTTAAGTCTTCAGTGAACCATAACAAGTTCACCTTTCTTAAAGCTTCTTGGACGAACCATTTGATTATGTGCCCTAGTAATTCTTGCCTTGTAGGATTCTATACATTGTTGCACTTAAAGTCAAACTTCATCAAGAGCTTCAAATTCTTTAAGTCACGGAAGATCATTTTCATCTTTGGTTAATTCGTATTGAACGACAATATGAAGAATAGCGAATATGGGCTGGTTTGTATTGAAGTTTTATAAGTAGTATACTATACCCACAAAGCTTCTATCAACTTATCATGTCATTCTCTTTTATTTTTAGAGAGAAGTTTTTGGAGAAATTTTACCGAAGTTTTATTAAAAGCTTCAGCTAAACCATTAGCTCTTAGATTATATATTAAAGAGTAGTGCTAATCTATTTTATGTCGCTCAATAAATTTATAGATTTAGCACTTTTAAAGGTTGTATTATTGTCAGATATGACTCAATGCGGTACCCCAAATCAATAGATAATATTATCTTGAAAGAATTTCATCATATTATCTGCTATAACTTCCCTAAAAGGAATTACTTCAGCCCATTTTGAGAAGTAGTTAGTAGTAGCGAGGATGAATCAATGTCCTAAAGATGATGGTGGTTCTATAGGACATATTTTATCGGTACCCAAATTTTCCAATGGCCATGATGCTACCGTTGCATGTAGCGGGCTGGGAGGTCGATGCATGATATCTCCATACACTTGACATTGATGGCATTTATTAGCATGGCTGATGTAATCTTGAATAATGCTTAGCTAATAGTGTCCCAAATGTTTGATTTTAATTTTTATTTTTTAACCAGATTGGTGTGCACCACACAATCCTTCATGAACTTCACTTATGACTTTTTTGGATTTCTCAGGACCCAAACATCATAGCTACATTGGACTAAATGATCTACGATATAATGTATCATTCAAGAAAGCATACCTTAATGCTCTTCATGATATTTGTGAAGTCATAGATTTATTTTCGGGTAATTTCCCTTTGTTGAAGTATCTGATGAAGGGATATATCCAATCATTTTCATCGAATATAGCTAGGTTTTTTTGCATTTCTTTTCCTTCATCATCTTACATGATAGCTGGAGTTAATGCATGCCTATTTTGAATTGATATGAGAATTGGATCCTTTTAAGGATTTGCTAATTCTTTGGTTAACATTGCCATTACATCGGCTTTATCATTTTTACTGTGTATAATTCTACTTAGAGTTACTTCAGGAATTTGTTATAGGAGATTCAGAGTATACTCATGATATGAGATTAATTTAGGCTTGTTGATTTTGAAAATGCCTATTATTTATTTTATTATAAGTTGAGAAGCTCCATATATATATGAATTTTTTGGATTTTCATGTTAATTGCAAGCTATGGACCCACTATTAAGGCCTCATATTTGGCCTCATTATTAACATGAGGCTCTGTTAAGCCATAGGAATAATAGAGTTTTCCTTTTTGCAGCATAATAAATATCATCCAATGCCCACCTGAATTATCAGAAATTTACGTGTCATGACTGGTTTTATTGATAAAACTCTATCAAAATAGAGCTCCCATTCTTATGTATTTTCTTTTTCTTCCACTTTGAGTGTTCGCTCATCTGGCAACTCGTTAGTAAGTGGAAAATCTACAGGTAATGGATGGGCTGCTAAAAAATCAGCTAGAGTCTATCCTTTCACCACTATTTGGGATATATATGTTATGTCAAATTACATCAGCAAGACATCCCACTTAGCTAGACAACTAGTTAGAGTGGATCTAGTCATTAGAAATTTTAATGGATCCACTTTAGATATTAAAGTAATTTTGTGGGATAGCATATAATGTAGAGTTTTTGAGCGGCAAAGATTAATGTTAAACAATGTGTTTCAATTGGTGAGTATTTCAATTTTGCACCTATTAATCATTGACTGGTATAATAAAGGGCTTTTTTTTTGCTATCCTCATTTATTTGTACTAGTAATGCTTTGAGTGATTCTTCAAGAGCTGTTGTATATAAAAGTAGGGGTTTACTTGAAATAGGGGAAATAAGGATTGGAGGATATATCAAATATTTTTTTATACTATCAAATACTTCCTGACAAGCTTCATCCAATATAAAAAGTGTATTTCTCTTCATTAGACGAGAGAATGGTTGACATCTACCTGAATGGTTAGATATAAACTTTCGAATGTATGTCAATCTACCTTGAATTGAGCAAAGTTGTTTTAAAGTTTTAAGTGGTGGCATTTCTTCAATTACTTTAACTTTAGAGGGGTCAATTTTTATTTCCATATGACATATAATAAATCTAAGAAATTTTAGGATGCAACACCAAAAGATTTCATTAATGGATATGCAAAAGCATTGATCAAAATCACAAAAAGTGAAGAAAAAATTAATAAGAGAAAAAACTTTAATTCAAAAATACATCAACTACATCGATATATCAGCAACCTCTAAGGCGACCTGCCAAGCTAGAGGAATACATGGTTGATTTATATCTTGACTCGAAATCAAAAAAGGAAGAGAGTATTCTAATCGAGACTTGTCGAGTCATAAATAAATGAGGTGGAAGGGCTACGAGAGGATGCAATACACCTCTTACTATCCATAAAATTGATGTGAAAATGTCTTCAAGGAAGTACATCATACACAAGCACCTTTCACTGATTCGAATGAAGAATTACATTTCCCCGAAGAAGAAAGTGATCACAAGGGTATGAAGATTCTTAAAGAAAAATGTCCAAAACTTGGAAGCAGTTTAGATTCCGAGGAAGTTGAAGATATGAAAATTTTTAAGAACTCTCAAGCTGAAGCTAGTTCATTTTCAGAGGTGACACAAATCCAACTGAGAACTGGAAATCATGTTCCTCCACCTCAAAAGAAAATAAAGGATAAGAAGAAGAACATTCAGCTCAACGAAGCTACTATTCCAAAAGATTTTTTTAAACCCAAAGCAGCCAATGTAAATGTGGATTATAATATATTACGAAAGTAGAGGTATTAGATTTGACTTATGTTAAGAAGGGTAGAGGTAGACCTAGAAAGACTTGGTTAGAAAATATCATAAATGATCTTTCTTTATTAGATTTAAACTAGAATTTGACTTTTAACCAGACACAATTGAGAAAAAGGATTCATGTAGCCAACCCCATGTAGTGGGACAAAGGCTTGATGTTTGTGTTGTTGATGTTGTGTATCCCATCTCCATAAATTACCTGCACTAGTGAGTATCTCTAACACCCTTGTTATGTCTAAGAAGCTTCGGGAAACACTCATCAAGGCTTTGAGAATCCAGAATAGTATGAGGCGTTCTTTGTCGAGAAAAGCATAAAAGAAGCTATGTATATGCAAAATACTACTACAATTACTTTCTGCGATTATAATCTACTCCTAGGAACTGCAGATCCTAATTAGCCATTATATGTTATTGTAGAGAGTAATAATGTCAAAATAAATAGAATTTTTATCGACCTCGGTTCCTCTGTTAATCTAATGCCTTGGACATCTAGTATATAAATAGAAGCATCGTGTTTCTGTAAGGATTCAACAAATAAGGGCAAAGAACCCTGGGATCCTTGGTCTTGCCTTTGAACTTTGGTGAACTCAATACAGATGCAACATTTCACATAATTGATTCCAACACATAACACAAGGCACTTCTCGGAAGACTATGGCTCCACGAGTATGGTATGGTGCCTTAAACACTTTATTAATGTTGGAAATTCAATCGAGATAATGAAGAACATCGCATTGATCTTGAAGAATAATTGTTCTTATTGCACGAAGTCAAGATCTATGATGACGCAAAGTACTTTATAATGCAAAAAGCTAAAATGCAACGAGCTTCTGAGAATTCATGCTGCTATGTTGGATTAAGGAACGCTATAAAAAAGAGACAAGAATAAATTGAAGAAAATTTGCTCAGAGCCTCACATCGGTAGTGATACCAAAGAGGATGATGATATCTCTGAAACTTTTAAACCCTTAATCATATGGAAAAGAACGAGTTAACTATCAGCCGTCTCTTTTGATTATGAAGCTAATCATGCAAACAATGTATGTTGTTCAAGTAAACCATACATTGAGGAAGAAGAAGAATTTATTTATTAACCTAAGGGTACTATGGAATCTCAGGAGGAAGGGGACCCAGTACCTAGATGCATATCTAAGAATTTGAAGAAAGTATCAATTTTGATGATAAAGGTATATGGAAAACAGATATCTACAGATATCATCAAAATAGTACCCATGCGGGCGGCATATTCCAAAATATTGACTACCTCCTCAAATACAAACATAAAAATATTAAAAACTATTAAGGTTCCCCCCAAAAGAGGTCTCAATGAACACGGATCTATTTTCTAAGAATCAAGAGTGATACTGAAATAAAATGCAAAGATGATTGGGAATGCAAAGATATGTTCATAATCATTCTTAAATATCCTCCACACATTATGAGAAAGATTATGAAAAGAAAAATGATCTTCCTACAAACAAGTAAGCGAGCCCATTATTTCAGAAAGCTCTAGCATAATAAGCATGCACAAAAGCCCATTGGTTATGGTTTGTTGATAATATGGGGTCTTAGATATGCTCGACATTCATATCTCACATGAGCAGCATCCAATAATTATCTTGAGTTCTCCCGACATCCACATCTTATATATACAACCTCTTATAATATTTCAGACAGGGAGGAGGGACCATCGAAATTTGAAAAATAAGCAGAAGATATAATTATAGATCTAAAAGAAGCTCCAAAAGAGTTTGAAGAAGGTGGTCAAGCTAATATGGATGAACTCAAAGTGATAAATTTGGGTACCAAAGAAGATCCTAAACTTATATTTCTCAGCACTAATATCACGCTCGACACAGCAGAAGAGCTGAAAATGCTGCTACTTGAACATAAAGATTATTTAACATGAAACTACATCAAAATGCCTGGTTTATCACAAGAGCTACCAGTGAATAAACTCTCTATCGATACTAGAATATCATGTATCAAGCAAGCACCCAAGCGAAAGAGAATTGAAATTGAAGAACAAGTCATTTTTGAAACAAAGAAGCTTATTCAACCTAATTTTATTCGAGAAGAGAAGTATGCTGACTGGATCACCAATATAGTTCCAATAAAGAAAAAGAATAGTCATATCTGTCTTTGCATAAATTATCGAGATTTGAATAAAGCGTGCCCAAAAGATAATTTCACATTACCTAATGTAGAACTTACAGTCGATAATACATCAAACTATGGCATATTCTCATTCATGGATGGATCATCGGGCTATAATCAAATCAAATTGATCCAGAGGATGGAAAATATAACTCATTCTGAACTTCCATCAGCATGTATTGCTACAAGGTGTTGCCATTGGCTTCAAAAATGTTAGATCCCTTACCAAAGAGAAATGACTTGAATCTTTGATGACCTAATTCATAAGAATGTTGAATGTTATGTTGATGAATTGGTTGAAAAATATAAAGTTCAACATGAACATGTAAAATCTTAAGATTATATTTGAAAGAAATCAAAATTTTATACTTAGAGGGGTTGATTTTCATTCCCCTATGACATACAAGAAATCCAAGAAATTTTTTGGACGCAACACCGAAAGATAACTTAATGGATATGCAAAAGCATGAATCAAAATCTCATAAAGTGAAGAAAAAATTAATAAGGGATAAAATTGTAATTCAAAAATACATCGAGTCCATCGATATATCAGCAACCTCTAAGACGATCTTCCAAGCTAGAGGAATACATGGCTGATATATATCTTAACTCGGAATCAAAAAAGGAAGAGAGTAATCCAATCGAGACTTTTTCGAGTCATAAATAAATGAGGTGGAAGGGCTACGAGAGATGCAATAAACATCTTATTATACATAAAATTGATGTAAAAATGTCTTCAAGAAAAGTACATCATATACAAGCACCTCTCACTGTTTCAGATGAACAATTACATTTTCCCAATGAAGAAAGTGATCACAACGGTAAGAAGATTCTCAAAGAAAAATGCCCAAAACATGGAAGAAGTTTCGATTCCAAGGAAGTTGAAGATATGGACATTTTAAAAAACTCTCAAGCTAAAGCTAGTTCGTCTTCAGAGGTGTCACAAATCCAACTGAGAAGTGGAAAGCATGTTCCTTCATCTCAAAAGAAAACAAAGGATAAGAAAAAGAACATTCAGCTCAATGAAGCTGCTATTCCAAAAGATTCCCTTAAACCCAAAGCAACCAATGTAAATGTGGATTATAATATATTAGGAAAGCAGAGGTATTAGATTTGACTTATGTTAAGAAGGGTAGAGGTAGACCTAAAAAGACCTGGTTAAAAAATATTAGAAATGATCTTTCTTTATTAGATTTAAAAGATAATTTGACTTTTAATAGGACACAATGGAGAAAAAAGAATTCATGTAGCCGACCCCACGTGTTTGGATAAAGGCTTAATGTTGTTGTGTATCTCCACAAATTACCTGCACTGCTGAGGATCTCTGAGCTTCTTATGTCTAAAAACCTTCGGGAAACACTCATCAAGGCTTTGAGAATCTAGAATAGTACGAGTCATTCTTTGTCGAGCAAAGCATAAAAGAAGCTTTGTATATGCAAAATACTACTACAATTACTTTTTGTAATTGTGAACTGCTCCTAGGAACTGCAGATCATAATTTGCCACTATATGTTACTGCATAGAGTAATAATGTCAAATAAATAGAATTTTTATCGACCTAGGTTCCTCTATTAATCTAATGAGTGCTAAAATGCTCAAAGGATTGACCTTGGACATCTAGTATCTGAACAGAAGCATGGTGTTTCTGTAAGGATTCAATGAACAAGGGCAAAGAACCCTGGGATACTTAGTCTTCTCTTTGAACTTTGGCGAACTCAATATAGAGGTGACATTTAACATAATTGATTCAAATACATCATACAATGCACTTCTCGAAAGACCATGGATCCACGAGTATGATATAATGCCTTAAACACTTCATTAATATATGAAATACAATCGAGATATATAGAACATCGCATTGATGGTGAAAGATAATCATTTTTGGTGCATAAAGTTAAGATCTACGATGATGCAAAGTACTTTATAATGCAAAAGCCAAAAGGAAATGAGCTTCTGAGAATTTATGCTACTATGTTGGATAAAGGAAAGCCGAAAGAAAAAGACAAGAATAAATTGAAGAAAATTTGCTCAGTGCATCACATCAGTAGTGATACCGAAGAGGATGATGATAACTCTGAAACTTTTAAACCCTTAATCATAGGGAAAAGAATGAGTTAACTATCAGCCATCCCTTTTGATTACGAAGCTAATCATGCATACAAGGTATGTTGTTCAAGCAAATTGAGCATTGAGAAAGAAGAAGAATTTCTTTATCAACCTAAGGGTACTACAAAATCTCAGGAGGAAGGGGACCAATGACCCAGATGCATATCTATGAATTTAAAGAAAGTATCTATTTTGATGATAAAGGTATTTGGAAATCAGATATCTACATATATTATCAAAATAGTACCCATGTAAGCGAAAAATTCCAAAACATTGACTACCTTGTCAAATACAAACAAAAAAATATTAAAAATTTTAATTTTCTCCCCAGAAGAGGTCTCAATGAACACGGATCTATTTTTTTAAGAATCAAGAGTGATATTGCATCACACTACTCATGAAATAAAATGCAAAGATGAATGGGAATATGGAGATATGTTGATAATCATTCCTAAATATCCTCCACACATTATGAGAAAGCTTTTAAAAAGAAAAATAATCTTCCTACAAATAAGCAAGCGAGCCTGTTATTTCAGAAAGCTCTAGCATAACAAGAATGCACAAAAGCCCATTGATTATGGTTTATCTACAACATGGGGTCTTAGATAGGATCGACATTCATATCTAATATGAGCAGCATCCATCATTATCTTGAGTACTCCCGACATCCATTTCTTATATATGTAACCTCTTATAATATTTCACACAGGGAGGAGGGACCTTCAGAATCCAAAAAATAAGAAGAAGATATAATTATAGATCTAAAAGAAGTTCCAAAAGAGTTTGAAGAAGGTGGTCAGGATAATATGGATGAACTCAAAATGATAAATTTGGGTACTAAAGAAGATCTCAAATCTACATTTCTCAGTACAAATATCACGCAGAACACAACAGAAGAGCTAAAAATACTGCTACCTAAACACAAAGATTATTTTGCATGAAACTACACCGAAATGCCTAGTTTATAACTAGAGGTGGCAGTGAATAAACTCTCCATCGATATTAGAATACCTCCTGTCAAGCAAGCACTCAGGCGAATGCGACTTGAAATTGAAGAACAAGGCATTTTTGAAACCAAGAAGCTTATTCAACCTAGTTTTATTCGAGAAGAGAAGTATACTGACTGGATCGCCAATATCATTCCAATAAAGCAAAAGACTAGTCAAATTTGTGTTTGCATAAATTATCAGGATTTGAATAAAGCATGCCCAAAAGATGATTTCCCATTGCTTAATGTAGAACTTACAGTCGATGATACATCTAACCATGGCATATTCTCATTCATGGATGGATCATCGAGCTATAATCAAATCAAATTGACCCAGAGGATGGAAAATATACCTCATTCTGAATTCCCATCAGTATATATTGCTACAAGGTGATGCCGTCCGCTTGAAAAATGTCGGAGCCACTTACCAAAAAGCAATGACTTGAATTTTTGATGACCTAATCCATAAGAATGTTGAATGTTATGTTGATGACTTGCTTGAAAAATGTAAAGTTCAACATGAGCATATAAATGATCTTAAGATTATATTTGAAAGAATTCAAAAATTCAATTTGAAAAGGAATCCATTAAAGTGTGCTTTCGGTGTTACATCCCAAAAATTCCTTGGATTTATTATAAGCCATAGAGGAATTTAAATTGACCCCTCTAAAATTAAAGCAATCATGGAAATGTCACCTCCAAAAGCTTTAAAATAACTTCATTCAATCAAGGATAGATTGGCGTACATTTGAAGGTTTATTTCTAACTTTTCAGGTAGATGTCAACCATTTACATGTCTAATGAAGAAAAATACACCTTTTGAATGGGATGATGCTTGACAGGAAGCGTTTGATAGAATAAAAAAATAATTTCTATATCCTCCAATCCTTACTACCTCTATCTCACGTAAACCCCTAATTTTATATACAGCAGCTCTTGAAGAATCACTAAGAGCGTTGCTAGCACAAACTAATGAAGATGGTAAAAAAAATGCCCTTTATTATATCAGCTGATGATTAATAGGGGAAGAATCTAAGTATTCACCAATCAAAATACAATGCTTAGCATTAATCTTTGCCACACAAAAACTCCGGCATTGTATGATATCCCATAAAATTACTTTAATATCTAAAACGGATCCATTAAAATTTCTAATGACTAGACCCACTCTCACTAGTTGTCTAGCTAAATGGGTTGTCTTGCTGATGTAGTTTGACATAATATATAAGCCACAAAAATTTGAGAAAGGACACCCTCTAGCAAATTTTCTAGCAGCCCAACTTTTACCTGCAGATTCTCCACTCAATGATAAGTTTTCAGATGAGCAAACACTTAAGTGGAAGAAAAAATAAAATCTATAAGAATGGGAGCTCTATTTCGATATAGTTTCATCAATAAATCCGGCCATGCCACCTAAATTTCTGACAATTCAGATAGGCATTGATCTTATATTTATTACAACATAAAAATGGATACTCCGGTATTACTATAGTTTAATCGAGCCTCGCACTAATAATGAGGCTGAATAGGAAGCCTTAATATCAAGTTTTGAGTTGGTAATTAACATGAAAATCCAGAAACTCTATATATATAGAGATTCTCAACTAATAATTAAGAAAATAACAAGTATTTTTAAAATCAATAAGCCTGAATTAGTCTCACATCATAAGTAATCTTTGAAACTCCTGTAATAAATTGCTAAAGTAACTCTCACTAGAATTACTTGTGGTGAAAATGGCAAAGTTGGTGCGTGGGCAAAACTAGCCAAAGATTTAGCAAATCATCAAGAGGATCCAATTCTCACAACTATTCAAAATAAGCATGCATTAACTCCAGTTGTCATGCAAGATGATGAAGGGAAGGAAATGTAAGAAAGCTTCGATATATCTGATGAAAATGATTGAAGAGAGCCATTCATCAGATACTTCAAGTAAGTGATATTGCAAGAAAAAAATTCATGGCTTCACAAATATAATGAAGAGCATTAAGATATGCTATCAAAATTAATACATTATACCTTAGATCATTTGATTAAATGTGGCTACAAAACTTGGGTCCTGAGGAAGCCCATAAAGTCATAAGTGAAGTTCACGAAGTATTATTTAGTGCATACCAATCAAGTCAAAAAATGAAAATCAAAATCAAACGTATGGGATACTATTAGCCGAGTATGATTTAAGATTATATTTGTTGTGCTAAGAAATGCCATCAATATCAAGTGCATGGAGATATCGTGCATCGGCCTCCCAACCCGCTACATCCAACGGTAGCATTATAGCCATTTAAAAACTGGGGTATTGATATAATTGGTCCTATAGAACAACCATCTTCTTTAGGACATCGATTCATCCTCGCTATCACTGGCTGCTTATCAAAATGGGCTGTAGCAATTCCCTTGAGAGAAGTTAAAGAAGACAATGTGATGAAATTCTTTTGAGATAACATTGTCTATCGATTTAGAGTACCACGTCAAGTTATATGTAACAATGGTACGACCTTTAAAAGTACTAAAATCAATACATGTATCAAACGAAATAAAATAGATTGGTATTATTCTTTAATATAGAATCCACAAGGCTATAGTTTAACTGAAGTTTTTAACAAAACTTTAGTAAAATTGCTTAAGAAAATTCTCTCTAAAAATAAAAGAGAATGGAATGATAAGTTGACGGAAGTTTTGTGAGCATATCGTACCACTTATAAAACTACAATACAAGACACCTAATATTTGCTGGTTTTCAGAACTGAGGCATATTACCTCTCGAGGTCGAGTTACCGTCACTTCAAATTATTATTCAATACAAATTTACCAAAGAACAAAATGATCTTCTACGACTTGAAGAACTTGAAGCTCTTGATGAAGTTCGACTTTAAGCATAAGAAAGTCTATAATCCTATAAAGGAAGAATGACTATGGCACATGATCTAGTGGTTCATCCTAGAAGCTTCGAGGAAGGTGAATTTGTTCTAGCACGCTGAAGACCTACAATCACTCATCGTCGCGTCGGTGAAAAACTTAACCCAATCTGGGAAGACTCTTCTTCATTAAAATAGTGTATGAAGGAGGATCCAATCAACTCATAGACCTAAAAGGTCAAAGGCCCATCCCACCAATAAATGATTAATATCTAAAGAAATACCACACATAACTACTTAATAAGTAGAGGTGTTATGTACGAAAATTTTTCGGTAAGGGAACAAAAAAATAACAGACCTCATCCATAAGATAGGAGACAATTTGTATATTCTCCTATAAAAAGGGGGATAAATTCAATTCCCTCCTAAAAGACATGAGACAATTTTTATATTCTACAACAAGATAGGAGATAAATTCAATTTCCTTCTTAAAGATAGGAGGCAATTTTATATCTCCTGAAAGTTAGGAGATGTTTGCTATATATACACACCTGGAAAGATGGAAAAAACTTTTAATCTCCTTTTGTAAAGAAAAAAAGTAATTTTTATAATATACCCCTTTGCTAATTAAAGTAAGGGAATTATGAAACTGCATATTGACTAAATAATCCATCGTTATAGTCAACTACTAAAATTGCATCGCTCAAAAATATAAGGGTTGAGCTATATTTTTATTAACCTACCTAGAAACGTAAGAAATAAAATCCATAAGTTCAACAAGCCTAAGGGAAGAACTTTGTAAGTTTCTCATGCTCATAAACCTTAAGGGTCAAGCTAATTATATAGGTTTAACAAGTCTAAGGACTAAATCTCTAAAAATCTTTCATGCTTGTAAACCTAAGGGTCCAGCTAAAATCCATTGGTTCAATAAGCCTAAGAGCCAAACCATTAAATATTTTATGCTCACTCACCTAAGGGTCGAGCTGTTTTCATCAACCTAATTGGTTAAAATGAAATACAAGTTCACTGAGCCTAAGGGTCGAACCTTACAAAATTTATAAGATCATAAATTAAAGGGTCAAGTTATTTTCATCAATCTACCTAACGGACTGATTGAAAAATAAATATAAATTCAACAAGTCTAAAAGACTGAACTTCTGAACACTCTATGTGCTCGCAAAACTTAAGGGTCGAGTAACTTTTAATCAAATATAAAATACTAAAAGTACAAAAAATATGCCAATTCAATAAAACAATAAAGGGGAGAAAATTAAATAAAATAAAGGCATATATACATGCCAGAAAGAAGCCAGAAAAGCTATCAAAGTCTGATTATTGGTTGTCTATTCAATGCCTAACTCTGAGCAAGCGATTATGCAACATCATTTTCTTAATGGATGATGGAAAATCCTTAGTGGATGACGATAAATCCTTCCCTAATCTCTCAACCTCATTAGCTATCCAAGCAAAGTTCTCCTTAGTATAAGCAGTCGATGCTCGAAGCTCTCGTCGTCTCTCCAAAAGAGCCCTCTCCCACTGTCTTAAAAACCTAAGCCCTATTGATATATCAAAAAGCTTAAGCTGCTCCTCTAAAATATCCCACTAGTAGCACCTCAAAGTCTGAAGGCCAAAGTTCAGATCCATGCGAGCTCTCCTCAACCTCTTCTAAGCAGCTCTTACCCCATCCTCCAAGCCATCATGAATTCTCAATGCTAACTCTTGAGAGACAAAGTGTAGTCGATACAATCCAAAAGCAATAACCTAGTGAAGGTACTCTCATGTCTCTAAAACAGCATCCCATAGTCCAGAAGCTACAACACAATCTATATGTAGAGAAGACTCTACACAAAAGCTAGCCAAATCAAGAAATGACAAATCATCAAGGTCCACTCCTAGTAGTAGATGCTATAGTGTAGTGACAATGTGATGAGCTCTACTCTATAGCTATCAACCAAAATAGCTGCGAGCTCGAGAATGTAATATGGATGCAGAATAAGGTAACTCTAAACCTGAATGTAAAACACGTTAGAAAAGGAAGGGATAAGAAAAGAAATACAAAATCACAAAAGAAATATAAAAATACCTGAAGGGCATGTCTAATCTGACAAATCTGTTAAGCAGTGGTCATCTAAATGAGAAGCAACACCTGGTGATAAATCATCTACAATCACCCAAGATGAATTTGAGATGAGAGAAGGTGAAACAGTTAACTCTATAATAGTGTCATGAGTGGCATCTGCAAATAAAATTTGTGTAGAATAACTGTGCACTAACTAAGGAGGTGATGATCTTCACCTATGCATACATGCAAAAAAAAATGAAAAGGTGAAATATTGATTAATGAAATAAATAGGTAGATAAATATGTCATATATTTAAATTTTGTGTCATCAAATGTATATTCAATAGCCAGATGACTTTAGACACCCAAGATACCCAGTGAAAATTTAGGCTCTATATCCATGGGCTCGACATCTCAAACAAAAACAAATTGATGGATTGAAGGAACAAATGAAATATTAAAAAATTATACATGTCAATACCTTGTACTGGGCTTAAAGTGGTGCTAAGGTTTGGTAAGAAAATAGGAAAAGGGAAACTTGGCGGAGTATGCAGAGTATCTAGCTCCAAAATGGGAGAACTCAGTAGGTCGGTAGGGGTATGTCTGATTACTGCAAAGATAAGAGAATATGTGTTGTGAAAATTTGAATACAAGAAAATTTTAAGATAAATATACAAAAATAAAGATTATTTAACCTAGAACATTATCGAAACCCGACGTCTAAGGTGACCCTGCCAAGAAAAGGTGAGATTGGACTATCTCCAGACGCTGCAACATTTGCATTTTAGTATGCATGAAGGGTCTTCAAATTTTAAAATTCGACTCACCCAGCAGGGTCTTCAAATTTTAAAATTCAACCTGCCAGGATCAAAGATTTAACTACGCAATGTCTTCAAAAATTGAAACCATCCGCCCGGATTAAAAATTATGATGCGGGTCTTCAAATTTTAAGACCATCCACCCGTATTAAAAATCACGGCGCGTGTCTTCTGATATAAAACTGATCTTGCCGAGATCAGAGATCAATGGTGTGATGTCTTGAGTTTGAAATACCTGTCATCCTTTTAATTTTATAATTTATGTTTAATTAAATCTTATTACAAAATACACAAATAATTATATATGAGATGGAATAGTAATTAGCCAGCAACAAATCTTCCTTGCACATTCATAAGCCTTTAGATGATGGAGACTAAAGGAATAAGATTATAATTAATCTACTATGTTATAATCATATACAATTTTTTGGGGATAAAAATCCATAAATAAGACTATAAGGAACAATGGTTCTCTATACACTTTGAACCAAGAGCAGAGTAAATTGTTTCCAAATGGACAGAAGTGTGTAGAGGAGTTTCGACATTCACGTGTGTGGTGTGAAGGAGACAGGAGTAATTTAGCTCAGGTGGATGAGTGCTGAAGGGGTTTTGGCGTTCACGAATTGGTTCGGTTGCTGGATTTTGGGTTGATCGGCTTAGGTTGGGGTGAGGCGAACTGGGTGTGTCACGTGAAGAGCGGAGGATGGGCCATCGAATGTGAACAGAGGCTGGGTCATTTAGTGATTATGCGAATGGGAGTTGCCAAACTTGTGTGTGGGTGTTCGCATGAGGGGAAGGGTCAGATAGAGGTGTCAGATGCAGTGAGGTGAAGATGACAAGCTTGGCTTCTCGGTGTTTGGGCAATTAGGAGGAGATCGGATTAGAAACATGAACAGAGTGGTTGTGAGGCCCTCCATCGTTAGGTGTTTCATCTAGGAGTAGTAGTGGGGTATAGGGAGACGAAAGACTTGGTCGCGGTTAAAAGGCAGCTTCGCAGATAGGGGCTCACGATCAAGATAACTCGTAGTTGGGCTTCACGTGGAAGGAGGTAGAGATCGATTTCAAAAAATTTAAAAGTGTAGGAGTTAATTATTTTTTGTTCCATTTTATGATGTAATTATTATCTTGATTTGCCAAAAGCGAGTTACAACAACAAAGAAATGCATCATTTGATGATCAACTGGTTATTATGGGATCGAATTAGAAAGATGCATTGTTTTCCATTATTATTTTCCTCCTCTATTTTATCAATATTATTTCAGTCAACAAATTGCCTCCTAACAGATTTACTCTGTGACTTTCACATGAAGAATTCATTGTAGTTATTGATTGCAAGATTTTTATTGCCCTTCCTTTTGGTTTTAGGTTATAATGTCTTATTATTATACACCCCATTCATTATCCAGAAATGAGCCTCCAGAAGAGGTTATTTGGTAGGAGATTGATGATTATGATGGTTCCCAGTCAACATCAATTTCAGACCAATTATTTTAGTATAAAGAAATGTTGATTGACAGAGACATTTTTGACAGTGCACTCTCTCGTTCTCCTTGAATATTGCCATTTGATTTAGATTTTCTGATTGAATATGATCTTTTAGACTAGGTTGTCACTCTCAGACTATTGCACAATGTTGGTACTTCTTTGGATCACATTGTTGACGGACTGGGTTATGTGGATCAAGACATTTCTTAGCCACTAGCTAACTTGTTAGAGCATACAAGTGTTGTTAGATTACTTAGCTATTATCTACTATCACATAAGCTCGATGAATAACACTACGCTCTAATGATTGGTAGTCCCATTCATGTTCTCAATGGTTATATTAGATGGGCTCGTTATATGCTTAGAATACACCAACAGTTATTGAGACAAACTATAGTGTACATAGTCATTTATATCTCACCTTTTGATTATAGTAGTTTGTCTTCTTTCTGGTTTCAGAGTGTTATTGAATATTGGGACAATGATACAAATAAGATGACAGTTACTTTGTAGGATCTGCATATTATTTTTAATCTTCCAGTTCTAAGCATTCCACATGAGGAATGTATTCCTTTGAATTATAATTTATTTGAGTGTCGACCAGCCAAGCAGCAGAGGAGAGGAGAATTTTTATACTCACCAAGGCTTCACTAGAATTTTAGGCATTATTACCACCTCCATTAGCACATGAAGAGGGGTCATGGCTGTAGAGTAATTATCTACTTGGACACCTCGATTGAGAGCCTGTTGTATCCAAAAGTACTTACTATAGATTTTGCACATATTTATGATCCTTTTAACAAGAGATTACATGATATTGAGCAGTTTTCAGAGGATCTATTTGTGCAAGAATCAGTAGATGAATTACAGCCTATTTTAGTTAGAGGATTTTCAGATGATATGCTTTTAGTGTCTTTCATTGCTATGAGGCTCTATTACTTTATTTTTCTTAGCTAGAGTAAAATTTTCTAACCGAACACTCTTTTGATGGCTAGTTTATTAGCGAGTGGGAGGAGAGTCTCGCTAGCCTCTATAGTTCTTATGTAAATTTTCCACAATCTGGGGCAAATTTATGCTGCATATGGTCATCCTCAGTGCAGCATGGAGATTCCTTTACACTACCTTTAAGCAGATACATATAAACATTGCTGGTGCTTTAAATTGTCCAGAGCTACCAGGTTACTATGTATAGAGCGTCATTTTTCTTCTTTGGTTCAATTAGCTAGAGTGACTTCTTCTAAAGACAGAGCTCAGATTTACCTATTTATGTTTGCTCCTTTTTGGATGACTGATCGTTATAGACTGATCTACAGATCCTCTTATAGTTTTTTTACCTCCATTGTACTTCGGTGTTCTGTTAGATGATTCCCAGACTGAGAGGGGGACTCCCTTTTTACTTTCCAAGTCGGGCTACAAATCGAATGATATGTACTTTATTAGTATGAGACCTGGTTAGGTTTGTTACATATGACATGGCTCCATGATATTGGAGGGTTATAATACCAATCAAGTAGCAAGACAGTTTAGACTAGTTCAAGCTACTCATTTAGACATATTACCCATCATTCATGGGATAATTGACACATATCAATAGGGCTCTCTTCCATTGTTAGTACGTTTGTAGGCATCTTCCATGACCTGGGTGTTTCTTCTTAACCTTGGGATGGGTTCTTGGTTCAATACTCCTAAAATGGATGCTTCGATAGGTATTTCACTCCTACGACTGTCTTGGACTTGTCACACTTTTTTCTTTTTCTTTGAGATGGGGATCCGAGTATATAGCATATGGATTAGAGGGTAGACCACAGAGGTACACATCAGTGCCTCAGGGGAGACGTCCAGAGCTGATGATAGAAGAACGAAGAAGAGTCCTGAGGCTCCTTCAGATATGGTGGCCAAAGTATGTGATATGTATTATTATTGTTTATAATTTTACCCTTCGAAAGCCGCCTCAAAATGCACTGATAGTGGAAGGGAGACCAGTTGACATGTGTCAACTTTACTAGGAACGACTACTAATCTATCTAAAGGAGTGGCCTGAATAAGTCCAAACCATCTCACTGCACAATTGGGATTACATCCCTCCAGTATCACCGAACCATATCTTCTGTAATAAACCCAACCATGTATGATGCTAATAAAATATATAGCAATTATTATGTAGTCATACATAGAAAGTAAAGTATGAGTGTCTCTCTAAGTTTGGGAATCAACTAATGAAACACTGCCATAAGGAGATCTATAGATCAGTTTGTCACGGTCATTCATTAGTAGATGTGCAAACATAAACTATCGAATCTAAGCTCTATCTATAGAAGAGGATACTCTAGCTAATTGAACCAAAGAAGGAAAGCAATGCTCTATAAAGTAACTCAGTAGCTCTAAACAGCTGAAAGCGCCAGTAACATGTATATATATATTTATATCCATGAAGATAGTGCCAAAGAATCTCCACGTTATACTGAGTATGATCGTATGTAGTAAAAATCTACCTCAAATTATGACAAAATCAATGTATGAACTGTACGAGCTAGAGAGATTCTCCTCCCACTCACTATTAAACTAGCCATCAAAAGAGTACTGGGTCAAAATACTATGCTCTGGCTAAGAAAAAATAAAGTAACAGAGCCACATACCCATTAAAGACACTATTAGCATATCCTTAAAAAATCCTTTGGCTAAAATGAGCTACAATCTATCTATTAATCATTGTTCAAATAGATCCTCTAAATATTTCTCTATATCATGTGATCCCTACTGATAAGATCATAAACATATGCAAACTCTATAGAAACTACTACTAGAAGCAACAAGCTCTCAATACAAGTGTCCAAGTAAATAAGTGCACTACGGTCATGATCCCTCCTCTTCTGCTGATAGAGGTGGTAAAAATGCATCAAACTCTAGTGAAGCCCTGGCCAGTACATAAATTCTCCTATCCTTTGATGCCCAGCTAGTTGATGCTCAAATAAATCATAATACAAAGGGATACAATCTTCATATAGAATACCCAAAACTAGTAGACAAGAAATAATATGCCAATCCCATGAAGTAATTGCCATCTCAATGGGTCCAACCCAATAAGTATTCGTAGCACTATCAGAGTGTTCAACACCACTCTGAAGCCAGGAAGAAGACAAACGACTGTTATTAAAAGGTGAGATATAAATGGCTTTGTACACTAGCTTGTCTAAATATTTGTTGATGCCTCTTGAGCATGTAGTGGGCCAAACCAGCGTAACCACTGAGAACCTGAATGGGACTACCAAACATCGGAGCGTAGTGATATTTTTTGACTTCATGATACAATAAATGGTAGCTAAGCAACCTGATAGTACCTGTACTCTTTACCAGGTTAGCTAACAGATGTAAAATGTCCTGATCGTCGTAACCTATACCCTTAACAATTCAATCCAGACTAACACCATCACTATGTCATAGTTTGAGAGTGACAACCCAATCTAAAAAATCATGTCCAATAAAAAAATTAGAATCAAATAGAAACATACAAGGTGATCGAGTAAAGAGACTGTCGTATATATCTCTATAAACCAACATCTCTTTATGCTAATACAGCTAATCTGAAATAGAAGCCGACTACATAAGATCATATGCATCTATCTCTTTCCAAATATCTTCTTCTGAAGGCTTAGTACAAGATAATGATACAGATCTACTCCAATTCAAAATCTTGGCCTGAAAAGATAAAAGATGAACAATTAAAACCATACAATCAATGCTTGCAATGAGTTCTTTGCTTGAAAATCACCCAAGAATTTTATCGGAAGACAAATTATTGACGAAAAAAATTTAGAGAGAGAGAGAGAAACAGCAAAAATCTCTCATCATTGCCAAAGGTGTAAATACAAGCAAGTCTTATAGATGAAAATGAGCAAGATGGTGTGCTGAAAAGTAAGCAAAGCAGGGCATAAAAAAGTACATTATGATTTTTAAAAGAGCAAGCAAGTTGGAACATTTTAAACATGAATTCTATTATGCAGGGAAGTGAATAGCTAGCAATATGGTGCTTCAAATGGCACATGACATGAAGTATTAAAAGCATGCTAAATGATGCATCTCACACAATGCAACAGAACATACCAAATTTTTTTATGATGTGTCACATCAAGAAGCATGTAAAATGGTTCATAAAAATGTGCAAAGTAATGCAGAGCATGCAAAGTGGTGCATCATAAGTATACAATATGATACATTAAAAAGTATGAAATAACATGACTCCCAACTTATAGTCATGACTATCAACGAAGTTGTAAATCCCACTTACATGCTTGATGCTCCACATGTTGGGGTAAAGTAAACATGACCTATAGCTCAAAAATAATGTAAAGCATGATTATTCACATACAGTGAAGATATTGAGGGTGTAAATTTTTTTTGTTCTAATTGGATGTGACCATTCAGGCTAAGTAATCAAGAATTTAAAAAGAACTACACCTAGTTCAATAAATAAGGAGGTCGAGAAAGAAAATTCAAGCTAAGAAAGATGAACACAAGATGTATTGTGTTTCAGTCAAGCGACATGTTGAGTAAAAATTAATAATAAAAAGAAGAAGAAGAAGAAGAAGAAGAGAAACGAAGAAATTAAAAAAACTTTTGAATTGAAGAGATACATCTCTTCATGAGATAACCTCCAAACTGGTCCCACTACCAGCAATGGATCATCAATGAATACATCTCTTTAACACACTAACTACCTCCTACAATCAAATTTATAAAAAGGGGAAGAAACATAAAGAAAAAAAACTTACGCTTTTTATATCCCTAACACCGTGCCCTCATCAACAAGCTGCTTCCGACCATACCCAAGCCGCTCGCATAAATCTCCTTCGCCTCTAGCCCACCGAAGGTCCAACCAATCAGCGATCCCTTTCTGTCTGATACTTCCAACAAGGTAAAGAGCCTAAAATAACTTATCGCTGGTTGTTTTAGGCATGTACGATCCACATGTGAACGCCTCTTGTTGCTTTCTTTTGATATTTATACCAAATTAGACCCTCAGGCCCTTCTCGCAAAAAGCCAGACTTTCACTCTCTAGACTGCACCTTCACTATCTCTTAATCCAAATCCTAGACAAAGCCTTATGCATGAAATTGCTATCCCTGTAGGCTATCGTCCTGACGTCTACCTCTACTAATCACATGAGCGCAAAACTCCTTGAAATTTACTTGATATCGCACAAAATAACATAGTCTAATTTAAATGTGTGCTTTTTGTCTAACTTTAACACCCCCTTATTATGCCTATCCATCCTTCTATTTCAATTAATAATGAAATAAATATTTAAATACTTTATGTTGTCTTACTCACAAGCAAGCTTGTCCATCCTTCTATTTTAATTCATAATGAAATCAATATTTAAAATCCTTATGCAATCCTATTCATAAGCAAACAGTAACTTTTTTATTTCATTCACTACAACTAAAGTCTTTTCTTTAGTTTGCAATAACTTAAGTACAAAGTTACTATTTTATTCTATAAGAAAGTATTTTAGAATTGTATTTCATTTTTTAAAATATAAATTTATAATATCAATACGTTATGCTTAAATCTAATTTTAATTTCTAATTCAGCATCTATTGCTTGTAATTAAATATGTGAAATGATTTCATTAATTAAAATATATTTTTATTTGATGAAAATCAAAGTCTGCTCATTAGAGGGTTTTATAACCTGGCTCTACAGTAAGGTTGCCCAAAGGTTTAGATTTAATTTTAGAGGAGTTTCTCTCAAGTAACAGGTCTTATAATTTCTTTTAGAAGATGATTGAAAGTTTAATTTAGACTGAGACTTATGACTCTACTTATGAATTGCCTAAAGATGGGTCTTACAACCTAACTCTATAGCAAGGCTTATCAAGGATTTAATTATTTGGGTAGGTCTTAAAGCTTCTCTTTAGAATTTACCTAAAAGTGGGTCTTACAACCTAATCCTTTAGATTAAGGTGCAAACAAATTTGAATTTGGTTACTTGGAAGTTTGGTATTTTATTTAGTAGTTTCCCAAATAATAGATCTCACAAATCCTATTAGAAGTTGGCTAATTATTTGGGTATGACGAGTCTTACTGCTTTCTTTTGGAAGTAGCCCAATTGGTGGGTCTTATAATTTAGCCCTCTAGGCTAAACGGCCTAGAGATTTGATTTCTTATTTGTTTAAGTAGATAACAGTTGTTAGTTAGCTTAACACCAGACTATGTTTTTCAGTTGTTCACTAGCAGTTTGTTTACTAGTTTTATAATTACAAGCTAGCAATTATCATTGTGTGACACTAGTATTTTTGCTACAGTTGCTCTTTTTATTATGCTAGTCAGTTTCTTTTCAATTCCATGTTAAATCATCTTTTTTTATGTATATTTATTTTAGTTTTTTATTCAAATTTTGACAATGCATGTTCTATTCTCATAGTAGTATTCAGACATACCCATGCTGACCTACTGAGTTCTCCCATTTTGGAGCCAGATACTCTACATACTCCATGTTTCCCTTTCATGTTTTCTTACCAAACCAAAATACCATTTTGAACCCAGTACTAGGCATTGACATGTATAATTTTTTTTATATTTTATTTATTCCTTCAATCCTTCAATATGTTTATGTTTCAGATGTCGAGCTCATAGTTGAAGAGCCTGAATGATCACTAGATATCTTGGGTGTGCACAATCATCTGGCTATTAAATATACATTTGATGAATTTGATGGTAAATATATGGCATTTTTATCACTTGTTTATTTCATTACTCAGTATTTCTCCTTTCACTTTTCTTTTGCTTGTATGCATAGGTGAACGATCATCATCTACTCAATTAGTACATAATGATTCTACACATATTTCATTTGAAGATGTCACTAATGACACTGTGATAGAGTTAGTTGTTTCACCTTCTCCTTTCTCAGATTCATTTTGATGAATATAGAAGATTTATCACCAGGTGTCGCTTCTCATTTATATGACCACTGCTTGACAGATTTGTCAGATGAGACACGCCCTTCAGGTATTTTTATATTTATATTGTGGTTTTGCATTTCTTTTCTCATTCTTTCCTTTTCTAATAGCTCTAATGTGTTTTATATTTAGGTTCAGAGCGAACATATTTTATATCTAGAGTACCTTCTCGAGCTCATATATATTTTGGTCGACAGCTGTTGAGTAGAGCTCGTCGCATTGTCACTACACTATGGTATCTACTATTAGTTGTGGACCTTGATGATTTGTCATTTCTAGATTTAGCTAGCTTCCATATAGAGGATTCTCTACATTTAGACTATTTTGTAACTTCTGGACTACGAGATGTAGCTTTAGACATATGGGAGTACCTTTACCGAGTGGTTGCTTTTGGATTGAACCACCTACACTTTATCTATCAGGAGTTAGCATTTGGAATTCCTGATGGCTTGGAGGATGGGGTAAGAGCTGCTTAGGGAAGGATAAAGAGAGCTTACATGGATCTTGACTTTGGCCTTCAAACTTTTAGGCGTTGCTAGCAGGATATTTCAGAGGAGCAGCTTGAGCTTTTGGAGATATCAGTAGAGCTCAGGGCTTTGAGATAGTGGGAGAGGGCTCTTTTGGATAAATGATGAGAGCTTCGAGCAGTTGCTGCTTATATTGAGGAGGCCTTCTCTTAAATAGCTTCTAAGATTGAGAGATTATAGTAGGATTTCTCGTTTAATTTATTGCATCATCAGTTAGAGACCACTCAGACTAGGCAAATGATGTTGCAGGATCACTTGCTCAAAGTTAGACAGTAGATAGGCAACCTCCAGTCCAGACTTTAATAGCATTTATGGCTTCTTTTTGGTTTGTATATATACCTCAATTTTATTTAAATTTCTCCCTTTTTTTATTGAATTGCCATTTTTTTATACTTTTAGTCTTTTATATTTAATTAAAAGTGGCTCAAACCATAGGTTCTATGAGCACATAGAGTGTTTAAAAGTTTAGTCTTTAATACTTTTATGAACCTAAGGGTCGAGCTAAAAGATCAACTGGTTCAATAAACCTAAGGGCAGAACCTTTCAAATCTTTTATGCTCACAAACCTAAGGGTCGAGTTATTTTTATCAACCTAAATGGTTGAAACAAAATACAGGTTTAACAGGCCTAAGGATTGAATCTCTAAAAATCTGTCATGCTCACAAACTTAAGGGTCGAGCTAAAATCAATTAGTTCAATAAGCCTAAGGGTTAAACCTTAAAAATCTTTAATGCTCACAAACCTAAGGGTTTAGCTATTTTCATCAACCTAAATGGTTGAAATGAAATGCAAGTTCAATAAATATAACGATCGAACCTCTAAAAATCTTTCATTCTCACAAACTTAAGGGTCGACCTAAGATCCATTGGTTCAATAAGCCTAATATATGAACCTTTAAAATCTTTTATGCTCACAAACCTAAGGATCGAGCTATTTTCATCAACCTAAATAGTTGAAATGAAATATAGGTTCAGTAGGTCTAAGGATCAAACCTAAAAAAATCTTTTATACTCACAAACTTAAGGGTCAAGCTAAGATCCATTGGTTCAATAAACCTAACGGTCGAACCTTTAAAATCTTTTATGCTTACAAACCTAAGGGTCAAGTTATTTTTATCAACCTAAATGGTTGAAACAAAATATAGGTTCAACAATTCTAAGGATCAAACCTCTAGAAATCTTTCATGCTCACAAACTTAAGGGTTGAGCTAAGATCCATTGGTTCAATAACCCTATGGGACAAATCTTTATAAATTTTTATGCTCACAAATCGAAGGGTCAAGTTGTTTTCATTACCCTAAATGGTTGAAATGAAATATAGGTTAAACATGCCTAAGGGCCAAACCTTTCTAAATCTTTTATTCTTGTAAACTTAAGGGTCAAGCTAAAATCCACTGGTTCAACAAGTCTAAAGGCCGAACCTCTAAAAATTATTCATACTCACAAACCTAAGGGTCAAGCTAAGATCCATTGGTTCAATACGGCAAAGGGACAAACCTTTAAATTCTTTTATGCTCACACACCTAAGGGTCGAGCTAGTTTCATCAACCTAATTGGTTAAAATGAAATACAGGTTCACCAAGCCTGGGGGCCAAACCTTACAAATCTTGCATACTCATAAACCTAAAGGTCAAGCTGTTTTCATCAATCAACCAATTGGATTGAAGAATAATTTTAAATTCAATAAGTTTAAATGATTGAATTTTTAAACACTCTATGTGCTCATAAAGAAATAAGGGTCGAACCACTTTTAATCAAATATAAAAACAAAAAGTATAAAATTATGCCAATTAAATAAAATAAAAGAAGGAAGAAAATTAAATAAAATACATGCATATATACATACCAAAAAGTAGTTAGAGAAGGTGTCAAAGTCTGGACTTGAGGCTGCATATCTAAGGTCTAACTCTTAGTAAGCAATCCTTCAGCATATCTACCTAATTTGAGTGGTCTCTAACAGATGATGTAGCAAGTCAAACTCCTTGGTGGATGACGACAAATCCTACTGTAATCTCTCAACTTCAGTATCTATCCATGCAAAATTCTCATTAGTATAAGTAGCCACTGCTTGAAGCTCTCGTTATCTCTCCAAAAGAGCCCTCACCCCCTATCTCAAAGCCCTGAGCTCTGTTGATATCTCCAAAAGCTCAAGTTGCTCCTTCGAAATATCTCGCTAGCAGTGCCTTAAAGTCTGAAGACAAAAGTCAAGATCTATGTGAGCTCTCCTCATCCTGCCCTAAGCATCTCTTACCCCATCCTCCAAGCCATCAGGAATTGAAAAGGCTAACTCCTTAGAGATAAAGTGCAGTGGGTTCAATCTTAAAGAAACCACTCGGAAAAGGTACTCCCATGTCTCGAAAGTACCATCCCAAAGTCTAGATGTTATAGAACAGTCTAAAAGTAAATAACCCTCTACATAGAAGCTAGCCAAATTTAGAAATGGCAAATCATCAATGTCCACTCCTAGTAGTAGATGTCGTAGTGTAGTAACTCTGTGATGAAGCTATACTCAATTGTTGTCAACCAAAATATCTACGAGCTCGAGAAGGTACTCTCGATGCAAAATATGTTAGCTCTGAACCTAAATGTAAAACACATTAGAGCTATTAGAAATGGAAGGGATAAAAAAACAAAATGCAAAACTACACAAGAAATATAAAAATACCTAAAGGGTGTGTCTCATATGATAAATCTGTCAAGTAATGATCATCTAAATATGAAGCAACACCTAGTGATAAATCATTTACAAACATCTAACTTTGTAACAGTGTCATTGATGACATCTTCAAATAAAATCTATATAGAATCACTATGCACTAACTGAGAAGATGATGATCGTTCACCTATGCATACATGCAAAAGAATAATAAAAAGGGGAAATATTCATTAATGAAGCAAACAGGTAGATAATATGTCATATATTAAACTTCTATGACATCGAATGTATATTCAATAGTTAGATGACTATCCACACCCAATATACCCAGTGAAAATTCAGGCTCTACATCCACGGGCTCGACATCTAAAACATAAATATATTGAAGGATTGAAGGAATAAATGAAATATAAAAAAATTTTACATGTTAATACATGGTACTGGGCTCTAAGTGGTGTCATGGTTTGGTAAGAAAATAGGAAAAGGGAAACCTTGAGGAGTATGTAGAGTAAATGGCTCCAAAATGGGTAAACTCAGCAGGTCGGCAGGGATATGTCTGAATACTGCAATGAGAAGAGAACATGCATTGTGAAAATCTAAATATAAGAAAATTCTGAACTAAATATATATAAAGAAAGATGATTTAACTTGGAGCTGAAAAGAAATTGTCAAGCAAAAAGAAAAGAGTTACTGTAGCAAAAACATTATTATCACACAATGTTAATTACTAATTACTAAGTGTAAAACTAGTAAACAAACTGCTAGTGAATAACTAAAAACAACATTCTGGTGTCAAGCTAACAAATAATTATTGACTACTCAAACAAAAAAATAATCACATCTCTAGGCAATTTAGTCTAGAGGGCTAAATTATAAGACCCACCAATTGGGCTACTTCTAAAAGGAAGCAGTAAGACTCTTCATACCCAAATAATTAAGCAAATTCTAATAAGAGTCATGAGACCTATTATTTAAGAAACTACTAAATAAAATATCAAACCACCAAGCAACCAAATTCAAATTAATGTGTATATTATTCTAAAGGCTTAGGTTGTAAGACTCACTTTTAGGCAACTTCCAAAGGGACGCTATAAGACCTACCAAAATAATTAAATCCCTAGGCAGCCTTACTCTAAAGCTAGATTATAAGATCCATCTTTGGGAAACTCATAAGTAGAGCCATAAGTCCTAGTCCAAATTAAACTTTTAAGCATCTTTTAAAAAAAGTTATAAAACTTGTTACTTGAGAGAAACTCTTCTAAAATTAAATATGAACCTTTGAGCAGCCTTGCTGTAGAGCTAGGTTGTAAAACCCACTAATAAGCACACTTTAATTTTCATCTAATATAAATATATTTTAATTAATGTAATCATTTCACATATTTTATTATAAGCAACAAAGGCCAAATTAGAAATTAAAATCAGATTTAAGTAGAATGTATTGATATAATAAAACTATATTAAAAAAATGGAAATGTATTCCTGAAATGCTTTCTTATAGGATAAAATAATAACTTTGTACTTAAATTATTACAAACTAAAGCAAAGACTTCAGTTGCAGTGAATTAAACAAAAAATTTATTGTTTTCTTGTGAATAGGATAGTATAAGATTTTTAAATATTGATTTCAGTATAAATTGAAATAGAAGGATGGACATGCTTGCTTGTGAATAAAAAAGCATAAAGTATTTAAATATCTATTTAATTGTGAATTGAAATAGAATGACAAACATGCTTAAGTTAGAAGCGAGTGTTAAAGTTAAGCATAAAGCACACATGTGCGAGATCAAGTAGGTTGCAGGGAGATTTGTGCTTGCGTAAACAAGAGAGGTAGACGACAAGATGACTGCCTACAGGAATAGCAATTTCATGTGTATGGCTTTGTCTAGGATTTGGATTAATCATACAGTGAAGGTGCAGGCTATGGAGCAGAAGTCTAACTTTTTGTGAGTAGGGCATGAGGGTCTAATTTGGTATAAATATTGGAGGCAATCAGTAAGAGTCGTTCGCGTGTGGATCGTACGCACCTAGAACAAGCAGTGGTAAGTTATTGCGGGCTCTTTAGTCAACATGTCTATTGACTAAAATACAATAAATCTTATATTCATCTTTTTAGCTTGAATTTCATTCTCGACCTCCTTATTTATTGAACTAGGTGTAATTCTTTTCAAATTCTTGAATACTCAGCCTAAGTGCTCACATTCAACAAGAACAAAACAAATTTACACCTTCAATATCATCACTATATACGAAGAATCATGCTTTAAATATTCTTGAGCTATAGGTCATGTTTACTTTACCCCAACATGTGGAGCATCAAGCATGTATGTGAGATTTGTAACTTCGTTGATGGTCATGCCTATAGGTTGGGAGTCATGTTATGACATGCTTTTCAATATATAGGATTGCATACTTATGATGCACCACCTTGCATGCTCTACATTACTTTGCATATTTTTATAAACCATTTTACATGCTTCTCAATGTGACACATCACAAAAAATTTGGTATGCTCTGTTGCATTGTATGGGATGCATCATTTTGCATGCTTTTAATACTTCATGTCATGTGCTTTTTGAAGCGCCATATTACTAGCAATTCAATGCCTGCATAATAGAATTCATGTTTAAAATGTTCAAACTTTCAAGCTTTTTTTAAACAACATAATGTATATTTTTTATGCCTTGCTTTACATATTTTTTAGCATACCATCTTGCTCATTTTCATTTATAAAGCATGCTTGTATTTACACCTTTTACAATAATAAGAGGTTTTCATTGTTTCTCTTTTTTTTTAGTCAAAAAATTCTTGGGTGATTTTCACGTAAGGAATTCGTTTCAAGCATTGAGTATATAGTTTTCATTGTTCTTATTTTGTCTTTTCTGACCAAGATGTTGGATTGGAGGAGATATCCATCATTATCTTGTACTGAGCCTTCAGAAGAAGATATTTGGAACGAGGTCGATGCATACAATCTTAAGCAATTGGTTATGATTTCAGACCGACTATATTGGCATAGAGAGATGTTGGTTGATGGAGATATATACAATGACCTCTTTACTCAATCACCTTGTATGTTTCCATTTGATTGTAATTTTTTGATTATATATGATTTTCAAATTAGGTCGTCACTCTCAGACTACGACATTGATGGTGTTTGTCTGGATCATATTGTCAAGGGGCTGGGTTACGGCGATCAAGATGTTTTACAGTTGACTTAGTAGAGAGTACATGTACTATAAGGTCGCTTAGCTATCATATATTACATCAAAGAATAAAACTACACTCCTACATTTGGTAGTCTCGTTTAAGTTCTAAGTTGTTACACTGGCTTGGCCCGCTATATGCTCAGGAGGCATCAGCAAATATTGAGACAAGCTAGAGTGTACAAAGCCATTTATCTCTCACTTTTTGGTTACAATCATTTATCTTCTTCTAGGTTTTAGAGTGTTATTGAACATTGGGATAGTGTTACGATTACTTCTTGGGCTGGACCCAATGAGATAAGAGTTACTTTGTGCGATCTGCACATTATTTCTAGTCTACCAGCTCTGCGTATGCCACACGAAGAATGTATCCCTTTAGATTATGATTTATTTGAGTGTCAACCAACTGGTCAATAGAGGAGAGGATAATTTGTGTGCTCACAAGGGCTTTACTAGAGTTTGAGGCATTATTACCACCTCTATCAACAGAAGAAGAGGGGTCGTGGTAGGAGCGCGATTATTAACTTGGACACCTGAATTAAGAGCTTGTTATTTCCAACAGTACTTACTGTAGAATTTGTACATGTTTATGATCCTTTCAGTAAGGGATCACAAAATACATAGATGTATTCAGAGGATCTATTTGAGTCATTATCGGCAGATAGATCATAGCCCATTTCAGCCAAAGGATTCTTGGAGGATAAGCAACTAGTGTCTTTCATTGCTACGTGGCTTTGTTACTTTATTTTTCCTAACATAAGTAGAGCTTTTTAACCTAGTACTCTTTTGATGGCTAGTTTAATAGCGAGTGGGAGGCAAATCTTTACCATAATTTAAGGTAGATTTATACTACATATGATCATACTCAGTGCAGCGTGGAGATTTCTTGGCATTGCCTCATTGATGAATACATATACATGTTGTTGGTGCTGTTAACTATCTAGAGATACCAGGTTACTTTACAGAGTATCGCTTTCCTTCTTTGGTTCAGTTAGAAAGAGCGACATTCACTACAAAATGAGCTCTGATCTAACTGTTTATGTTTGCACCTCTGCTGATGACTGATCATTACAAACTATTATATAGATCTCGTTATGGCGCTTTCCTCTATAGTGCTTTATTATTTCATTAGCTAATTCCCAGACTGAGAGGAGGACTCTTATTTTACTTACCAGGTCAAGCTACATACCGATATAATCCCAACGAAGCAACGAGATAAATTGGACTGGTTCAAGCCACTCATTTAGATGTATTACCAATTATTCCTATAATAGTTAACACACGTCAACTGGGCTCTCTTCCATTGTCAGTACATTTGGAGGCATCTTCCATGACCTGGTCATTTCTTCTTCACCATGGAAGTAAAGTAGGAGTGCCTCCAAACATGCAAGATGCCTCCAAACATACTGATAATGGAAGAGATCCAAGTTGACGTGTGTTAACTTTATGAAGAACTACTGGTAATCCATCTAAATGAGTGGCTTGAACCAATCCAAATTGTCTGGCTACCTAGTTAAGATTATATCCCTCCAATATCACCGAGCCATGTCTTCTGTAATAAACACAACTAGGTCTCATGCTAACAAAGTATGTAGCAATCGGTTTGTAGCCTGACCTGATAAGCAAAATTAGAGTCCCCCTCTCAGTTAGAGAATAAGCCAATGAAACATCAAAGTACTATGGAGGTAAAAAATCACAAGAGGATCTATGGATCAATTTATAATGATCAGTCATCCATAAATGTGTAAACATAAATAGCTGAATTTGAGCTCTACCTTTCGAAGAAATCTCTCACGTTAATTGAACCAAAGAAGAAAGGCAGTGCTCTGTATAGTAACTTGGTACCTCTAAATAACTGAAAGTGCCAGTAATGTGTATATGTATCCATCCGTAAAGGTAGTGCCAAGGAATCTCCACGCTACACTGACCATGACCGTATGTAGCATAAATTTTCCCCAGACTATGGATAATTTATGCAATAACTATTGAGGCTAGTGAGACTATCCCCCAAGTCGATATCAAACTAGCCATCAAAAGAGTGTTGGGTCAAAAAACTCTACTTTGGCTAAGAAAAATAAAGTAATAGAGCCATATAGCAATGAAAGATACCCAAAGCATATCATCTAAAAATCCTCTAGCTAAAATAGGTTATAATCTATGTGCTGATCCTAGCTCATATAGATCCTCTGAAAACTGCTCCATATCATGTAATCTCCGGATAAAAGGATAATAAATATGTGTAAAAACTATAGTAAGTACAGCTTGAATCAACAAGCTCTCAATCTAAGTGTCCATGTAAATAACCACTTTACGACCACGACCATGCCTCCTCTTCTTCTATTGACAAAAGTGGTAATAATGCCTCAAACTCTGGTGAAGCCCTAGTGAGTATACAAATTCTCTTCTCCTCTACTGCCCAGCTAGTCGATGCTCAGATAAATCATAATCCAAAGAAATATATTCCTCATATGGAATGCCTAGAATTGGTAGATTAAAAATAATATATAGATCCCACAAAGTAACTTCTTCTTTTTGGGTTCAACCCAATAAGTATTTATAGCACTGTCCCATTATTTAATAATACTTTAAAGCGGAAAGAAGATAAATGATTTTAATCAAAAAGTGAGATATAAATGTTCATACACTCCAGCTTATCTCAATATATGTTGGTGTCTTCTAAACATGTAACGAGCCCATCTAGTGTAACCATTGAGAACCTGAATGAGACTACCAAATATTAGAGCGTAGTGTTATTCTTCAACCTCATGATGTAGCAGACGATAGCTAAGTAATCTGATAACACTTATATGCTCTACTAAGTTAGCTACTAGTTGTAAAACGTCTTGATCCCCATAACTCAGACCCTCAATAATGTGATCTAAAGAAGTACCATCACTATGCCGTAGTCTGAGAGTAATGACTTAGTCTGAAAGAACATGTCCAATTAAAAAATCCAAATCAAATGGAAACATTCAAGAAAATGAGAGAATAGGTTGTCAAAAATGTTTCGGTCAATCAATATTTCTCTATATTAAAATAACTGATCTACAAATCGAAGTTGAATGGGAACCATCAAAATCATCAATCTCCCGCCAAATAGCCTCTTCTGCAGACTCCATACTAGATAATGAATGGAGTCTATGCCAATTAGACATTATAACATGAAACAAAAAGGATGGGCAATAAAAATCTTGTAATCAATAACTACAATGAATTTATCGTGTGAAAGTCACACAATGAATATGTTAGGAGCTAATTTGTTGACTGAAATAAACTTGATAAAATAGAGTAGGAGAAAAATAATAACAGAACAAAAAAATGCATCTTTCTGATCTGATCCCACAATAACCAGTGATCATCAAATAATGCATCTCCTTGTTATTGTAACTCTCTTTCAGCAAATAAAGACAATAATTACATCAAAAATTATAACAAAAAAAATTAACACTTACCCTTTCAATTTCTCAGAAATCGATCTCTACCTCCTTACACATGAAGCCCAAGTACGAGTTATCCTGATTGTGAGCCTTTTCTACAAAGCCGCCTCTTAACCACGAGCAAGCCTTCTCTCCCTACACCCCACTTCAACTCCTGAATGATATATCCTTACACATGAAGCCCAATGGAGAGTTATTCTGATTGTGAGCCCCTGTCTACAAAGCTGCCTCTTAACTGCGAGCAACCCTTCTATCTCCCTACACCCCACTTCAACTCCCGAACGAAACACCTCACCAAAGGGGCCCTCACACCTACTTTATCCATGCTTTTGATATGATCATCTCCTGATTGCGCAACCCCTGAGCAGCCTAGATCATCATCTTCACCTCACATCGTCTAACACCTCCATCTGGCCCATTCTCACATGTGAAAACTCATGCACCCATTTGGCTACTCTCGTTCACTCAAGCATGAAATGACCTAACCTTTGCTCATGTATGACACTCCATCCTCTGATCTTCACATGACACGCCTAGTCCACCTCGCCCCAACCTATGCCAATCGGCCCGAAACCCAACAATCAAGCCAATTTGTGAACTCCAAAACCCTTCCGTCACTCATCCACGTGAGCCAAATTGCTTCTATCTCTCACTCCATCATTTGAATTATCTCACTTACAGTGCCTCAAAGTCTAAAGGCCAAAGTCAAGATCCATGCATGCTCTCCTTAACCTCTTCTAAGCAACTCTTGCCCCATCCTTCAAGCCATCAAGAATTCCTGAGAGACAAATTATAATCGATACAATCCAAAAGCAACAAACCAGCAAAAGTACTCTTATGTCTTTAAAGCCACAGCCCGGATTCCAGCAGTTGCAGAACATTCTATAAGAAGAGAAGCCTCTACACAAAGGCTAGCAAAATCTGAAAATGACAAATCATCAAGTTCCATTTCTAGTGGTAGATGTGCAGTGTGGTGATAATGTGACGAGCTCCACTCAACAGCTATCGACCAAAGTATCTGCGAGCTCGAGAAGGCACTATGGATGCAAAACATGCTAACTCTAAACCTAAATGTAAAACACATTAGAGCTATTAGAAAAGGATGGGATGAGAAAAGAAATGCAAAACTACAAAAGAAATATAAAAATACCTAAATGGCGTGTCTCATCTGACAAATCTATGATGCAGTGGTCATCTATTAGATTACCGGTCGATTGGCTTAGGTTAATGAGAGGTGGCCTAGGCGTGACACGTGAAGAATAGAGGATGGGCTATCCGATGTGAGCAGAGGTTGGGTCATTTGGTGCTTGCACGAATGGGAGTTGTCGAACTTGTACGTGGGTGTTCGCACAAGAGAAAGGGCCGGACAAACATATCAGATGCAATGAGGTGAAGATGACAGGCTTAGCTGCTCAGTGCTTGGGTAATCTGGAGGTGATCAGATCAGAAGCATGGACAGAGTGGGTGTGAGGCCCTCCGGCGGTATATGTTTCATTCAGGAGTAAATGTGGGGTGTAGGGAGATGGAAGACTTGCTCGCGATTATGTGGCAGCCTCACAGACAGTGAAGGAAGTAGTGATCGATTTTAGAAAAATTAAAAGTGTAAGTGTCAATTTTTTAGTTCCATTTTCTGATGTAATAATTATCTTGATTTGTGGAAAGCGAGTTACAACAACAAAGAGAAACATCATTTGATGATCAATAGATTATTGTGGGATCAGATCAGAAAGATGCATTTTTTCTGTTATTATTTTTCTCCTTCTCTATTTTATCCATTTTTTTAGTCAACAAATTGCCTCCTAACAGATTTGTTGTGTGAATTTCACACGATGAATACATTACAGATATTGATTGTAAGATTTTCATTGCCCTTCCTTTTTGTTTCAGGTTATAAGGTCTGATTGTCATAGAACCCATTCATTATCCAGAACTGAGCCTCTAGAAGAGGTTATATGGAAGGAGATTGATGATTATGATGGTTCCCAGTCAGCTTCAACTTCAGACCGATGGTTTTGGTATAGAGAGATGTTGATTGATAGAGAAATTTTTGACAACATATTCTCCTGATCTCCTTAAATGTTTCCATTTGATTTGAATTTTCTAATTGGACATAATCCTTTAGAATGGGTCATCACTCTCAGACTATGGCATAATGATGGTACTTCTTTGGATCACATTATTAAGGGACTGAGTTACAGGGTTCAAGACATTTTACATCCAGAACTGAATTGGCAGAGCATACAGGTGTTGTTAGATTACTTAGCAATCATCTACTACCTCATGAGCTACATGGATAACATTATGCTCCAATGATTGGTAGTCCCATTCAGGTTCTCAATGGTTACATTAGATGGGCTCATTACATGCTCAAAAGACACCCACATATATTGAGATAAGTTAGAGTATACGAAGTTATTTATAACTCACTTTTTAATTACAATCATTTGTCTTATTCTTGGCTTCAGAGTGTCATTGAATACTGGTAGAGTGATACGAATACTTGTTGGGTTGAACCCAATGAGATGACAATTATTTTATGGGATCTGAATATTATTTTTAGTCTATCAGTTCTAGGAATTCCATATAAGGAATGTATTCCTTTGAATTATAATTTATTTGAGTGTCAACCAGCTGGACAGCAGAGGAGAGGAGAATTTGTATACTCATCAGAGCTTCACCAGAGTTTGAGGCATTATCACCACCTTTGTCAGCAGATGAAGAGGGGTCATGGTCGTAGAGTAGTTATTTACTTGGACACCTCGATTGAGATCTTGTTGCTTTCAGCAATACTTACTATAGATTTTCCATATATTTATGATACTTTTAGCAGGAGATTACATGATATTGAGCACTATTCAGAGAATCTATTTATTCCAGGATCAGTAGATGGAGTGCATCCTATTTTAGCTAGAGGATTTTTAGATGATATGCTTTTAGTGTCTTTCATTGCTAGGTGGCTTTGTTAGTTTACTTTTCTTAGCTAGAATAAAATTTTCCAACCGAGCACTCTTTTGATGGCTAGTTTGATAGTGAGTGGGAGGAGAGTCTCGCTAGCCTCTGTAGTTCTTGCACAAATTTTCCATAATCTGGGACAGATTTGTACTGCATACAGTCGTGCTTAGTGAAGTGTGGATATTCCTTGGCACTATCTTTATGGATGGATACATATAAACATTGCTGGCACTTTTTTTCTTTGGTTTAGTTAGCTAAAGTGACTTCTTCTATAGATAGAACTCATATTTACCTATTTATGTTGCTCTTTTGTGGATGACTGATTGTAATAGACTTATGTACGAATCATCGTGTGGTTTTTTACCTCCACAATACTTCAGTATTTCGTTAACTGATTCCCAGACTGAAAGGGGGGACTACCATTTTACTTTCTAGGCCAGGCTACAAATCAATTGATATATACTTTATTAGCATGAGACCTGGTTGGGTTTATTACAGAAGATATGGCTCCATGATATTAAAGGGTTATAATCCCAATCAGGTAGCGAGATAGTTTGGACTGGTTCAAGCAACTCATTTAGACGTATTACCAGTCACTCATGGGATAGATGACACACATCAACAGGGCTCTCTTCCATTATCAATATGTTTAGAGGAATCTTCCGTGACCTGGGCATTTCTTCTTCACCTTGAGATTGATTCTTGGTTCAATATTCCTCATATGGATGCTCCGGCTGGCATTTCACGCCTACGACGGTCTTGAACTCGTCACACTTTTTCTCATTTTTTGAGATGGAGATCCGAGTATATAGCAAATGGATTAGAGGATAGAGACCATAGAGGTACCCTGTAATGCCTCAGGGTCGTATTATTGCGTATAGGGAGATGTCTAGAGCAGATGATAGAAGAAAGAAGAGGAGTCCTAAACCTCCTTTTAAACATGGTGGCCCAGGTATGTGATATGTATTATTATTGTTTATAAGTTTACCCTTTGAAAGCTTCCTCAAAATGCACTGAATGTGGAAGGGAGCACAGTTGACATGTGTCAACTATACTAGGAACAACTATTAATCTGTCTAAAAGAGTGGGCTGAATCAGCCAAACTTTCTCGCTACTCGTTGGGATTATATCCCTCTAGTATCACTAAATCGTGTCTTCTGTAAAAAACCCAACAAGGTCTGATGCTAATAAATATATAGCAATTACTACGTAGCCAGACCTGGAAAGTAAAGTAGGAGAGCCTCTCTCAATACGGGAATCAGCTAACGAAACACTGAAGCACTGTGGAGGTAAAAAGTCATAAGGAGATCTATAGATCAGTTTGTAACGATCAGTTATTCGTAGATGTGCAAACATAAATAATCAGATCTAAGCTCATTGTGTAGAGGAGGTCGCTCTAGCTAACTGAACCAAATAAGAAAAATGACACCCTGTAAAGTAACTCGGTAGATCTAGAGAGCTGAAAGCCCTGACAACATGTATATATATCCATCTATGAAGGTAGTGCCACAAAATCTCCATGCTACACATAGAATAATAGTATGTAATACAAATTTGCCTCAAATTATGGAAAATCTACATAAGAACTGCAGGGGCAAGTGAGATTCTCCTCCCACTTACTATTAAGCTAGCCATCAAAAGAGTACTAGGTCAAAATACTCTGCTCTGTCTAAGAAAAAATAAAGTAACAAAGCCACATAGCAATGAAAGACACTAGTAGCATATCTCACAAAAATCCTTTGGCTAAAATGGGCTACAAACTATCTATTGATCATCGCTCAAACAGATCCTTTGAATATTGCTCTGTATTATGTGATCCCTTATTGAAAGGATTACAAGCATATACAAACTCTACAGTAAGTATAAATGGAAGCAACAAGCTCTCAATATAGGTGTCCATGTAAATAACCGCTCTACGACCACAACCCCTCTTCTTCTGCTCACAGAGGTGGTAATAATGCCACAAACTCTAGTGACACTCTAGCGAGTACATAAATTCTCCTCTCCTCTACTGCCTAGCTAGTTGACTCTTAAATAAATTATAACCAAAAGGGATACATTCTTCATATGAAATACCCAAAACTGATAGACAAGAAATAATCTGCAGATCCCACAAAGTAACTATCATCTCGTTGGGTTTAACCGAACAAGTTTTCATAGCTTTGTACCAGTGTTCAAAACCACTCTGAAGCCAGGAAGAAGATAAATGACTATCATAAAAAAGTGAGATATAAATGGCTTTGTACACTCTAACTTTTCTAAATATCTGCTGATGCCTCCTGAGCATGTAGTGGGCTAAACCAGTGTAACCACTAAGAACCCGAACAGGGCTACCAAACATAGGAGCGTAGTGTTGTTCTTTGACTTCATGATGCAATAAATGGTATCTAAGCAAACTGATAGTACCCGTACTCTCTACTAAGTCAGCTGTAAGCTATAAAATTCCCTGATCGTCGTAACCGAGCCCCTTAATAATTTGATCTAGACAAATACCATCACTATGTTGTAGTTTGAAAGTGACAACCCAATCTGAAGAATCATGTCTAATAAAAAAATCATAATCAAATAGAAACATATGAGGTGATTGAGTAAAGAGGCCGTCATATATATCTCTATCAACCAATATCTCTCTATGCCAATATAGCTAGTCTAAAAAAGAAGCCGACTGCATAAGATTGTATGCATCGATCTCTTTCCAAATATCTTCTTCTGAAGGCTCAGTACAATGTAATGATGCAAATCTACTCCAATCCAAAATCTTGGCCTGAAATGATAAAAGAAGAACAATTAAAACCGTAAAATTAATGCTTGCAACAAATTCCTTGCATGAAAAACACCCAAGAATTTTGTCGGGAGGCAATTTGACAACAGACATGTTGACTAAAAAGCCCGCAATAACTTACCACTACTTATTCTAGGTGCGTACGATCCACACGGGAACGTCTCATACTTCTTTCTTTTGATGTTTATACCAAATTAGACCCTCATGCCCTACTCACAAAAAGATAGACTTCTGCTCCCTAGTATGCACCTTCACTATCTGCTTAATCTAAATCCTAGATGAAGCCTTACGCATGAAATTGTTATCCTTATAGGCAGTCATCCTGTCATCTACCTCTCTTGTTCATGCGAACATAAATAGGTAAATATGAGTTGGGTTTCGGGCCTCCCGACAAAATTCTTGGGTGATTTTCATGCAAGGAATTCTTTGCAAGCATTGAGTATATAGTTTTCATTATTCTTCTTTTATCTTTTCAGGTCAAGATGTTGGATTGGAGGAGATATCCATCATTATCTTGTACTGATCCTTCAGAAGAAGATATTTGGAAAGAGGCCGATGCATACGATCTTACACGGTTTGCTTGGATTTCAGACAATCTATATTGGCATAAAGAGATGTTGGTTGATAGAGATATATACAAAGGTCTCTTTACTCAATAACCTTGTATGTTTCCATTTGATTCTAATTTTTGGATTGGATATGATTTTTAGATTAGGTCGTCACTCTTAGACTATGACATTGTGATGGTTTTTTTCTAGATCATATTGTCAAGGGGCTGGGTTACAGCGATCAAGACATTTTAAAGCTGACTTAGTAGAGAGTACAGGTACTATGAGGTTACTTAGCTATCATCTATTACACCATGAGGTTGAAGAACAACACTACCTCCTATATTTGGTAGTCCCATTTAGGTTATCAGTGGTTACACTAGCTTGGCCCGCTACTAACTCAGGAGGCATCAGCAGATATTGAGACAAGTTAGAATGTATAAAGTCATTTATATCTCACTTTTTGGTTACAGTCATTTGTCTTCTTTCTATTTTCAGAGTGTTATTGAACACTAGGACAGTGCTATAAATACTTGTAGGATTAGACCCAACGAGATAAGAGTTACTTTGTGGGATCTGCATATTATTTCTAGTCTACCAGCTCTGTGTATTCCATATGAAGAATGTATCCCTTCGGATTATGATTTATTTGAGTGTCAATAGCTGGTCAATAGAGGAGTGGATAATTTGTGTACTCACCAGGGCTTCACCAGAGTTTAAGGTATTATTACCACCTCTATTAGCAAAAGAAAAGGGGTCGTGGTAGTATAGCGATTATTAACTTGGACACCTGCATTGAAAGCTTGTTGTTTCCAGTAGTACTTATTGTAGAATGTGCACATGTCTATGATCCTTTCAATAGGGAATCACATGATATAGAGCATTATTCATAGCATCTATTTGAGCCATGATTAGCAGATATATTGTAACCCGTTTCAGCCAAAGGATTCTTGGAGGATATGCTACTAGTGTCTTTCATTTCTATGTGGCTCTGTTACTTTATTTTTCCTAACAAGAGCAGAGTTTTTTGACCTAGTACTCTTTTGATGGCTAGTTTAATAGTGAGTGGGAGGTGAATCTCACTAGCTCTTGCAGTTCTTGCATAGATTTGCCACAGTTTGAGGCAAATTTGTACTACGTATGATCATACTCAGTGCAGCGTGGAGATTCCTTAGCACTATCTCATGGATGAATACATATACATGTTGATGTCACTTTCAGCTGTCTAGAGATACCATGATAGTTTACAGAGCGTCAGTTTTCTTCTTTGGTTCAATTAGCCAGAGTGACATTCTCTACAAAGTGAGCTCTAATCCAGTTGTTTATGTTTGCACCTCTACGGATGACTAACTATTACAAACTGATCTATAAATCTTTTTATGTCTCTTTACCTCTACAGTGCTTTGGTGTTTCGTTAGCGGACTCCTATTTTACTTATAAGGTCAGGCTACATACTGATTCCTACATAGTTTATTAGCATGAGACCTAGTTGGGTTTGTTATAGACGGCATAGCACGATGATATTGGAGGGATATTATCCCAATGGGGTAGCGAGACAGTTTGGACTAGTTCAAGCCACTCATTTAGATGGATAATCAGTTATTCCTAGGATAGTTAACACACATCAACGGGGCTCTCTTCCATTGTCAGTACATTTGGAGGCATCTTCCATGACATGGCCATTTCTTTATCACCATGGAAGTAAAGTAGAGTGCCTCCAAATGTGGAAGATGCCTCCAAACATACTGACAATGGAAGAGAGCCCAGTTGATGTGTGTTAAATATCCAAAGAACTACTAGTAATCCATCTAAATGAGTGGCTTGAACCAGTCCAAATTATCTGGCTACCCGATTGGATTTATGTCCCTCCAATATCACCGAGCCATGTCTTCTGTAACAAACCCAACTAGGTCTCATATTAATAATGTATGTAGTAATCGGTATGTAGCTTGACCTGGCAAGTAAAATGAGAGTTCCCCTCTCAATCTAGGAATTAGCCAATGAAACATCGAAGTACTATGGAGGTTAAAAATCATAAGAGGATCTGTAGATAAATTTATAACGATTAGTCATCCGTAAAGGTGCAAATATAAATAGCCAAATATGAGCTCTATCTGTCGAAGAAATTGCTCTAGTTAATTGAACCAAAGAAGAACAACGATGCTATGTATAGTAACTTGGTATATCTAGACAGCTGAAAGTGCCAATCAAGAGGTGATCGGATTAAAAGCATGAACAGAGTGGGTGTGAGGCCCTCCGGCGTCAGGTGTTTCATCTGGGAGTAGCAGTGGGGTGTAGGGAGATGGAAGACTTGCTCGTGGTTAAGAGGCGGCTATGAAGATAGGGGCTCATGATCAGGATAACTCTGTTGGGCTTTACATGGAAGGAGGTAGAGATCAATTTCAGAAAATATAAAAGTGTAAGAGTTAATTATTTTTTGTTCCATTTTATGATGTAATTATTATCTTTATTTATCGAAAGCGAGTTACAGCAACAAAGAAATGCATCATTTGATGATCAACTGGTTATTATGGGACCGAATTAGAAAGATGCATTTTTTCCATTATTATTTTCCTCCGCTATTTTATCAATATTATTTCAGTCAACAAATTGCCTCCTAACAGATTCATTGTGCGACTTTCACACGAAGAATTCATTACAGTTATTGATTGCAAGATTTTCATTGCCCTTCATTTCTGTTTCACGTTATAATGTCTTATTGTTATATACCCCATTCATTATCCAGAAATGAGCCTTTAGAAGAGGCTATTTGGCAGGAGATTGATGATTATGATCGTTCCCAGTTAACTTCAATTTCAGAATAATTGTTTTAGTATAAAGAAATGTTGATTGACAGAGACATTTTTGACAGTGTACTCTCTTATTCTCCTTGAATATTGCCATTTGATTTGGATTTTCCAATTGGATATGATCTTTTAGACTATGTTGTCACTCTTAGACTATTGCACAATGTTGGTACTTCTTTGGATCACATTGTTGAGGGACTGGATTATGGGGATCAAGACATTTTATAGCCACTAGCTGACTTGGCAGAGCATAAAAGTGTTGTTAGATTACTTAGCTATTGTCTGCTATCTTATGAGCTCAATGAATAACACTACGCTCTAATGATTGGTAGTCCCATTCATGTTCTCAATGGTTATATTAGATGGGCTCATTATATGCTTAGAAGACACGAACAGTTATTGAGACAAGCTATAGTGTATGAAGTCATTTATATCTCACCTTTCGATTATAGTTGTGTCTTCTTTCTGGTTTCAGAGTGTTATTGAATATTGGGACAATGATACAAATACTGATTGGGTTGGACCCAATGAGATGACAGTTACTTTGTAGGATATGCATATTATTTTTAATCTTCCAGTTTTAAGTATTCTGCATGAGGAATGTATTCCTTTGAATTATGATTTATTAGAGTGTCAATCAGCTAGACAGCAGAGGAGAGGAGAATTTATATACTCACCAAGGCTTCACTAGAGTTTTAGGCATTATTACCACCTCTATCAGCAGATGAAGAGGGGTCATGGCGGTAGAGTACTTATTTACTTGGACACCTCGATTGAGAGCCTATTGCATCCAAAAGTACTTACTATAGATTTAATACATATTTATGATCCTTTTAACAAGATATTACATGATATTGAGCAGTTTTCAGAGGATCTATTTGTGCTAGGATCAGTAGATGAATTACAACCTATTTTAGTTAGAGGATTTTTAGATGATATGCTTTTAGTGTTTCATTGCTATGAGGCTCTATTAGTTTATTTTTCTTAGCTAGAGTAAAATTTTCTAACCGAGCACTCTTTTGATGACTAGTTTGATAGCGAGTGGGAGGAGAGTCTCGCTAGCCTCTATAGTTCTTGTGTAAATTTTCCACAATCTGCGGCAAATTTATGCTACCTATGGTCATCCTCAGTGCAGTATGGAGATTCCTCTACACTACCTTTATGGAGGTACATATAAACATTGCTGGTGCTTTCAACTGTCCAGAGCTACCAGGTTACTATATATAGAGCATCACTTTTCTTCTTTGGTTCAATTAGCTAGAGTGACTTCTTCTATAGACAGAGCTCAGATTTACCTATTTATGTTTGCTCCTTTGTGGATGACTGATCGTTATAGACTGATCTACAGATCCTCTTATGGTTTTTTTACCTCCATTGTACTTCGGTGTTCTGTTAGCTGATTCCCAGACTGAGAGGGGGACTCCCATTGTACTTTCCAAGTCGGGCTACAAATCGATTGATATATACTTTATTAGCATGAGACCTGGTTAGGTTTGCTACAGATGACATGGCTCCATGATATTGGAGGGTTGTAATCTCAATCATGTAGCGAGACAGTTTGGACTAGTTCAAGCCACTCATTTAAACGTATTACCAATCATTCATGGGATAATTGACACATATCAACAGGGCTCTCTTCCATTGTTAGTACGATTGGAGGCATCTTCCATGACCTCGGTGTTTCTTCTTAACCTTGGGATGGGTTCTTGGTTTAATATTCCTCAGATGGATGCTTCGATAGGTATTTCACTCCTATGACTATCTTGGACTTGTCACACTTTTTTCTTTTTCTTTGAGACGGGGATCCGAGTATATAGCAGACGGATTAGAGGGCAAACCATAGAGGTACCCATCAGTGCCTTAGGGGAGACGTCCAGAGCTGATGATAGAAGAAGGAAGAAGAGTCCTGAGGCTCCTTCAGATATGGTGGCCAAATTATGTGATATATATTATTATTGTTTATAATTTTACCCTTCGAAAGCCGCCTCAAAATGCACTGATAGTGGAAGGGAGACCAGTTGATGTGTGTCAACTTTACTAGGAACGACTACTAATCTATCTAAAAGAGTGGCCTAAATAAGTCCAAACCGTCTCACTGCCTAGTTGGGATTATATCCCTCCAGTATCACCGATCCATGTCTTCTGTAATAAATCCAACCAGGTATGATGCTAATAAAATATATAGCAATTATTATGTAGTCATACCTAGAAAGTAAAGTAAGACTGTCTCTCTAAGTCTGGGAATCAGCTAATGAAACATTGAAGCGCTATGAAAGTAAATAGCCATAAGGAGATCTATAGATCAGTTTGTCACGGTCATTCATTCATAGATGTACAAACATAAACTATCGAATCTAAGCTTATCTATAGAAAAGGACACTCTAGCTAATTGAACCAAAGAAGGAAAGCAATGCTCTATAAAGTAACTCGGTAGCTCTGCACAGCTTAAAGCGCCAATAACATGTATATATATATATATATATATTTATATCCATGAAGGTAGTGCCAAGGAATCTCCACGCTATACTGAGTATGATCGTATGTAGTATAAATTTACCTCAAATTATGAAAAATCAATGTATGAACTATACGGGCTAGAGAGATTCTCCTCCCACTCACTATTAAACTAGCCATCAAAAGAGTACTGGGTCGAAATACTATTATCTAGCTAAGAAAAAATAAAGTAATGGAGCCACATAGCCATTAAAGACACTATTAACATATCCTTAAAAAATCCTTTGGCTAAAATGTGCTACAATCTATTTATTAATCATTGTTCAAATAGATCCTCTGAATATTACTCTGTATCGTGTGATCCCTACTGAAATGAACATAAACATATGCAAACTCTGTAGAAACTACTACTAGAAGCAACAAGCTCTCAATACAAGTGTCCAAGTAAATAACTATGGCCATGATCCCTCCTCTTCTGCTGATAGAGGTGATAAAAATGCCTCAAACTCTAGTGAAGCCCTAGCAAGTACATAAATTCTCCTCTCCTTTGATGCCCAGCTAGTTGATGCTCAAATAAATCATAATACAAAGGGATACATTCTTCATATGGAATACCCAAAACTAGTAGACAAGAAATAATATGCAGATCCCATAAAGTAACTGTCATCTCGATGGGTCCAACCCAATAAGTATTCATAGCACTATCCCAGTGTTCAACACCACTCTGAAGTCAGGAAGAAAACAAACGACTTTTATTAAAAGGTGAGATATAAATGGCTTTGTACACTCTAGCTTGTCTAAATATTTGTTGATGCCTCTTGAGCATGTAGTGGGCCAAACCAACGTAACTACTGAGAACCTGAATGGGACTACCAGACATAGGAGCTTAGTGATATTTTTTAACTTCATGATGCAATAAATGGTAGCTAAGCAACCTGATAGTACATGTACTCTTTACCAAGTCATCTAATGGATGTAAAACATCCTGATCGTCGTAACCCAGACCCTTAACAATTCAATACAGACTAACACCATCACTATGTCATAGTTTGAGAGTGACAACCCAATCGAAAAAATAATGTCCAATAAAAAAATTAGAATCAAATAGAAACAGACAAGGTGATCGAGTAAAGAGACCGTTGTATATATCTCTATAAACCAACATCTCCCTATACTAATCCAGCTAGTCCGAAATCGAAGCCGACTGCGTAAGATCGTATGCATCGATCTCTTTCCAAATATCTTATTCTAAAGGCTTAGTACAAGATAATGAAACAGATCTACTCCAATCCAAAATCTTGGCCTGAAATGATAAAAGAAGAACAATTAAAACCATACAATCAATGCTTGCCATGAGTTATTTGCATGAAAATCACCCAAGAATTTTATCGGGAGACAATTTATTGACTAAAAAAATTTAGAGAGAGAGAGAGTGAGAGAAACGGCAAAAATCTCTCATCATTACCAAAGGTGTAAATACAAGCAAGTCTTATAGATGAAAAGGAGCAAGATGGTGTGCTGAAAAGTAAGCAAAGAAAGGCATAAAAAAGTACATTATGATTTTTAGAAAAGCATGCAAGTTGGAACATTTTAAACATGAATTCTATTATGCAGGGCATTGAATAGCTAGCAATATGGTGCTTCAAATAGCACATGACATGAAGTATTAAAAGCATGCAAAATGATGCATCTCACACAATGCAACAGAACAAACCAAATTTTTTTATGATGTGCCACATCTAGAAGCATGTAAAATGGTTCATAAAAATGTGCAAAGTAATATAGAGCATGCAAAGTGGTGCATCATAAGTATGCAATATGATACATTAAAAACTATGGCATAACATGACTCCCAACTTATAGGCATGACTATCAACAAAGTTGCAAATCCCACTTACATGCTTGATGCTCCACATGTTGGGGTAAAGTAAACATGACCTATAGCTCAAAAATAATGTAAAGCATGATTATTCACATACAGTGATAATATTGAGGGTGTAAATTTGTTTTGTTCTAAATGGATGTGACCACTCACGCTGAGTAATCAAGAATTTAAAAAGAACTAGACCTAGTTCAATAAATAAGGAGGTCGAGAAAGAAAATTCAAGCTAAGAAAGATGAACACAAGATCTATTGTGTTTCAGTCAAGCGACATGTTGAGTAAAAATTAATTATAAAAAGAAGAAGAAGATAAACGAAGAAATTAAAAAAAAAACTTTTGAATTGAAGAGAAACATCTCTTCATTAGATAACCTCCAAATTGGTCCCACTGCCAACAATGGATCATCAATGAATACATCTCTTAAACACAATATTTGCCTTCTACAATCAAATTTATAAAAAAAGGAAGAAACATAAAGAAAAAAAACTTATGCTCCTTATATCCCTAACACCGTGTCCTCATCCACAAGCTACTTCTGACCATACCCAAGCAGCTCGTGTAAATCTCCTTCGCCTCCAGTCCACCGAAGGTCCAACCAATCAGCGATCCCTTTCTGTCTGATAATTCCAACTAGGTAAAGAGCCTGTAATAACTTATCACTTGTTGTTTTAGGTGTGTACGATCCACATGTAAACACCTCTTATTGCTTGCTTTTGATCTTTATACCAAATTAGACCCTCAGGCCCTTCTCGCAAAAAGCCAGACTGTCACTCTCTAGCTTGCACCTTCACTGTCTCCTAATCCAAATCCTAAACAAAGCCTTCTGCATGAAATTGCTATCCCTGTAGGCTATCGTTCTGACATCTTCCTCTAGTATTCACACGAGCGCAAAACTCCTTACAATTTACTTGATATCGCACAAAATAACATAGTCCAATTTGAATGTGTACTTTTTGTCTAACTTTAACACCCGCTTCTTACATAAGCCTATCCATCCTTCTATTTCAATTAATAATGAAAAAAATATTTAAATACTTTATGTTGTCTTACTCAGAATCAAGCTTGTCCGTCCTTCTATTTTAATTCACAATGAAATCAATATTTAAAAACCTTATGCTATCCTATTCACAAGCAAACAGTAACTTTTTATTTCATTCACTACAACTGAAATCTTTACTTTATTTTGCAATAACTTAAGTACAAAGTTACTATTTTATTCTATAAAAAAGTATTTCAGAATTGTATTTCATTTTTTAAAATATAAATTTATAATATCAATACATTATGCTTAAATCTAATTTCAATTTCTAATTCAGCATCTATTGCTTGTAATTAAATATGTGAAATGATTTCATTAATTAAAATATATTTTTATTTGATGAAAATCAAAGTGTGCTCATTAGAGGGTTTTACAACCTGGCTCTACAGTATGGTTGCTCAAAGGTTTAGATTTAATTTTAGAGGAGTTTCTCTCAAGTAACAGGTCTTATAATTTCTTTTAAAAGATGATTGAAAGTTTAATTTAGACTGAAACTTACGACTCTACTTATGATATGCCCAAAGATGGGTCTTACAACCAAACTCTACAGCAAGGCTGATCAGGGATTTAATTATTTGGGTAGGTCTTAAAGCTTCTCTTTAGAATTTACCTAAAAGTGGGTCTTACAACCTAATCCTTTAGATTAAGGTGCAAACAAATTTGAATTTGATTACTTAGGAGTTTGGTATTTTATTTAGTAGTTTCCAAAATAATAGATCTCACAAATCCCATTAGAAGTTGGCTAATTATTTGGGTATGACGGGTCTTACTGCTTTCTTTTAGAAGTAGCCCAATTGGTGGATCTTATAATTTAGCCCTCTAGGCTAAACGACCTAGAGATTTGATTTCTTATTTGTTTAAGTAGATAACAATTGTTTGTTAGCTTAACACCAAACTATGATTTTTAGTTGTTCACTAGCAGTTTGTTTACTAGTTTTATAATTACAAGCTAGCAATTATCATTGTGTGACACTAGTGTTTTTGCTACAGTTGCTCTTTTTATTATGCTAGTCAGTTTCTTTTCAATTCCAGGTTAAATCATCTTTTTTTTATATATATTTATTTCAGTTTTTTTATTCAAATTTTCACAATGCATGTTCTCTTCTCATAGTAGTATTCAGACATACCCATGCCGACCTACTGAGTTCTCCCATTTTGGAGCCAAATACTCTACATACTCCTCCATGTTTCCCTTTCATGTTTTCTTACCAAACCAAAAAACCACTTTGAACCCAGTACCAGGTATTGACATGTATAATTTTTTTAATATTTTATTTATTACTTCAATCCTTCAATATGTTTATGTTTCAGATGTCGAGCTCGTAGTTGAAGAGCCTAAATGATCACTAGATATCTTGGGTGTGCACAATCATCTGGCTATTAAATATACATTTGATGACTTTGAAGGTAAATATATGGCATATTTATCACTTGTTTATTTCATTACTCAGTATTTCTCCTTTTCACTTTTCTTTTGCTTGCATGCATAGGTGAACGATCATCATCTTCTCAATTAGTACAGTGATTCTACACATTTCATTTGAAGATGCCACTGATGACACTGTTACAGAGTTAGTTGTTTCAACTTCTCCCTTCTCAGATTCTTTTTGATGAATGTAGATGATTTATCACCAGGTGTTGCTTCTCATTTAGATGACCACTGCTTGATCGATTTGTCAGATGAGATATGCCCTTCAAGTATTTTTATATTTCTATTATGGTTTTGCATTTCTTTTCTTATTCTTTCCTGTTCTAATAGCTCTAATGTGTTTTATATTTAGGTTCAGAGCTAACATATTTTACATCTAGAGTACCTTCTCGAGCTCGTATATATTTTGGTCGACAACTGTTGAGTAGAGCTCATCATATTGTCAGTACACTGCGGTATCTGCTACTAGGCATGGACCTTGATGATTTGTCATTTCTAGATTTAGCTAGCTTCTATGTATAGGCTTCTCTACTTTTAGACTGTATTGTAACTTCTGGACTATGAGATGTAGCTTTAAAGACATGGGAGTACCTTTACCGAGTGGTTGCTTTTGGATTGAACCACCTACACTTTATCTATCAGGAGTTAGCATTTGGAATTCCTGATGGCTTGTAGGATGGGGTAAGAGCTACTTAGGGAAGGATAAAGAGAGCTTACATGGATCTTAACCTTGGCCTTCAAACTTTTAGGCACTGCTAGCAGGATATTTCAGAGGAGCAGCTTGAGCTTTTGGAGATATCAGTAGAGCTCAGGGCATTGAGATAGTGGGAGAGGGCTCTTTTGGATAAATGATAAGAGCTTCGAGCAGTTGCTGCTTATATTGAGGAGGACTTCTCTTGGATAGCTACTAAGGTTGAGAGATTATAGTAGGATTTCTCGTCATCCATTGAGAAGTTTGATTCATTGCATCATCAATTAGAGACCACTCAGACTAGGCAAATGATGCTGTAGGATCACTTGCTCAAAGTTAGACAGTAGATAGGCAACCTCTAGTCCAGACTTTGATAGCATTTCTGGCTTCTTTTTGGTTTGTATATATACCTGCATTTTATTTAAATTTCTCCCTTTTTTATTGAATTGGCATATTTTTAGACTTTGCCTTTTTTTATTTAATTAAAAGTGGCTCAAACCTTAAGTTTTATGAGCACAAAGATTGTTTAAAAGTTCAGTCTTTAATACTTGTACGAACCTAAGGGTCGAGCTAAAAGATCCATAGTTCAATAAACCTAAGGGCCGAACCTTTCAAATCTTTTATGCTCACGAACCTAAGGGTCGAGTTATTTTTATCAACCTAAATGGTTGAAACAAAATACAGGTTTAATAGGCCTAAGGACTGAATCTCTAAAAATATTTCATGCTCACAAATTTAAGGGTCGAGCTAAAATCTATTGGTTCAATAAGCCTAAGGGTTAAACCTTAAAAATCTTTAATGCTCACAAACCTAAGGGCTTAGCTATTTTCATCAACCTAAATGGTTGAATTGAAATGCAAGTTCAATAAATATAAGGATCGAACCTCTAAAAATCTTTCATTCTCACAAACTTAAGGGTCGACCTAAGATCCATTGGTTCAATAAGCCTAATATCTGAACCTTTAAAATCTTTTATGCTCGCAAACTTAACGATCGAGCTATTTTCATCAACCTAAATAGTCGAAATGAAATATAGGTTCAGCTGGTCTAAGTATCAAACCTCAAAAAATCTTTTATGCTCACAAACTTAAGGGTCAAGCTAAGATCCATTGGTTCAATAAACCTAACGGTCGAACCTCTAAAATCTTTTATGCTCACAAACCTAAGGGTCGAGTACTTTTTATAAACCTAAATGGTAGAAACAAAATACAGGTTCAACAAGTCTAAGGATCAAACCTCTAGAAATCTTTCATGCTCACAAACTTAAGGGTCGAGCTAAGATCCACTGGTTCAATAACCCTATGGGACAACTCTTAAAAAATTTTTATGCTCACATACCGAAGGGTCAAGTTGTTTTCATTAACCTAAATGGTTGAAATGAAATATAGGTTAAACATGCCTAAGAGCCAAACCTTTTTAAATCTTTTATTCTTGTAAACTTAAGGGTCAAGCTAAAATCCATAGGTTCAACAAGTCTAAGCGCAAAACCTCTAAAAATTATTCATGCTCACAAACCTTCGGGTCAAGCTAAGATCCATTGCTTCAATAAGGCTAAGGGACAAACCTTTGAAATCTTTTATGCTCACACACCTAAGGGTCGAGCTGGTTTCATCAACCTAATTGGTTAAAATAAAATACATGTTCACCAAGCCTAAGGGCCGAACCTTACAAATCTTGCATACTCATAAACCTAAAGGCTGAGCTATTTTCATCAATCTACCAATTGGATTGAAGAAAAAATTTAAATTCAATAAGTTTAAAAGATTGAATTTCTAAACACTTTATGTGCTCATAAAACATAAGGGTCGAACCACTTTTGATCAAATATAAAAAATAAAAAGTCTAAAAATATGTCCATTCAATAAAAGAAAAGAAGGAAGAAAATTAAATAAAATACATGCATATATACATACCAAAAAGAAGCTAGAAAAGGTGTCAGTCTGGACTAGAGGCTGCATATCTGATGTCTAACTCTAAGTAAGCGATCCTTCAGCATTATCTGCCTAATTTGAGTGGTCTCTAACAGATGATGCAACAAGTCAAACTCCTTGGTGGATGATGACAAATCCTACTGTAATCTCTCAACTTCAGTAGCTATCCATGCAAAATTCTCATTAGTATAAGCAACCACTACTTGAAGCTCTCGTTATCTCTCCAAAAGAGCCCTCATCCCCGGTCTCAAAGCCTTGAGCTCTGTTGATATCTCCAAAAGCTCCAACTGCTCCTTTGAAATATCTAGCTAGCAGTGCCTTAAAGTCTGAAGGCAAAAGTTAATATCTATGTGAGCTCTCCTCATCCTGCCCTAAGCATCTCTTACCCCATCCTCCAAGCCATAAGAAATTCAAAATGCTAACTCCTGAGAGACAAAGTGCAATGGGTTCAATCTTAAAGAAACCACTCAGCAAAGGTACTCCCACATTTCTAAAGTAGCATCCCAAAGTCCAAAAGCTGCAGAATAGTCTAAAAGTAAATAAACCTCTACATAGAAGCTAGCCAAATTTAGAAATGGCAAATCATCAATTTCCATTCCTAGTAGTAGACGTTGCAGTGCAGTAACTATGTGACGAAGCTATACTCAACTGTTGTCAACCAAAATATCTGCGAGCTCGAGAAGGTACTTTCGATGCAAAACATGTTAACTCTGAACCTAAATATAAAACACATTAGAGCTATTAGAAATGGAAGGGATAAGAAAAGAAATGCAAAACTACAAAAGAAATATAAAAATACCTAAAGGGTGTGTCTCATATGATAAATCTGTCAAAGTAATAATCATCTAAATGTAAAGCAATACCTAGTGATAAATCATTTACAATCACCAAAAACAAATCTGAGAAGGGAGAAGGTGAAACATCTAACTTTGTAACAGTGTCATTGATGACATCTTCAAATAAAATCTATGTAGAATCACTATGCACTAACTGAGAAGATGATGATCGTTCACCTATGCATACATGTAAAAGAATAATGACAAGGAGAAATATTAATTAATGAAGCAAACAAGTAGATAAATATGTCATATATTTACCTTCTATGTCATCGAATGTATATTCAATAGATAGATGACTATCCACACCCAATATACCCAATGAAAATTGAGGCTCTACATCCATGGGCTCGACATCTAAAACATAAATATATTGAAGGATTAAAGGAACAAATAAAATATAAAAAAATTATACATGTTAATACATGGTACTGGGCTCCATGTGGTGTCATGGTTTGGTAGGAAAATAGGAAAAGGGAAACCTGGAGGAGTATGTAGAGTAAATGGCTCCAAAATGGGTAAACTCAACAGGTCAGCAGGGGTATGTCTGAATACTGCAATGAGAAGAGAACATGCATTGTGAAAATCTAAATATAAGAAAATTCTGAACTAAATATACATAAAGAAAGATGATTTAACTTGGAACTGAAAAGAAATTGTCAAGAAAAAAGAAAAGAGTTACTGTAGCAAAAACATTATTATCACAAAATGTTAATTACTAACTAGTAAGTGTAAAACTAGTAAACAAACTGCTAGTGAACAACTAAAAACAATAGTCTGGTGTCAAGCTAACAAATAATTATTGTCTACTCAAATAAACAAACAATCACATCTCTAAGCAATTTAGTTTAGAGGGCTAAATTATAAGGCCCACCAATTAGGCTACTTCTAAAAGAAAGCAGTAAGACTCGTCATACCCAAATAATTAAGCAAATTCTAATAAGAGTCATGAGACTTACTATTTATGAAACTACTAAATAAAATATCAAACCACCAAGCAACCAAATTCAAATTAACATGTATATTATTCTAAAGGCTTAGGTTGTAAGACTCACTTTTAGGCAACTTCCAAAGGGAAGCTATAAGACCTACCAAAATAATTAAATCCACAGGCAACCTTACTGTAAAGCTAGATTATAAGACCCATCTTCGGGCAACTCATAAGTAGAGCCATAAGTCCCAATCCAAACTAAACTTTTAAGCATCTTTTAAAAAAAGTTATAAAACTTGTTACTTGAGCGAAACTCTTCTAAAATTAAATCTGAACCTTTGAGCAGCCTTGCTGTAGAGCTAGGTTGTAAAACCCACTAATAAGCACACTTTAATTTTCATCAAATACAAATATATTTTAATTAATGCAATCGTTTCACATATTTTATTATAAGCAACAAAGGCCAAATTAGAAATTAAAATCGGATTTAAGTAGAATGTATTGATATAACAAAACTATATTAAAAAAATGAAATGTAATCCTGAAATGCTTTCTTATAAGATAAAATAATAACTTTGTACTTAAATTATTACAAACTAAAGCAAAGACTTCAGTTGCAGTGAATTAAACAAAAAAATTATTATTTTCTTGTGAATAGGATAGTGTAAGATTTTTAAATATTGATTTCATTATAAATTGAAATAGAAGGTGAGTACACAAATTATCCTCTTCTCTGTTGACCAGCTGGTCGACATTCAAATAAATCATAATTCGAAGGGATACATTCTTCATATAGAATACACAGGGCTAGTAAACTAGAAATAATGTACAGATCCCACAAAGTAACTTTTATCTCGTTAGATCCAACCTAATAAGTATTTGTATCACTGTCCTAGTGTTTAATAACACTCTGAAGCCGGGAAGAAGACAAATGAGTGTAATCAAAAAGTGAGATATAAATGTCTTTGTACACTCTAGCTTGTCTCAATATTTGTTGATGCCTCCTTAGCATGTAGCGGGCCAAGCTAGTGTAACGAATGAGAACCTAAACGAAACTACCAAATATAAGAGCATAATGTTTTCCTTCGATCTTATGATGCAATAGATGATAGCTAAGCAACCTCATAGTACATGTACTCTCTACTAAGTCAGCTGCCGGCTATAAAATGTCCTGATTGTCGTAACTCAGACCCTTGATAATACGATTCAAACAAACACCACCACAATGTTATAGTCTGAGAGTGACAACCTAATCTAATAAATCATATCCAATTAAAAAATTAAAATCAAATGGAAACATACGAGGTGATCGAGGAAAGAGGTCATCGTATATATCTCTATCAACCAACATCTCTCTATGCCAATATAGTCAATCTGAAATTAAAGCCAACTGCATAAAATCATATGCATCAACCTATTTAGAAATATCTTCTTCTGAAGGCTCAGTACAAGATAATGATGGAGATCTCCTCCAATCAAATATCTTGGCCTGAAAAGACAACAGAAGAATAATGAAAACTATATACTTAAAACTTGCAATGAATTCCTTGCATGAAAATCACCCAACAATTTTGTTAGGAGGCAATTTGTTGAATAAAAAATAAAAAATAAGAGAGAGGAATAGCGAAAAATTCTCATTATTACGAAAGGAGTAAATGCAAGCAAGCATTATAGATGAAAATAAGCAAGATTGTGTGCTGAAAAGTATACAAAGAAAGGCATAAAAAAATATACATTATGATGTTTTAAAAAGCATGCAAGTTGGAACATTTTAAACATGATTTCTATTATGTAGGGCATTGAATAGCTAGTAATATGGTGCTTCAAAAAGCACATGACATGAAGTATTAAAAGCATACAAAACGATGCATCCCACAATGAAACAAAACATACCAAATTTTTTGTGATGTGTCACATCAAGAAGCATGTAAAATGGTTTATAAAATGTGCAAAGTAATGCAGAGCATGCAAAGTGGTGCATCATAAGTATGCAATATGATACATTGAAAAGCATTTCCTAACATGACTCCCAACCTATATGCATGACCATTAACAAAATTGCAAATCCCACTTACATGCTTGAAGACATGCTGTGGTAAAGTAAATATGACCTATAGCTTAAAAATATTGTTAAGCATGATTCTTCATATACAATTATGATATTGAAGGTGTAAATTTATTTTGCTCTTATTGGATGTGAGTACTCAGGCTGAGTATTCAAGAATTTGAAAAGATTTACACCTAGTTCAATAAATAAGGAGGTTGAGAAAGAAAATTCAAGCTAACAAAGCCGAACACAAAATTTATTGTGGTTCAGTCAACTAACAGATTAACTAAAGAGCCCGCAATAACTTACCACTGATTGTTCTAGGTGCTACGATCCACATGCGAACGCCTCCTGCTACTTGCTTCCAATATTTATACCAAATTAGACCCACATGCCTTACTCGCAAAAAGCCAGACTTCCGCTCCCTAGCCTGCACCATCACTGTCTGCTTAATCCAAATCCTAAACAAAGCCTTACACATGAAATTGTTGTCCCTGCAGGCAATCATCCTATCGTCTACCACTCCTATTCATGCGAGCGCAAATCTCCCTATAACCTACTTGATCTCGCACAAATAACATAGACCCATTTGAATGTGTGCTTTATGCCTGATTTTAACACCCGCTTTTGGCTTAAGCCTTTCCATCCTTCTACTTCAATTCACAATGAAATAAATATTTAAATACTGTATGTTGTCTTATTCACAAGTAAGACTATCCATCTTTCTATTTCAATTATAATGAAATAAATATTTAAAAACTTTATGCTATCCTATTCACAAGCAAACAATAATTTTTTTTAATTCACTGCAACTGAAGTCTTTACTTTAGTTTGTAATAATTTAAGTACAAAGTGGCTATTTTATTATATAAGAAAGCATTTCATGATAACATTTCAATTTTTTAAAATACAGTTTTATAATATCAATGCTTTGTGCTTAAATCTGATTTTAATTTCTAATTTAGCCTCTATTGCTTATAATTAAATATGTGAAACGATTGCATTAATTAAAATATATTTTTATTCAATGAAAATTAAAATGTGCTCATTAGTAAATCTTACAACCTAGCTTTACAGTAAGGCTGGCCAAAAGTTCAAATTTAATTTTAGAAAAATTTCTCTCAAGTAACAGGTCTTACAAGTATTTTTAGAAAATGCCTAAAAGTTTAATTTGGGTTGAGACTTACGGCTCTACTTATAAGTTTCTTAAAGATGGGTCTTACAACCTAGCTCTATAGTAAGGCTACTCGGGGATTTAATTATTTTGTGAGGTCTTACAGCTTCCCTTTATAAGTTACCTAAAGGTGGGTCTTACATCACAATTCTTTAGATTAAGATGCACGTTAATTTGAATTTGGTTGCTTGTGGGTTTGATATTTTATGTAATAGTTTCCTAAATAATAGGTCTCATGACTCTTATTAGAAGTTACTTTATTATTTGTGTATAATAAGTCATACTGCTTTCTTTTGGAAGTAGCCCAATTGGTGGATCTTATAATTTAGCCCTCTAGGCTAAATTGCCTAGAGATTTGATTATTTATTTGTTTGAGTAGACAACAGTTATTTTTTAGCTTGACACCAGACTGTGATTTTTAGTTGTTCACTAATAGTTTGTTTATTAGTTTTACACTTACTATCTAGTAATTATCGTTATATAACACTAGTGTTTTTGCTACAGTAATTCTTTTCTTTTTTTCTTTACAGTTTCTTTTCAATTCCAAGTTAAATCAGCTTTCTTCATGTAATTCTTTTAGATTTTTCTTGTATTCAGATTTTCACAACGCATGTTCTCTTCCATTTGTAGTATTCAGACATACCCCTATCGACCTGCTGAGTTCTCTCATTTTAGAGCCATATACTCTGCATACTCCTTTAGGTTTCTCTTTTCCTATTTTCTTTTCAAACCATGGCACCACATTGAGCCCAGTACCAGGTATTGACATATATAATTTTTTATATTTCATTTGTTTCTTCAATTCTTCAATATGTTTATGTTTCAGATGTCGAGCCTGTGGATGCAGTGCCTGAATTTTATTGAGTTATCTTGGGTGTGTAGAGTCATCTAGCCATTTAATATCCATTTGATGACACTAAAGGTAAATGTATGGCATATTTATTTACATGTTTATATCATTAATTAGCATTTCTCCTTTTCATGTTTCTTTTGCATGTATATATAGGTGAACAATCATCATCTCCTCAGTTAGTGCATATTGATTCTACACATATTTCATTTAAAGATGTCATTAATAACACTGTTATATAGTTAGCTATTTCACCTTCTCCCTTCTAAGATTCGCCTTAGGTGATTGTAGATGATTTATCATCAAGTGTTGCTTCTCATTTCTTTTGTAATTTTGCATTTCTTTTCGTATCGCTTCCTTTTCTAATAGTTCTAATGTGTTTTATATTCAAGTTCAAAGCTAGTATGTTTTACATTAATAGTAACTTCTCGAGCTTGTAGATATTTTGGTCGACAACTTTTGAGTAGAGCTCGACACATTGTCACTACACTGCGACATCTACTACTAGGAGTGGATATTGATGATTTATCATTTCAAATTTTGGATAGCTTCTGTGTAGATGCTTCACTACTTTTAGACTGTGCTGTAGCTTTTGGACTTTGGGATATGGCTTTAGAGACATGGGAGTACCTTTGTTGGGTTGTTGCTTTTGGATTATATCGACTACACTTTGTCTCTCATGAGTTAGCATTTTGAATTTTGATGGCTTGGAGGATCAAATAAGAGCTGATTGGGAGAGGATGAGGAGAGCTCGCATGGATCTTAACTTTGGCCTTCATATTTTGAGGCAATACTAGCAGAATATTTCAGAGGAACAACTTGAGCTTTTGGAGATATCAACAAAGCTCGGGGCTTTAAGATGGCGAGAGAGCACTTTTTTGGAGAGACAATGAGAGCTTCGAGCAGTGGCTGCTTATACTAAGGAGGACTTTGAATGGATAGCTACTGAGATTGAGAGATTAGAATAAGATTTATTATCAGCCATTGAGGAGTTTGACTTGTTGCATCATCAGTTGGAAACCACTCAGACTAGGTAGATGATATTGCATAATCGCTTACTCAGAGTTAGACATCATATAGGCAGCCTCCAGTCCAAACTTTGATAGCTTTTCTAGCTTCATTATGGCATGTATATATGCCTGATTTTATTTAATTTTCTACCCTTTTTTGTTTTATTGAATTTGCTACCCTTGGGTTTTATGGGTACATAGAGTATTTAGAAGTTCGGTCATTTAGACTTGTGGAATTTATATTTATTCTTTAATCTATTTGGTAGATTGATGAAAATAGCTCGACCCTTTGATTTATGAGCATGCAAAATTTGTAAAGTTCGACCCTTATACTTGGTGAACCTAAAAGGTTTTTTTTGTCATCTTCATTAGTTTGTTCTAGCAACGTTCCGAGTGATTCTTCAAGAGCTATTGTACATAAAATTAGGGGTTTACCCAAAATAGGGGTAGCAAGGATTGATGGATGTAGAAAATATTATTTTATTCTATCAAATGCCTCCTGACAAGCATCATCCCATATAAAAGTATATTTTTCTTCATTAGACGGGCGAATGGTTGACATCTACCTGAAAGGTTAGATATAAACCTTCGAATGTATGCCAATCTACCTTAGATTGAACGAATTTGTTTTAAAGTTTTTGGAGGTGGCATTCTATGATTGCTTTAATTTTAGAGTGGTCAATTTAAATTCCTCTATAGCGATAATAAATCCAAGGAATTTTTTGGATGTAATACCGAAAGAACACTTTAATGGATATGCAAAAGCATGGATCAAAATCTCATAAAGAGAATAAAAAATTAACAAGGGATAAAATTGTAATTCAAAAATGCATTGACTCCATCAATGAATATTAGCAACCTCCAAGGCGACCTGCCAAGCTAGAGGAATACATAGCTAATTTATATCTAGACTCGGAATCGAAAAAGGAAGAGAGTATTCCTATCAAGACTTAACGAGCAATAAATAAATGAGGTGGAAGGGCTGCGAGAGGATGCAATACACCTCTTACTATCCATAAAGATGATGTGAAAATGCCTTCTAAGAAAGTACATCATACACCAGCACCTTTCACTGATTCGAATGAAGAATTATATTTCCTCGATGAAGAAAGTGATCACAAGGGTAAGAATATTCATAAAGAAAAATGCCCAAATATGGAAGCAGTTCAAATTTCGAGAAAGTTGAAGATATGAAAATTTCAAAGAACTCTCAAACTAAAGCTAGTTCATCTTCAGAGGTGACATAAATTCAACTAAGAAGTGGAAAGTATGTTCCTCCACCTCAAAAGAAAATAAAGAATAAAGAAAAGAACATTTAGCTCAATAAAGTTGCTATTCCATAAGATTTCCTTAAACCCAAAACAACAAGTGCAAATGTGGATTATACTATATTATCACATCTCTGCATATTACCTATATTGTTGAGTATCTATGACACCCTTCTTATGTTTAAAAACCTTCAGGAAACATTCATCAAGGCTTTAAGAATCTTGAATAGTACAAGTTCTTTGTCGAGCAAAGCATGAAAGAAACTTTGTATACGCAAAATACGGCTACAATCACTTTATGCGATAGTGATCTGCTCTTGGGAAGTGCAGATCATAATCGGCCACTATTTGTTACTGCGTAGAGTAATAATGTCAAAATAAATAAAATTTAAATCGACCGGGGTTCCTCTATTAATCTAATAAGCCTCATAACGCTCAAAGGATTGGCCTTGGATGCATATCTATTTTCTATGAATCAAAAGTGATACCGCATCACACTGCTCATGAAATATAATGCGATGATGATTGGGAATACAGAGATATGTTGATAATCATTCCTCAATATCCTAAACCCATTATAAGAAAGCTTATGAAAAGAAAAAAACTTCTTCGTGCAAGCAAACAAACCCGTTATTTTAGAAAACTCTAGCTTAACGATCATGCACAAAAGCTCATTGGTTATGGTTTGTTTACAACATGGGGTCTTGGATATGCTTGACATTTATAATAATGGAGGCGACTGACCTCCGTAGGTTCTTTTTCGCATTAGATCTCCACCATTCCTCTTGATTCATGTATACAAAAACGCAAATAGTGGTTAGAAGTTGTTATTTGCAAGTAATGAATATAAATTTAATTTTAAAAGGAAAAATCTCCACTATTCCTCGTGATTCATGCATACAAAAACATAAATAGTGGTTAGAAGTTGTTATTTGCAAGTAATGAATATAAATTTGATTTTAAAAGGAAACACATATTTACCCCTTTTTTTGGGCTTCTTTGTTGATTGAGGTTGATTGTACTTCTGAGATTCAATGTTGAGAAAAATTTTACAAGTTTTGGATATCATGCCAAGGTGAGGAAAGAAGAGTTAGGAGGGAAATAGAAGGAGATAGAGAAGGGAACATCTATGCTCATATAGCTCTTTTATGATATCTAAAACCTTCTATAAAAAACTCTAAAGGTAAATATACTTTGTCACCTATGGATGCAAGACACCCTAAAGCTCTCTTTTTATAATATGCTTGATATTGAACTTAACTTATAACAGCGGATAACAAATTCATTCATTGTTCTAACTCAACACTTATGTCAAATGCAATTAATAAAAAGAGTAAATTAAGCAACTTAATCCTCTCTATGAATATTCACATATCTCAAATGTAACATAACTCATTATATGTTGAATACACATGTATGTACGTCATTGTTGGTGTTTGGGTTGGGAGTCGGTTGGCGATGTTGGTTGGCTCCGTCTCTATTGATGTTTGGGTGTTATGTTTGCCTCCTCCTTTTGCATTTCTATGATGCCTCTTTCTTGCAGGTTGTTGTCTTGTTGGAACTTTTTTGCTATTAGCACTGGTTGTTTCATGTTTATCGCTCATGGGTGGCTCTCTTTATGGTCCTGGCTTATAGTGTTTTGTCTTTTCTCTTGCTTATTTTTGTATTTAGACTGAATCTAAGGCTCGTAGGTTTTGCTTTAAATGGTGTATTTTAGAGGGCTTTGAATTCATTAAGGACGTGTATCATTATTTTTAATTAATAAGTGAGCCCCTACAATGAATTTTTAACCCAAAAAAATATGTATATACATCATTGTTGTATGAAATTATTTATAAACTTTCTCTAATCAATCATAAATCATATTATGCTGAAAATCATATAAGTGTTTTTTTGTATATGACTATCATTTGTAACATGTATGCATATATAAAATCATAAACACTACAGATTTTGTGTATACAATTTTTAACTCCAAATAATATAAATCAAAACGTTAAAAACTTTATTTACGCTTCATGAAATCATCCGATTCAAATTTTCAAAATAATATTTGTATATTGGAAGGTATATAAACTGAAATAAATATACGCATTTCATTCATATAGCAAGATTGATTTTACCTTAAATTTATTTTTCTTTCCCGTTTCAGTTGTTTCAGTTTTAAGAGAAAACTAATATAAAAAGAAATATGTTCATTTACATGAGAAATAAAACAAGTGCAATAAGTTGGCTCAACAAGAAAGAAAACTCCGTTAGAAGACATAATTGACAAAAAAAAAATTTACCACTTCTTGTGTTGAAGAGGAAATATATATATTGCTGCAGCTTTTCAAATGGGGAAGAGTAAGAACGAGAACAGAGGAAGAAAAAGAACAGAAGAAGAAGTACAAGAAGAATAAAAAAAATAAAAAATGAAAAAAAAAAGAATGGGAAAAAGAAGAAGAAGAGGAATAGGAATAATAACAAGAAAAAGAAGAAGAGAAGGAAGAGGGTTTACCACTTCCTGTTCCTGTTGTCTTCGGCCAAGCAAATCGCAGAAGGGAGGCACGGATGGGGCTAGGGCCGGCGGCAAGCTTCTACGTACCTTAGAGTCGGACGGGAGGAAGGAGAAACGTAGGAACGAGAGAGAGAGGGCTGGTTTTACACGCTGAGGAGGCGGATTGAGTGGGGCTTCCCGAACTGCCAGGAGAAGGCTTAAGAATCGGGTTGAAACTAGGCCCTAACTGCCCCCCTTTTGATCGCGTGAAACCGCCCCCTCAAACGGCCCAGCAGATACGATTTTTTCCCGCAAATTAACGGCCGGGATTAAGGGTCGTATTTGAAAGAGCTTGAAGGATTAATTCGGGATGAAATGGGCGAATTAACCCACGATTTCGAATGAATTTGGTTATATTTAAAACGTGAAATGATTCGGCATGATTGTTTTACACCAATTGATGCCGATCGATTTTAATTGGTTTGAAATGAGTGGATTCGGGCTAATCAAATCTACCGGCATTAAATTGACTTCAATTCAAGATATTTTGACTCAGAGTCGTTTCGACATGCTTTAATCACGGCGTGAAGCATCAATTTGGGCTAATCGACGGTACCCAAGTTAAATCGAACTCAAATCGAGTCTAACTTGATATTATGTCAATTTGCATTGATATGCTTTGATTAACATCGATTTGCCTTCAATCAATCCGAGACGAGCCGATTTAATTCGAATTGCATTGAAGTTGGATAATTTTAAATTAATTAATGTCAAATTGATTAAATCGGGCCCGATTACCGTGAATTTTGATTACTTTAGTTTGGATTGACTTCAAATGGCCCGATTTGACATCTAATTAATTCCAATTAACCCGAGAGGTTTATATGTCCACCGAACATATCAAGTTCAAATTGGATTCGAAAATAATATCAACAGCGGGATTTACAGCGGGATTTAAGCCGTAAATCCGTAAATCCGGGATTTACGGAATCCCGGGATTTAACACGTGCACAAAAACCGTTTGGCTGGATTTAGCGTAAATCCGACTTAAATCCCGCTGTAAATCCGATACCAAACAGCCCCTTAAGAATCGGCTTTAAACTAGGCCCTAACTCCCCCTTTTGATCGTGTGAAGCGATGCCTGAACCGACCCTCAAACGGCCCACAAATAAGATTTCTCCCTCGCAAATTAACGGTCGGGATTAAGGGTCGTATTTGAAAAAGCTTGAAGAATTAATTCGGGATGAAATGGGTGAATTAAACAACGAATTCGAATGAATTTGGTCAAATTTAAAACGTGAAATGATTCGGCATGATTTTTTTACACCAACTGATGCCGAACGATTTTAATTGGTTTAAAATGAGTGGATTCGGGCTAATCAAATCTACCGGCATTAAATTGACTTCAATTCAAGTTAATTTGACTCAGAGTCGCATCAACGTGATTTAATCAATGCGTGAAGCATCAATTTGGGCTAATCGACGGTACCGATGTTCAATCGAACTCAAATTGAGTTGATCTAACGTGATATTATGTCGATTTGCACCAATATGCTTCGATCGACATCGATTTGCCTTCAATGGACTCAAGACGAGTCGATTTAATTCGAATTGCATCGAAGTTAGAAAATTTTAATTTAATTAATGTCGAATTGATTAAGGGTGCGTTAGGACGGCTGCAGCTGTCGGTAAAACAGGTTGTGAAATTGTTGTACAGAAAATTATTTTCTGAAATTGTTGTACATAAAATAATATATTTTGTTTGAAAAGTTTAACTATGGAGTTGATGTGCTTCAACTGTATGAGAATAAATTACCTTTATACTCTTATATATATTGAGATGAAAAAAATTTATTTAAATATCACAATTTTTTTTTTAAATTATAACAAACTAACAATTATCAATAAATATTTTAGCTAGAAGAATAACGGAACTACAGGAAGAATAATTATATGTTATTAGGTTTCTTTATCTCCTTTAAGATCGCATACAGCATATTAGAAAACAGGAAAACCGAAGTCAATTAAGGGCTTGAGTAGAGGTGAAAACTCATCAAAACAACAACAAGCACCGTAGACATCTCTCCACTTGATCTTTCCAAAGCCGTTGGCCTAGCAGAGGCCCTCTTCCACTGAGAGATCACCTTGACAGCCTCGCCATCATCTAAACATCTCGCAGCCGCTTCCCGCAGCCTGAACTCATGGTCACCGTTCTGGTTCTTCTTGCAACGACCAGCACACTTCCCGAGTACATAAAGCCCAATGACCTTGACGGGGAGGCGGGGGATGAAGAAGAGAACTGGGAATGGAAACCGGTGGAAGGGGAGAAGGCGAAGATAAGAAGGGCCGCAGAGAAGAGAAGGAAGACGAGGGAGTTGATGCCATCTGAAAAGTTGGCAAATAAAGAGAAGAGGTGGATGATTGTGGAGACGATGAGGAGGATCCACAGTAGGAAGGAGAAGAACCAGCAGAGGCAGAGTGTTAGTGGATGGGAGATTGCGCAAAATCATTTTCATGATCGATGACGGCAGCAGTGGCGAGATGGGACAGGAACTGGAAAGTGAAGAAGATTGATTAGAGAAGCCAGGTCGAGAGATTGTCGCGAGATGAGCTTGAAGAGCTTGACGTTGGTCTTTAGGTTTGGTAATTGTAGTCGGAAGCGGTGTGGAAGGCGCCGATGGGAAGGTCGCGAATATTTGCAAGCGGGATTTATGTCATTTTTCGGCGGAAAGCAGCGGACCGCGGGAGATAGGGAAAGGTCACTGGAAGCAGCTATGTGCCGTGAATTTTTTTCTGACGTCGTTCTGCCGCAATCCCCCAAACTACGATTTAATAACTTTTTATAAAGCAAAGCAGCAGTGTCGCTGTCCCAAATGCACCCTAAATCGGGCCCGATTAGCATGAATTTTGATTACTTTAGTGTGGATTGACTTCAAATGGCCCGATCTGGCATCTAATTAATTCCAAGTAAGCTGAGATGGGTTATATGTCTACCAAACATATCAAGTTCAAATTTGATTCGAATAAAACCCAAATAAACTTGGTGACGTTCAATTGCACTACTATACTCTGAATTAAATTAGAGTCCAGTTAAATTTGGTTCAATTTAGGTCAAATTATGGGGCCGAGTCAATTCTATGTCATTAGGCATGCACCTAATGGGAATCCTGCCAATGGGCATGTCTATGTTATGCTAGGAAGACCTAAGCATTAGGATCAGCTCGGAGAAATCAACCACATATAAAAATGAGATCAATAACATTTAAATTATTTTAGTCTATCAAAAAAATAAAATAAAATCACTAATCTCTACACAAAAAATTGCATGCAAAAATTTAATGAGATCACTATAAAGTTAAATAATAATTAACATTTAATTTAATCATAATTTTTATGGGCTTAAAAATAAGATAGCAGATAATGTATAATTTAATGATTATATATAATAAAAAAAATTTCAAACATAATACTCCTCCATAGGGGGAAAATTTATTTGGTGCGAAGTACATACGCCGTCCGGACTCCAATAAGAAAGGGGCATATCATTGTACATAGTGTGTGTATTAATACACACACTATGTTGAAAGTTATACACATTATATATATTGGCAACATGGCTAGCTTTTAATGAAGTTCGAACATGAGCTACGTCCCGACTTTGCAAGTAATAATTCCTCCCGTAGGGGTGGCTTTTTCTTATTTGATTTCAGGCCTAATGATGTTTAGTCACCTATCTTATTTGGTCTGGCTAACCTACAAGCCTGATCTCTCTTAGGGATCATTTGTTTCGGATTAATCACGCCATTTCTGATTCGCATCAGAAAAAATAGTTAGTATCTACTATTTGTTAACCCGGGTTTTGTATAATACATTATCCTATAACTCCATTGTTTTTCTGGTCTAACAAGGGAAAAAATTTGGCTTACTTCAACTGGTATCAGAGTTCAGAAATGAAAAACCCTTTTTTACCCCCATCACGTTCGCACGTCTAACGGCATGTCCCCGAACAACCTTTTCAAGCACGTTGTCCAGCTCATCTTCTCCTTTGAAATTTCACAGCTCCGTCCACCTTCTGTCTATTTCATTACAACATTTATGTTCATCCTGTTCTTCGATTATCATCAGCAAATAGGTACTTCTCATTTGACCTAGCTTGGATCATCCTCTCCCTCCTTCTTTCATTTTTGCATTCAACATCATCCCACAACGACTCTGCACATCACTTTCCACAAATTACTGCATAAAGTATCTACAAAATGAATACTTGATGTTTCTTCTGAGCTCTTTAATCAAATTGCTTTCTATTTTTTCAGCCCCTACTGCTCTTTCAATTGTTGATTATCTAGCCTATTGCTCTATTTTTTTATTGCACTTTGCGGGCTTTGTTCTTAATTTTCCCTTTAAAAAAATATAATATGCACAAGCTTAATAATGTATACATTATCTCCACAACACATCTACTCAGCCTTCTTCGATTACTTTATAAATATTAATATATTTAAATATTTATTATGTATATGTTAATCGCAATGTTGTTGGAATCTGTAGATGGGAAAACAAAGAGAATTTGGTCCACCTGTGACATGGGATATCAATAGCACCTTACTCTACTGTGACATATGTATAGGAGAAATTAAATTGGGTAATAGGCCTAATACCCATTTCAATAAAAAGGGATGGAAAAACCTTATGAATAAATTTAATTCAAGGACTGGAAGATAATATGATCATACACAGCTAAAGAATAAGTGGGATTAATTGAAGAAGGATTGGAAGTTGTGGAAAGAGCTGTTGTTTAAGGAGACTGGATTAGGGTGGAATCAAATAAAACGAACCATAGATGCTTATAATGAATGGTGGAATGATAAACTACAGGTAATAATTAAAATTATAAAAAAAAATCATATTAAATTATAATATTTGTAGGTTGAATACATGCATGTTTTCACTTATGTAGGTCATACATGCAGCAAGGAAGTTTAGGTTCAATGGATTACCACCAGAGCCTGAACAAAAACTCAAAATTATGTTCATTCGCATTGTCGCAATTGGAAACTATGTATGGATTCCAAACTTTGGCATTTTACCCTCTGAATTAACTGACGAACAACATAACTCATCTGAGGAAAATGACATCCAAGATGATGACCGACATATAAATATTGGTTATGGAGAAGAAGCTATCTTTACAACTGCTTCTCAAAGATCTCAAAGTTCAGCTACATTCCTAAAAAGAAAGAGAGTTAAATCAAGTAGGTTAGTGGGGAAGAAACTTTTTGTGAATCATATTCAAAGTTTAGTTAATGTTGCATAATTAGTAAGCTCTTCCATAGCAACTTCAACTACGCAACGTAGAACAGTTACAATACTTGAAGCGGTTGTAAAGATATCAGGCATACCAGAAATATATGATGATTTGGAATTCTTTGATTTTGCAATTGAGTTCTTACAAGATAGAAACAATAGAGAGTTTTATGGGAATCCCAAGTGAGCAAAAAGTTCGGTGGCTTAGACGACGCTTCAACAAAAGTTTAAACTATACTTCTATTAAAATGTATTTTTTATGTTATATATTAGTTTTTGTGATTCTGTTCAAAAATAACAATGTTTGAAAATATATTTCCTTTGTTTATGTTGTTCAACTTATAAAAAAAACTACAACAACTATTCATTGTTTCAAAACTTTATATATTAATCTGATAAGCATCCATATGTTCTCTAACATACCATGATTTGATATATTTTTCTCATTTGAATCTAAATTCTCAAAATACAACAAGTTAATTGTTTATACCATGAACATTGTTCATGCAAACTAGATTGGCTAAGTAATATTTTGATGCATTTCAACAATAATTCCCATTATTTGATTTCAAATATAAAATCTTTATATTAATTGTATATGAAGCAGTGATGCTGTCTACACAAACAGACCAAAAATTTTAGTTCTGTAACATGCTTAATGTACACTATATAACATTAAAGTTTAACATTTATTAAAAGTCATTCAATTGATTATAATTAGCTGCAAATGTAATGGACTTATCTTCTTCCTCTACAGCTCTCCTTCATCAGTTCTTTTCAGGAGCTACAGCATACATGAATGCCCATCTTCAGTTAGCTGAAATATCGAAATGAGATACACCAGTAGAAAACTGCCCACTTTAATTTTTTAAGAAAACCTGCTTTACTACTTCAAATTTCAAGCTAATTTCAAATTGTTTTCTTAAACATAACATCGATAGAACTACTGAAATTATTGGCAGTCTAAGAGTCACATTAATCGTTCTTTTTTTTATTGTCCTCTGAATGACAGACATATTGGCTTAATCAGTATAGAGCAAAGTTTTTTGGTGACTAATGTTATTAATCACTATAAAATTAAGATATGCCAATTGATCTGTAGAAGTAATTGAACTTATTTGTATATGACAAAGGATTTCATTCAGTTGTCAGTAATTATAAATTCTTTAATGCAAACAGAACTATTTATCATACTATAAGCTTTCGAATGAGTACATTTTAAGGATATATGAATTATTTACTAATATTATATACTCGTATACTTGCCCTTTAGTCATTTGTTTGTCAACAAGTAGTTTTCACTAAAATAAATTGTGAAGGGCACTTGCATCTTAGCTTAGAACTCGTATGAAGTTCTTGCCAGCTGGTTAATTGCTAGAAGTACTCATTCAATTCATAACTATTTACTCCTGCTTCTTAGTATTATATAACATACCCTTTAAATTTTTTGTATTTCTATTTTTTTTTGTTGGTAATCATGTCAATTGTATAAAAGTTCAGGTTCACAACCTTACTTTATTATTTTAAGAAACAAAAAAATTTACAAGCATAATTGAATATATAGTCTAACAGAAACTCCAGTATTTTTTTTTCTTAATTCTCAAATTGAACGAGGTAATTACATTTTGGCTTATGTTTACTGATTCCTAGTTTATTTATTGAAACAGAGAAGCAATGTGTGAGGAGAATGAGAATTGTTCAAGTGAAGAGTTTGAAGATGAAGTTGGGTTAGATTACGAGAACAAGGCAATTATTCAATTTAATAATGTCTTGCTAGCTTCGAGCTTTTAATATAGGATTACTACTCACTATACATAAATAAGAAATCATGCATGACATCTGTCCAAACTGGGATAAATGGATTAGTGAGTTACTTTTTGGCCATCCAGTTAGATTTCATAATATTTTTAGAATATCACAGATCATATTCAACGACTTGGTATGTTTGCTTGAGTCAAAATACGGGATGTATGGATCACGTAGAATGAACATTAGAGAAGTACTTGCAATTATATTATTCATTTTAGATCATAATGAATCTATTCGAGCAACATCCGAAAGATTCTAGCACTCTATAGAAATAATTAGTTGATATTTCTATGTTGGGCTTGAAGCATTAGCTCGATTGTCATTAGACATTATTTCAGCAGAAGATAAGCAATTTCAGAATATTCTAGTACACATTTGTAGGGATTTGAGGTATATCTCATATTTCAGAGATTGCATCAGAGCAATTGATGGAACTCACGTTGTCGCATGAATTCCTGTGGAAGATCAAATTCCTTTCATAGGACGACATCATAAAACAACTCAAAATGTAATGGTTACTTATGATTTCAACATGTGCTTTACATTTGTCTTGGCAGATGTGAATGTTCAGCACATGATGCTCATATTTTTCAATATGCAGTGACAGATCCTAGATTTAATTTTCCAAAACCACCAACAGGTAAGTTGTATGCATAAATGAATTATGTATAATATTTTTGTAATATATAATATCATATGTATTTAATTTTGTAAATTGGTTAACAGGTAAATATTACTTAGTTGATGCAGCTTATACTATACAAATAGGATATCTGAAGCATTACCCAGATACGAGATATCATTTAGCAGATTTTATTCAAAGAAGTCAACCTGTAGGGGGTCATTGGAAAATATTCAATAAGAGGCATTCCTCATTACGAAGTATCATTGAGCGTGCACTTGGTGTTCTGAATAAGAAATGGGGAATTCTACGTGATATACCATTACTCATTTAAGAAACAACGTCTTATAGTTGTAGGTACAATGGCATTGCAAAATTTTATATGAATACATGACTCACGGGTCGATCCTGGTTTTGATAAGTATAACATGGATGAGAATTTAGGTTATTGGGAGTGTACTCCATATAGAGTTGCATAACAAGTTGACGAAAATGTTTATGTTGATAATTATGTGTATGTGGCTGATGGTGAAGGTGCAACTAAAATGAAAGAACTTAAAGATAATATCGCAATATAGTTGTACAACTTTAATATGTAGCAGAGTTATCTCATTACTGGTTATGAAAAATTAATATTATAGAAGAATTGTGTTTTGTGTTTTTTTTTTTTTGTTATTGTTGATGAAGTATGAAAGGACTTATATATATTTTTATATATTTTAGGTGTGCAGATGAGACGTGATGCTAAGAATGTGGAAGTTGAAGCAGAGTACCTTTGTAAAGAATATGATGATTTAAGTTACTTGTTATATTTGTTAGAGTTTATGTTTGTATGATTGAGACTAATTGAGTTGATGAAAAAAACTTTGTTTATTAAATGAATTAGTAGATGATGTGTGGTAATATTAAACAGTTGATTCATGTTTATTTAAAGTAGATTGTTTATTGGTGTTGGTAATATCATCACATATATGGTAAGTAGAATAGAAATTTTAAACTGTGTTTTTTAAAAAAATAACAATTTTACTTATTAGAATTTTTTTGTAAACACATCATAGAAAGAAATAAAATAAATACAGTTTATTAATTGCGAAATTAATAATGTACAGGTTTATTCATCCAATGCTAATAAAGTTTTTTTTTTTTGGAAAATTACGGGCATAGTCCAAATTCCATTAAAAGAAAAAAGAAACTAGTTACATGTGTAAGAGGAAAATATTAAAAAATGGAGGAGAAGCCCTCAACAGAGACAAAAAAAGCTCTCCAACAAGGAGCAAAAAGGAAGTTACACATGACAAAAAAATAGGCTCAAAATAAGAGGAGACCCTCATGAATCGAGTGAGGGGATGGGCTCAAGAAAAATAAGGTTGCATTTAATAACCTTTCCACATCATCCCCCTGTTGTGGAGATGCCTTCCAAAATAACTTGCAAAATAATCGTCATCCAATGGGGATAAAGAAAGCAACCTCTTCATCATTGCCCGATGGTCACAATAAATAATCAGGTAGTGCATGCCATAGAGACAGAAATTCCGAAAAACATGGAGAGCAGGAAGCAAGAACTTCCATCATTATAGTAAATGAGCCAGTTCGTCCCCATTTTTCCAATTAGTAATTTTCAGCCTAATTTCCTTTTTAATAATCAGGTGAACAGTAGAGTAGCTCTTAATGTTCTTAGAAAATTTTCTATCATTTCGCTCCCTCCAAATGTCATAGATAGCTGCCCAAAGAATAATCAGATCAAAATATTCTTACTCCCCATAGAATAATTAAATACCTCAATATGTTCCACCACTTGGCTGAGATTTGGTCTCATAAGAAACGATCTTAAAACTGGGAGAAGAACCAATATGATTGAATAAGAGAAGTCACAATCAAAGAAAAGATGAGAAATACTTTCAGATTTAAAGTTGTAGAGACAACAAATGGGATTCACCTCAATATTTCTCCTGATAAGAGCATTAGCCATCTTAAGACCCCCAAAAAAACATAACCAGCCAAAAATTGAAAAACATAAGGCATGATGCTTATGCCGATTCACCTCAATATTTCTCCTGATAAGAGCATTAGCCATCTTAAGACCCCCAAAAAAACATAACCAGCCAAAAACTGAAAAACATAAGGCATGATGCTTATGCCACACAACTTTATGCCAAATCACTACATTCTCCAACTTACAAAAATCTTGCAAAAAATATTTAAACTTAGCCTTATTACCGTTGAGCCAACATAAGCAGGTAGCACCTACCTCATCAAAAATTTGAATGCTACAAATAACATTCAGCACATCCATGTGACAACCCAAGGGGCACTTCCAACCAGATGAATCAAATAACTGAGAGAGCAAAGCGTGATCGGGAAAAAAGTAGTGAGAGTATGATGATGTTGCAAATCCAAAAGACGATTCCCATTACACCAATGATCCCATTTGAGGCTAATAGGACTATCTATAATGACTTTAATAATAAAATTGTTTTTTGCAATATTAGCTATCTCGCATATGCTTTTCCACATCGCAGAAGAGGAATGTGGGGGGTTTTTCCATTGGGAAGTATAATTGGTAAAAAACCAAGCGGATAATGGAGACAAAGTGTTGTAGATCCTCAAAATAAGAGAACAGTTGAAGAAATATCTAAGGGCTTAGAAAGTGGGGAGACCCAAACGTCCCCTATCTTTAGGTTTGCATGTGTTAGCCCAAGAAATTAAGTGAATTTTCTTAGCTTGTAAATCTCCAAAGGACAGGAATTTGGCAGCAATTTTTGCAATTTGCTTACAACAAGTTTTGGGTATAATTGCTCCACAGATCCAATAAGCGATGGTATTCCATATAGGGAAATGGAGGAATTGAAGCCTACCTGCAAAAGAGAGAGTTTCCTCTTTCCAATCGGAAAGCTTATTAGTAATAATATCAATGAGGTGAGAGAAATCAGATAGGAGGGTTCTCTTAATGGATATAGGGATGCCCAAGTAAATGAGTTTTGAGCAGGAGGTGGGAATATGAAGAGAAGCACAAATTTTAGCAGCATCGGGACTGGAGTGTTTAAGGATGATAACACTTTTATCAGGATTAATCTTCAAACCAGAAGAGCTAGTAAAAACATTAAGAATGTTGTTTAAAGAATTGTAGTGATCAATATTGGCTTTCCCAAAAATAAGCAGGTCATCGACATAGAGAAGGTGAAAGATATGAAAGGCATTAATATCCATAGCCTAAAAGATATTGGCTCCTTCAGGTTTATCTAAGAGATAAGAGAACGCATCCATAGCAAAGCAGAAAAGATATGGACTTAGAGGACAGCCTTGATGAATGCCAATATTAGAAGGAATAAAGCCCTCTAAACCCCCATCAAGACATATAGAGAAATGGACATTAGAGATACAAGCTTTAACCTAATAAATGAAATTAGGGGGAATCCCTTTTTGAGCCATCCTTTGCAACACAAAATCCCTTGAGATGGAGTCAAAGGCCTTTTTAATGTCAAGTTTAACACACATGTAATTGGCATTAGAACACTTCATATAAAACCCCAAAAGCTCAGATGCTAAGATCACATTATCAATAGAGATCCGTTTGTTGATAAAGCTAGCTTGAGATGAGTTAATAACAAAAGGCATGATATGTTTAAGTCTAGTGGCCAAAATTTTGGAAATAATCTTGTATAAAGTATTGCATAAGGATATCGGTTTGAAGTCTGCAATAGATGAAGTGTGTGTAGATTTGGGAATGAGCACTAATGCTGTGGCTTTAATACTTTTTGGAAGGTAGCCTTTAACAAAGAAAGTCATAATCTCCTTATATAGAGTAGGCCCCAAAATATGCCATCCTGATTTGTAAAAATGGAAGTTAAAACCATCCGGGCCTAGCGAAGAAGTTGAAGCACCAGAAAAGACAGCATTTTTAATTTCAACCATGGTAATGGGGTCTGAGAGAAGAGATAGCATGTGTGAAGGGACCATCTTTCCCTTAGGAAAATGAGACACATCAGGATTAGGAATGGTAATAGGATTAGACAGATTCTGAAAATGCAAGACAATGGCATCCTTTGCATTAGTGATATTACCATCTCCCAAGCACTATAAAGAGATGAGCTATTAAAGCTTCTCCTCATATGAATCTTAGAATAAAGGAATTTATGATTATCCTCACCCTCCTTTAACCATTGTTCTTTAGCCCGTTGACTAAGCCAAGAAGCCCAAGAGACAGATAAGCTTGCAATATCCTCATTAACAGCACTCAAAGTAGCATTAACCTAAGAATTATAGGGATCCAATTCTAGAATGGAAGTAAAGTAGTTTTGTATTACCTGTAGCAAATTTAAAGAGTTTTTAATAGAATTAGCAGAAGCCCACATCTTGCTTTTGAGAATGACTTTAACTCTTCTAAGTTTATGCATAAAATCCACCAAAGGATTGCCATAGCAAGGGGCCATGAACACATTAAGTAAAATATACCAGTAATCATCTCCAGAAGTCCAAAATTTCTTGAATTGGAAACGAGAAAGAGTAATATGCCTATAACCATCAGTAAGCACAAGGGGAGAGTGATCAGAGCATAAGGGATCTCCAATCATATAGTGGGAGGTAGGAAAGAAGGAAAGCCATTTTTCATTAACAAGTGCACGGTCCAGTTTAATCCGAATGGGATTCTCCAATTGATGATTAAACCAAATGTAGAAAAAACCAGCCGAAGAGAGATCATATAATTGAGTGTCAAAATAAGAGAGCTGAAATCCCCAAGCTTGCTAAAGTGCAAAGAGGAGCCTCCTGATTTTTCATTTTGGTATCTGCATCAATTAAAGTCACCAATAAGAATCCAAGGCATAGCATGATTGGGGTTGATTTCTTTGATTTGCTGCCAAAGAGTGTTACATTCATCCGCAGAGTTATATCCATAAATGATGAAAATAAGAATAGTCTGGGATGAGCTATATGTAACCAATCCATTTATCATTTGGGAAGAAATGAAAGTGGGCTTAAATTGCAGCTTGCTAGCAGACCATTTTATCCAAATTCTACCCATGATAGATAAGGAAAAATTATTACAGCTTTCATCAAAATCAAAAAGCGTGTGAGAGTTTAAGAACCAGGGATCATAGATAGATTCATTGTGAATCCTATTCTCAAGAAGACAAAGCATATCCAATTTGTGAGTCTTTATAAAATGCTTACAAATGATAACCTTTTCTAGGGTTGTTGAAACCCCTAATGTTCCATGACGCAATGGAGGGAAGGGTCATTGGGATTTGGATAAGGTAGTATGAGGCTTTTTGGAATGCTTGCCTGTGGTGTTTTTGGTGTGAGAGCTAGTTGTGTTTTTTTTTTTTAATGGTTTTTGAGCTTGCCTTTGTAGATGAATCCTCATCCTGAGAGGAAGAGAAGGTTGAATTGACTTCATTTTGGTTATCCAAAAGAGCATCAAACTTGTTAGGGGATATTATAAGAGCGTGTAGATTGCTGAAATTAGGAATTATATCCCCCAAACTGGCATCCTCTAAAGGGGAATTTAGGTTGGGAATAATGGATGTAGATTGATTTTTTGAGGGTGGAGGGAGAGAAGGTTGTTTTTCTGTGGGTGGAGGGAGAAAGGGTTATTTTTCTATGGGTAATGATTGATTTTGAATGGATGGTTATAGTGATTGGGAGGCAGGAGGATTTATAATGGAGGAACTAGGAGTAATGGAAGATGAAGGGATGTCTGTTGAAATATTGGAGATTTGCTTAGGAGGAGGGGCTTTCATACTAGGATTTTGCGAATAGTAGAGGTTCAAGTTCAGAGTTCTATTCTTGCTAATCCCATGGTTTCGCCCTCTAATAGCAGCACGGGAGGTACTCCTGCCTCTATTTGGAGGGGCATTGTTCTATTTTTCCACTGAGTCGGACATGGGCTTAGTCGGACAGGCAACAGCAAAATGAAACAGAGAGCCACATAAATCACATGGAGAAGGTCTCCATTCATACTGTATCTTTAAATTGGTGATCTCTCCTTCAATGGAGATGGGAATATGGTTGGGGTAGGTAGCTTTATTGTTAACCTGGACACAAACCCTGGCATAGGTAAGTCTTGATTTTTGCGCAGTTAGCGCGTCAACAGCAAGAGAGATTCTGACTTTGCTCGCAATTCTTGAAATACCATCTAAATCCCAACAACAAAGGGGGAGGTTCATGATTTTAAACCAAATAGGAACAGAGGAGAAAATTTCTCTCTGCGGTTTGAACTTAGGAGTCCATTTTTGGAGGATGAAAGGTTTATCCAAAAGAAACCACACTCCCCCATTCCAAGCCATTTCATAATCCATAATAGATGAAAATTTAATTAGAAAGAAGCCATCACTCATGTTGAATCGTGAAAAGTACCTTGAAGCTTCCAGTTTTTATGCATGGCAACAAGAAGAGCCTCATAATAAGGCCTTTTACCTACCAAAAAATCAACCAGCGAGAGGTTCCAATTCTCTGCAACAGCATCCGTCTTTGCTTTCTGAAAAACAAAAACCTCATCAGGTTCTTGCCAGAAAGAAACTGGGAGATCTTTGGAAGATAGACACTCAGGGCTAATGATATTCGACCAGTTGAGCTGGGAGAAAAAGGGGTAAGCAGCTGGGAGGGAAGTGGAGAGGGGGGGGAAATCTAGCGGGTGGAGAGGAAAGCCCATGGAGGGGGCGAGGCCCTCGGCGCAAGAGGAAGGGGAGAATTGCCTAGAGGGAGATGAACTCAGAGGTGGCTAGGGCATCAGTCTTTGCTGATAAAGTTAGAAATTGGCTTGTTCACCATGAAATGAGTAAATTTTTCTGAGAAAAAAATTAGCATAATAAAATTTGAAATTTCATAAGATATCAGTTTGTTCAGAATTTTTGAAAGTTTCTATTCTTCCAATCAAAGTACTATATTTTACTACTTCCAACAGAACAAACACTTCTTATATAATGAGCAAGTACCATTTTTTGTTGAGATTAACAACGGTTACAGTGAAAGTACATACACATCTTTGTGATACGGGAAGTTTGCTAATTACAATTTGCTGCAGCCTACGTTGGATAGTGGAGTCTGCGAATAGTCAGGTAGCAGAGTGAGCAAAAGGGAGTTGAAAAGGTTGAAACTAAAGTTTATGCTGCCGAGCTGCATTTAGCTCAGGAGGCCAACATAATTGCTTCCAGATGAAAGACTATCCATGTCTGAAGAAGCTGAGAGATCTGCCACATCAAATGACGCCCTGTCTGTACCATCGTGGAATAACGTTCACTGTTGCAGCAACTGGACGGTTGGAAGAAGGTCATTCTTCTTGGTAGAGCACTTCCTGCTTTTGGCAAGCCTAGATTGCCGGCTCCTGGCTGCAGGCCATCGTTGGTGGAAGTTTGAGGGGCTCGAACTGTCCAAGTGTTGCCCTGCACCAGCAGCAGCCTTTCTCACCGGTGTGCTGGGACATCTGCGCTGGGGCGTAAGCTTCCGAGAGGGAATAGGGGAAGGTATCTTTACCTTACTGGTCAGGTAGAAGAACGATTCGCCTTGGAAGGAAACAGAGAGACTCCGGCTAGTGGTTCAGAGATCCCTCGAGCCATTCGAGCCCTCCGAAGTGGGAAATTATTAGGTCCGGTCATCTGATCTAGAGATAGGTCCGGATTATTGACACGTGGCACTTAAAGTTAAAGTGCAGGTAAAGCGCAGGTAAAGTGCAGGTGAAGTGCAAGTCAAAAGCGCAGTCAAAGCGCAGTCAAAAGCGCAGGTAAAATGCAGGTAAAGTGCAGGTAAAGCGCAGGTAAAGCGCAGGTCAAAAAGCAGTCAAAAGCACAGTCTACGTGGCAATATTTTAGTGGACGTCCTGACCTTTTTTTAGGTCAGCTGACCGGACCTAATAATTTTCCCTCTGAGGTTGATCACCATGGTAGATGCGATGAAGGTCTGGGAAAAGTTGTCTCCTATATACTTACTGATTATTAAAGGGCAATTTTGTATTTTGTAAGCTTTTACGTTTGCGTATGCATAAAAAATATGATGTAAACAAACAACTAATACTTTCTAAAATAATTTTTGGGAGAACGCCGATTCTTCGATAACTGCTTATCTAACGGCTTAAGCAAAAGGAGTGAAGGAACCAATTAGTTGGCAAAATTGACTCCAGTATGTTTAAAGTAATGCGGAAGTAAGTAAGTTGGAATTTTTAAGTTTACAACCTACACTATTTTTCTTAAACAGATTTTTTAATTAATTTTATAATGTAAATAATATTTCTTTATTTTTATTAATAATAATTTATTTATTTATATATATAATATAAAAATTAATTATTTATTTGTTTATTAATAATAAATGATCTAACATGAATAATTTATTGATATAAATTTATAATGTGAATTTAATACATAATCTATAGGTGCAAATTTTATCTAAACATATAATATACATTAATAATAATTTATATTAAATTTATAAGTTTTTATATGAACTAAATTTATGTAATGTCAATAAAAATTGAATACATTTAAACTTAATTCCAAAAGACTTTATTAAAGTATGAATTCAATTTATTTTTTATCAAAATTTTATATTATTATATGATTATTATATTTTTATGTTATTTAAATTTTATTTAAATAATTTTCATATTTATTACATCATTCGGGTCAACCCTCGATTCGGCCCCAGTCGAATCATTGAATCAAAAACATCTTCTAGTTTTATGTCTGATATGATTTTCACAACCTTACAAAATACTCCCAATTTCTAGTAGATGGCTCAAAATTGTGTCATCTAATCTATAATTTTGAAGATTTTTTTCCCTTAATTTCTTTTGGCAATAAAGATTTACCATTTTTGTTTTGGTGGAAAAAAGGGCAAATAATCAATTTAAATAAAAAAGGATTAACAAAATTCAGTAAAATTTGATTAAGATTTATATTGCATCAAATAAAAAATCAAACAAAATTGACTTGAATGTTTAGCTTGTAAATATATAACAAAGTCTAAAAGAACAACATTCAACATTAAACTTAGGGATCATTTGGTTCACTTTCATTCTATTTATTTTTTATTTTTAATTTATTTTGTTATTCTCTTGACAATTTTTTATTGAATATTTAATATATTGATTTATGCCGTAATAATAGCATTCCTCGATGGGCTAGTGTGACACTTTGGTAGGAGATACAATATCGGTGGTGATAATGACAGTCTATAATAGTAATGACGGTCCGTTGTGATAATTATTTTAAATAATACTCAATACTAATCAAATTATCTCGAGTATCTTTAAAAATAATTTTATTTATTTTTAATAAGAAAAAATGATTAAAAATATACCAAAAATATATTTTTCCCTTTAAAGTAGCTCACGTAAAAAGAAGGTTGTGAAAGACGCTATTTGATAAGAAGAATAAAGTGAGAGATTTTGAAATATATTTTGATCGTATACCATGATATGGAGGTTATAATATATTTATAAATATCATAATAATTTTGAAGTTATCCTAGTAATTACAAATTGATGAGTTATTACAAATCGCTAGAAATAATAAGCTATATATGAGATTGTATATATTGTAATGATAACTCTTTGTCTTTAGGTTAGAGTATCTTTAACTCTTGCAAAACATTCCTCTTTTTTAAGCACTTTCAACATACATAGCATCTTTTTGAGACGGCTGTTTTATTTTACATTTAGTTCTGAAGTTATTATAGATAAAATAATTTAGCTATTTTGGTTGGATAAAACGGTTTTTTATCATAAAAATTTTAAAAAATCAGTGAAGAGTAGCAGAGAAATGAAATTATGGTTGTTTTCTGAAAAGTAAAGAAGCGAAAATACTCCCCTAAACCGACCCATAATCACAATTTTAAGAGAATAAAAACTAGTGAATTTGTTTACTCTCGAGCTTAGATTTCACGGTGGAAAGAATGACTCTCAACTATTGATTCTTGCCTTTATTTACAAAACTCCTTACTTTCAGTTATGAATATGAGAAGATTAAACTTCATTTGATATCACATCCTCTATACTGGTACGAGTGACCGTCTGAAGAAAATATATAGTGTTCAAAGAGGCGAACGATGCAGTTCAATGTAGATAAAACCTATGAGGAGTTATTATATTAAGAGATATATCTTAAATAAATTATCATTAAAGATATTTTTGATGTGATTTAAAATTTCAAGTTTTGCATAAATAAAAAAGGGTTTACACATTAAATATATAGATATAAATAATTCTCATTTTATATATTTTTTGGTCTTTGTTGATGATATATTGGTGATGGGAAGCAATACTCCTTTAATTTATGCTTTACTTATTGATACATCAACAAAAAATTATGTTGATCAGGCACAAATCTCGAGGCAAAATAAAGTTGAAACTTTCAAAATTAAAATTAGGACCATCTAAGCTCCGATTTCAGCAAACTTATAGTCAAACTGAACGTCTCAGAAATACAAACCCAACGACACCAAATTCAACTTAGTCCGAGCCCAAATGGTTCCAAATCAAGGGCCCGAAGCACTTTTGGAATGTTCAAAACACAATTTTGATTACCAAACGGTTTCCAAACATGACATGCTTATAGTTGAATTGAGCGACTCGACGAGATAAATCCAACGAGTCCAAGATTGCAAAATTCTAACATCACTAAGACATTCAAATGTCCAGCAAACAGTCCACGATCAAGGGATTCAACATCGGCCGTCCATTCAAACCACTCCCCAATTACCCTTGCTTTTCCTCCTATTTACGGGCCATGCCACTTTTTGAAATCTATAAATAGATCCCTCTCTCCTCTTGGAAAAAGATCCCTAATCCTAAGGAGAAAAGAGAGAGATCGGAGATCGCTCTTGCCTCCTTGCTCCTCCTCGACCACCGTCGGAGTTCCACCGGACCACCACCTGACGGCCTGACCTCCGCCGGACCACCACCTGACGTCCTCAGCTCCGCCGGACCACCTCCTGACTCCCTAAGCTCTGTCGGACCACCACTGTCTGATGCCCTGAGCTCCGCTGGACCATCACGTGACATCCTCAGCTCCGTCGAACCACCACTTGAGGCCCGGACTTCTAGCAGACCACCACCTGACACCCAGAGTTCTGTCGGACAACCACCTAAGGCCCGGAGTTCTACCAGACCACCACCTGAGGCCTAAAATTCTACCAAATCACCGTGTGACCCCAAAGTTCCACCAGAGTGACGTCGGACTTTCATATACCCCCAACTTCCACCATACAGTTGATACTTATAATCTGATCTCCCTTGGATACGAGTCAACCTACTGTAACCTAGTCAAGTTTTAGTGGAATCATTTCAACTGAGCCAGGCCCTATGAATTTTCCCTTTTCCAGGATTTTCCACGTAAAAATCTTGTATTCTCTGTGTGTGAGCTGGATATCCATGCAATGCTAAGACGTAGAATTCTAACTTTATCGCCACGTGTATTTTGGCCCGCAACACTTATAAATCGTAAACAATACTTTCAGTTTCGCAACTTTGGGACTTTGTATCAGTTTTTAAGAATTCAAGTTATTTTTACATCTGCTAGTTGCTTTTTGCATCAATCTACATATGCTAAAAATCTTCTCCAACGTGCTGGACAAGACAATTTCAAGCCAGATGTCACTTCATTCCCTCTCAAAACTTCTAACTATTGGTCTTTTGTTGTGGAGTTTGATAAACCAAAATTATATCGGCATTTCGTTGGCTCTTTTCAATATTTAATTATAACATGCCCTGGCATTTTATTTACTTAACAAGTTATGTCAAGCTATGCATAAATCCTTTCTCCGTTACTATCAGCTCCTTAAATATTTGCTTCGATACATTTAAGGCACTTCACATTTTGGCTTACTCGTTGCAGTTGAGAGCTTACTCTGACTTTGAATATCAACCACAGGTTATTATGCTTTTATTGGCAATACACTGGTTTCATGGAGTGTTAAGAAATAGTCCACGGTAGCTCGTTCTTCTATATATACTGAATTAATATTGTGCCTTAGCTACAATTGCTGCTAATATTTTGTAGTTACGATGGTTATTGAGGGAATTTCAGTTTCCCATTTTTGCTTCCGCAACTTTAATAACATTTCAGCACTTGTACTGGCTAATAATCCTATATTTCATGCAAGGACCATGCATATTGAAGTTGATTATCCTACTTTTTTCCAAAAAAAAAGGTAGTTTACCATTTTATCAGAGACTGTATTAAAACTCAAAAAATTATTGTTCATCATATTACTTTCATAGATCAGCTCGTCGATGTCTCACTAAAGTTCATTCCATGCCTCACTTTTATGCTCTTCGTGACAAGCTTACGACATGGTCATCTTGAGGGGGCCTATTAATGGACATATAAAAAAACACTGCTTCATGTTTCTCTGCTCTCCATTTTCTTCTGATGGTTTAATCTGCTCCATACATCTCTTTTGCTCTCTTTCAATCTCTGCCATTGGCTTATAACCAACTTTGCACCTGTAATGATTTAGCTTATTTTTTCAACATATATATATATTGAAACATTAGGGGCATTTGTCCAATTTCATTAACAGAAAAAAGTTAAAATAATAAAGATAAAATTACAAGTGTGGCATATGTATACCATTGGCAAAGAGAAAAAAATAGAGAAAAGCAAAATTGCTGCTCTAAACAAAATGAGCAAAACAATTCACATACTCCATCAGAAAAACTAAAACCCAAAAGGAGGGTCAAACGCAAGAGGCCATTAACCCAATAGGACTCAGAATGTATTCAAAACGGAACCATCTTCCGGAATTAGATTCAACATTTAAACAGAGAAGGGCCAAAAAAAAGAGAACCCCTTGTTGCCACATCAAGGACCATCCAAGGGTCAAGCCAGATTTAATACCAACATTCATCATCGTCCTTGAAATAACATCCAACAGATAGAAGAAATCAATCCCAATATCCATCCAGACCACAAAAAGAACAACAGAAAGCAGTGCATTTATAGCCACCAAGCTTCCACATAGAATGCTCCCTATGAAGGTAACAGTAAGATAGAAAATACCCAGCCAAGAGAAATGGCCAATTCCCACAACACCCATATAAAACATTTCAATAATAACCGAGAAGCAACCAATAATAAGAGACAGCGATCAATATAAAAAATTAGAGAATTGGATGAGACTCATCCCATGCTTCCATCTAGTAACCCTTGATAGGACAACACTTCTGATTTTATAAGTAGTAGAGATGCTATTGAAAGAAGAGCTAAATCTTCAGTTGTTCCTTTCTCTCCAAACATGATAAATAATGTAGCATATAACAAGGGAGAGAAAATTATTGTAATATGGAATAGCACTACTCAAACCAACCACAAAATAAAAAATTTGGAGCATGTTAGGTCTCATAAGAAAGTTGTTAAAATCTTATGAAAAATTAACTAAAATTGAGAAAGAGTAATCACACTCAAAGAAGAGGTGATTAACACTTTAAGAGCTCAAGTAATAGAGGCAACATTGATCGTTAACATGTATATACCTTTTGAGCAGAATATATAAAGCTCTTAAACAATCACATAGCGCCATTTAGACAAAAATAAAGTATCAAGGAACATGATGCTTATGCCAAATGTTAGAGTGCCAAGAACAAACAGCCATACTAGAAGAAAAATTTAATTTGAAGTTGTGAAGAGAGTCATTACAGAGGTTTTTCCAAGAAATGCATCTGGAGGAGGAATCTTGAATAAGAACTTACAAAATCACATCATGAATATCAACCTACAAGTTAGCAGGAAAATTCCAAGTGATCACACTAATAAAGCTAGCAACCAAAGCATTATGAGCATCATGATAATTAAGAAAGTGAGCCACGAAAGTTTCAGCAAGGCATAAACCATTGAGCCAATGATCCCACAAAAAAGAAATGTTAGAGTTGGAAGGAATCTTAAAAATGAAATTCTATTTAGCTTTGGCGATAGTGAGATGGATGTTTTTCCATAATTTATACGACTTAGAAGGATGGGGTTTACATGGGCTACAATATTTGAGTCTAAATAAGGTGAATAGAGGAGCAATTTGGTTGTAAAATCCGGTGATAAGAGAATAATTAAATGCATCACATCTAAATAGCAAAGATTAGGTCTACAAACATCAAGACAATATGCCCACAAATTGTTAGGCCTCTATTGGATAGTGGGCAAATTCCTGTAGACTGTGGTCCTCAACGAAAGATAAGATGAGACATGAATATTGATAAATCCCATTGTATCGTTTCTTTCTTCACCACCTGCAATGGTTTCCTTTTTACTTTGTCAAAAATAATGGCTCAGCTCACTATCAGACAAAGTAAATTTTATTAAAGATTTATATGCATAACATAAAATTTATATATAGTTTTGTATTTTATATTTATTTAATAAATATATTATTTTAATATGTAAATTATATATATATATATATATATATATATATATATATATATATATATATATATATATATATATATATATAATCTTAAATAAATTAACATTAAAAATATTTTGATGTGATTTAAAATTTCAAGTGTTGCATAAATAAAAAAGGGTTTACACATTAAAATGTATAGATATATAAAAAAATTACAATATATATATATATATATATATATATATACACACACACACCCACACATCATCCAAATTTTAGTAAGATAATTTTTATAAAATATTTGAAATTTTTGCATAAAAAAACACAGTTTTATTTGCATCAAGATGGCATGTCCCATTTCATATTAATTTTTTGGATTTGCAAGAGTAAATCTCAGCCAAAAGTATAAACATTCATAGATCCTTTCACACACGCACGTGCACACACACATTCACCCATCCATGCATACATCATAGTTCTCAATTGGCGAAATTATAACATGTAATCACTAGTCGCCGTCCAGAGGCCAATCAGGACGCGCCACGTCACCACCGTTATATATCAGGTTACATAACACATCCTGATAGCCTCCAGACAGTCCGGTGACTGCATGTTATAAATTTTCCCTCAATCGAGCGAATACAATATATTGCCTTTGTGTGCCATAATTAAGTACATATACCCTGTATTTAAACACTAATAACCCTGCAAAAAAAAGTTCAAAAAGGAAAATTTTACATTGAATTTTATTGCTACCTTTTTATATAAGGATTTGAGATCTATAAAGGCTCCTCTAAGAATATTACATATATAAAAATAGATCAATACTAGTTACATAAAATAAAATAAAAACACCAAAAATAGGGGTCACTAACAATTACGTGGATTAAAAGAGCACATAAATTACAATATAATGGTTATAATAAAGAAAATTTAATGGCTAAGCTCCTAAATTTATATGCTTAATGACCCATAAAATAATTAATAGCATAGTGAGACCCACGAATTCCAACCGAAAAAAATAGCTACTAGCGAGCCCTACACAAGCGAAAGAAGCAGAAGAGTGCATCATCCCACGGAGGTGCGGAACCCCAAATTCTTGAGCATACCTTATGTATGCACAACAAAATCTATATATGCGTTACTTTTTTCAGGTATTCCCGCATAGAACTTTCACAAGAAATTCCTCATATTCTGTATAAAAAGCATGAAAGATAAAGCAAAAATTAAGTAAAGAGATCCACAATTAGATCTTCAAATGAGATGAGAGGAGTGAACATCAGCAGATACAAAGGCCCCCCATTACATACCCATCCTTGACACACTGACAACTCCACGCCACAAAATAACCATTTTTTCTGCAATCTAGACTACTAAGAAATCACAAAGCAAAAGAACCAACCAAAAGAAACAAAAGAAGGCTCTCACACGCTCTTTGGATCCAAATTATGATGTGAATGATGAGCATGCTCTGTTGCCTTCATCAATCTCTTGCAGCTCATGTGACATCTTAACCAGGCTGAGGAGAAAGAATGATTTCTTCTCAATTTTGGACATTTTCAAGATGGACAAATCAACTTGCTGTTTTATATCTTACAGAATAAGTTTTGCTCATCCAAGAATGGAGTCCGAGGAGACTGGAGCTCACCATTATGAAATGTTTTGTTTCAGCAGGATGGCAACAATTTCTGAAAGCTGAGGTCGTTTGGTTGGGCAATTGTTCCAGCACCTTATCATCAGGGACCTTAGAACTGGAGGACAGTCTTTGGGTATATCTGGCCGCAATCCACAAGCGGCGATGCCTACCGCCGCCTGCACTGGCGAGTAGGAAGAGAATGCGGCTTCTCCGGTTACCATCTCCCATAACACCATGCCAAAGCTATAAACATTGCTCATGCAGGTCTCGGTCACACTCTCTGGATCACCCGCAATGATCTGTTCTATATCAAAATGAATCAGTTAAATGCCGTAAAATGGTGTGATACTAAACAACAGATATATGCGATATTTTTTAATGGATTCTGCAATAAAAGATGGAATCAACCTAGGTGTTTACATAAAGAAGCAAAATAATTAAGCCATAATTAGTTGGCACTCAAGAGGATTCATAAGAAAAATTAAAAAGAAACCAAGCTCATGTGAACAAATAACCTCACAAGTCCTAATAGAGAGTAGGTACACTGACTCGAGCTTAGACAAGGACAATATGCTATATCAAGAGAGTTCATGCAATGAGAAGAAATCCAAATATGCCAGAAGTGATTAAATCCAATCGCCTTTGAATCAATGATAACCAAATTCAATGGAAAGAAAAGAACAGAGAAAGAAGATTGAAAACTTATTAAAGAAACTTGGAACTTGAACAAAGAATTTAACCAAAAAAATTTGGGAAAACTGTTTTCACATTCCCAGGAGATATTTCTTTAATAGCAGATAGCAGTTCAGACGGTTTGCTGCTAATTCTTACGTTTATGATCGCAAGTTTGAATTTCATTGGCGTAATATTTTAAGCTGAATATTCGCGGATTTTGTGTAGAGATTAGTTTATATTTGGTATTATTTTATCTGTAATGGATCTCATGCTCTATTTACCTGCATCTGATGCTGAGGTCTACTTACAATTAATAAAACAATAAAACATATTAAAAAGGTTTGTTGGAGCAGCAATACGCAATAAAGGATAGTTGGCCATACAATATTGCGAAACCCTATCAACAAATTAATAAGACTGATCGAATCTCCGAAGTGCGACAAATGGCGAATCATTAAACATGTTTAAAAGACTCTATCAAGCTAAAGACGATTTCTTGAACCCAAAAAATCGAGAAATTATTTTATACAGAGTCTGGATAGAAAAAATCATTCGAATATGTGAGTGTATATATATATATAATATATATTAAAATTTTGTACACATTATATATACATAATATATACACTCACAGTCCAAATTATTCTTCCCAAGAGAATAATTTCTCCAAAAAAAATCTGTTTAAAACATTCGATTAAAAATTTAAGTACTTTTTGCTATTAATTACTATAATCAATAAAAAATGTAAGAGGATATTTGATGCGATTTCATCAATAGAGAAAATATATGACAAAATTAAAAGTTTAATGCTCAAAATTACGGAGCATTTAAACAAGAATATGAAACAAAACAAGGAATTTGAAAAAGAAAAATAACAAGTAGTAGAAAGGAGTCTCACCTCAGGAGCAAGCCATCGGTAGCCGGCAGTCTCATACTCTGTAACCTCCCCTGCACTCATGCAAGAAGAAACAATGCCCATGTCTCCAAGGCAAGCATTCCCTTGCCGATCCAACAAGATTTTCTGCCTGTTGAGATCTCTGTAAGACAGTCCATGGTTGTTAATGAACATAAGCCCCTCAGCTACATCCAAGGCAATCCTCATCACCTCACGGACTGGCACCTTTTTGTTCTTCTGTATCAAATCATGAACTGATCCTCCCTCCATCAACCGGTTCACGACGCAGAGCCCATTGCTGTCGTGGACGCAGATTCCGCAAAACTGCAATAAATTCTTCTGCCCGCAGTTCATCAGCTGCATCAAGTCCTGCCGTATCTCGATCTCATAGGCGTTTCCCCTTTCACACCCTTTCAATTTCTTAATCCACACCTTCTTTCCTTTATAAGATCCTCTGAATGAACTGGCTCCGACCCTTTCGATGAATTCCATCTCGTCGGTGCCGAGAAGAAAACGGCCGAGCTCTTCACCGCCGGAGCGGATGGTTTGCCACTCGTCAATAGAGACTACCAGTGATGATTCGGGCAGTGGGTTCGGGAGATGTGGCCGTCGGAGGACGTCAGTTGCTGCCGAGTAATCGGACGCGAACTGGGAATCGTCATCGGTGGCCCTCGGACCCTCTTCCTGGCAGCCGCAGAGGCTGAATGGAAGCTTGACGCCTTGGGCTCTCGGCTTCTTGGAGGCGGATCGGAGGGCGACGTCGATTCTGGATTTGAAATGCTTCTCGCCGCTGGGATGGATGACGACGTTGACGACGCCGAGGATGAGACCCTTTTTCTCGAAGATCTGGATCTTTCTGTAGCAGAGCACGGAGCCGTCGATGGCACTGGACATCGTTGGCCACGAAAAGGACGAGTTGCAGACGAAGGTGAGTTTGTAGACAGACCCTTCGCCGCCCCCGGAGTTTTCGCCGGAGATTTGCTGGATCTGGAAGGCGGGCAGGTCGTCGGCGGTGACCTGTTCGACTAAGCGAATATGGAGGATGATGTCCTTCATATCGAAGCCAGCTTGCGAGTAGCTGTTCGGTAGGGAGTCGAAGTGGCGGCGGATGTCGGAAACGAGCTTCTCCGGCAACTGGCTGCTGGGAAATAGTTGAGCAAGGCTGCGGACAACGCCGCCCCATGACAGCTTGCTCTCGCCGCGGGGAGTGGCGGAGGAGTCAAGGTTTAGCGAGTTTTTGAGGGCGGCGATGGCGCCCGAAAAGTTGCGGCCGAGGCGATGCCACTTCTTCAACGGAGGTGAACCGGCGGAGGTGGAGTTTGGTGAAGCGGGGGTGGAGGTTGGAGCGGAGGCGGATCCAACAGAGGATGGCAGGGGAGGGAAGGCTTCGGAGCGGTGGTGAGTTTTCATGAGGACTTGTTCAACCATGTCCTCGTCGGTGCTCGGCCGGCCGGACCAGCATTCCAACGCCGCCGCCATCTCCGTGCCGCGGCAATCCGGGCAAGAACCCCGAAACCAATACCAACACCTATAAGTACTGGAGCGGAAGCTGTCTGTCGTGGTTTTCCCCTTTTTTGGGACTAACTGATTGTGTGAAATTTAAAAGAGCTCCCTTTTAAGTTTTAAGCTAAAATAAGTTATTATTTTTTATGTTTTTTTTTTTAAGATTTAGGAAAATGAAGTCAAATTCACACTAAGATCTCTTAGATGATAGTTAAAATTCTCAATCAATAGATCAATATGAGCTAAGTTAAAATAAGTTTAAATAATGTAAATAAAGTATAAATTAAGAAGAAGCTTAAATGTATATAAATTTTATGTTTTTACAATATTTTCTCAAAAAAAAATTTATATTAAAAAAATTTGTATAAATATTCTGCATTTACTTTTTGATTTTATTAGTATTACTACTACTACATCATCGAGCATTTATCCCAATACATCCCAATACATAGGTTGAGTTATATGAATCTTTTTTTTTCTTCTATTGTCAGAGTCAAATTTTATTTAAATATAATATAGAAAGATTATTTATAATATTTTTTAATCAAATTTTATAGATCTATCTTTACCTTTTCTTTAACATAAATCAACTCTAATGCATCTACTTTTCTAATCGGATCATTAAAATATTGTTGTTTTATGTGATCAAATCATCTAAGACGACTCTCTTTAGTTAACATAAATTTTTTAAGTCAATAAATTAAAAAAAATTAAACATGCATATCAAAAACTAAAATTTAATGTAAATATTTAGAAAAATAATTATTTGAACACAATTATTTTTTAAATTAAAAATATTTTTTAAAATAAGATTTATGAATATCAAAAAATACTTTAAAATTAAATTATAAATATTTAACATAAATTTTCAAAATGATATCCATTGACTACCACTAAAAAATAAAAATTAAAATCAAAGATGACCCCAAATGGCTGGCCAAGTAGATGGAGAAAGACAGCAGACTATCACTTAAAAAAAATTTATCTAAAATGCATTGTACACTAAGGGGTCAAAATGGGTTGGTTGTTCGGTTCTGGTCGGATCTCAAATTGACCCGACGCAAATCCAATCAACTCGACTTGTTTAATAAATAGACCAAGACAACAACTCGAATACAACCCATTCACAATCCGAATGACCCAAACCCACCCAATTAATATGTTTCAATTAAAAAAAAAAACTTATAACTTATTTACTATAAATTTAAGATACTTAATAAGTAATGATAAGATTATACCAACAAGCAAAAAAAACATTAAATGGATTATTTTTAAGTCATAAAAAATAGGTTCACATGTCAATTTGAATCTTACCTAGGGGTTGCCCCCCCTTTTGCTCAGGGGAGCAATTGCCTCTTGACCCTGTGACCTGACCGGACAAGTCAAACCCTGCCAGGGGTGCTACCCCTTTGGACCACCGACACATCTGCGAAGCGTACAACGATCAAGGATATAGTTAAGGAGCTGCGAGGCCTTAGTCACTTTTGGTAGCTAAAAGATATCTTTAGCGGTCATTTTCTTTTTGTCTCTATTTTTATGGCTATTGATCCATTTTTTTATAGTGAAGGGTCGAATTCGAGGCAACACCAACAATTACTTATACGTTTGTCCCCCCTGAAAATTAAGCCTGATTCCGCCCTTGAATTCCTACCTATTTGTTAAACAGGATAATCCAAACCTGAACTTTTTTTTTATTCGAGTCATTTATTGACAACCCTATTGTGCATCCCATTTTGTTTGATCGTTAAAATTATGATCAGCTACTGTAGTCAACAAAGTAATTTCATATTCCATTTATATTAATTAAGATTTGCTCTTTTTTTTAGTAACCAGCAAAGCAAAATGTTAAATTATTATTTTATGAATAATATTACATAAAAGAAAGCTTATAACTACTCATTAGACTGAGTCCATTCATCTTTATCTATTGTCCTCCTCTTGATAATTACACAAATTAATTTACTCATACTTAGGCTTCGTTTGGGATGACTTTTTTAATGCTTCTTAAAACAGCTGTTTAGTAGGGGTGTCAATATTTGACACGACACGAAAACCCGACTCGAACCCGACCCGAGTCCTAAACGGGTCGGGTTCGGGTTCAGGAATTCGACCCGTTTGAAAAACGGGTCAGGTTCGGGTTGACCCGACGGGTTGTCGGGTCAACCCGAAAACCTGTTTAAACGGCTGCCCGCGACCCTGCCCGGCTGCCCGCGACCCTGCCCGGCTGCCGATTGCCTGCCCGCCTGCCCAGCCGCCTGCGCGCGCCCGCCGAAGCTGCCCGCGCGCTCGCCGAGGCTGCCCCCGCCTGCCCAGCCGCCCGCGCGCGCCCGCCGAAGCTGCCCGCGCTGCTGCCCGCGTGCCGCCCGCGCCCGCCCAGCTGCCCGCGCGCGTCCGCGCACCCGCTTGCCCCCCCGCCCGCGCACCCGCTCACGCGCCCGCCGCGCACCCGCTCGCGTGCCCGCCGCGCGCCCGTCCGCATATGCCAGCGCACCAGCGCGCCCGTTCAGGCGCCCGCCCGCGCGCACCCAGCGCGCCCGGCTTCCCGTGTCGGGTCGGGTCAACCCGGCAACCCGCCGGGTCGGGTCCGGGTTCAGATTTCCAACCCGTTTAGCGATCCGGGTCGGGTTAGGGTCGACCCGTTTGAAGGCGGGTCATTCCGGGTTCGACCCGAACCCGACCCGTAACCCGAAATTGACAGTAACAAACTGTAATTTTTTACTAAAAGATTGCTTTAAAAAATAATAAAAAGATGATCCGGAACAAAGTCTTAGTGTTTAAATTCATGTAATATTTTAATTAAATTTGATAAACGTTCTGATTATATATTAAACAATAATATTTTTTAGTTCGTTATGTTTAGCCGGGTCTTAAACAATAAAAGTAAATGCCAAACTGAAGTGTAAATTTTGTTGAATCCAAAAATGTGTACGTATTTGTTTGGCACAATATGAAATTGTAATTATAAGGAATTGTACTTTAGAAATATAATTTAATTGTTTAATTGAAAAAAAAATTGAATTGCTCAATGTATAGATAAATTAATTTTATAAGCATAAAATAAATAATAAATTATTCAAATTTTGGAACCACTATTGAGAGCAAATGTCCCCATCATGATGCGATAGTCACGGGAAATTATTAGGTCCGGTCACCTGACCTAAAGATATGTCCGGATTATTGACACGTGGCACTTAAAGTTAAAGCGCAGGTAAAGTGCAGGTGAAGCGCAGGTCAAAAGCGCAGTCAAAACGCAGTCAAAAGCGCAGGTAAAGTGCAGGTAAAATGCAGGTAAAGCACAGGTAAAGGCAGGTAAAGCACAGGTAAAGTGCAGGTCAAAAAGCAGTCAAAAGCACAGTCCACGTGGTAATTTTTTAGTGGACGCCCGGACCTTTTTTTAGGTCAGGTGACCGGACCTAATAATTTTCCGATAGTCACATGCTAAACATCTATAAAAACATTCATGAGTATATATTTAAGTTTTATTTGTGACAATTTTGTTATTGCTTCTTAAAGTTATTTTAGTAAAAAAAAATTTAAACTAAAAATTTTATATTAAAAAGCTATTTTAGAAATTATAAGCAACTTTTTCATCTTTCTGCTATAAAATTTAAGCATAATAACACTTGAATGTACAGCCTGGCGCTATGGCATAGTGAAGTTCGGCACTCCAGTACTCAATTTCCTCAGACTCATATGATGTGGTGCTATTTTTCATGGTAGTAACATTGTAAATTGCTGTGATGTAACCTTGGCTCCACTGGGGCACTAATCTTCCTAAAATTTTAGAGCGGCCTACACTGCAATATCTGAATAAGATGTTAGAGCATTGTAAATGATGATGCTACAACACTGTAACTGTGGGCGTTGCAATGCTGATTCAATACTTGTGAATTTTTACTTTTTTTGAGATTTTTTGTGCAAACATAACTAAAATAATATATTTTTATTAATTTAAATACAATAAATAGTATAAAATGTATCCTTAACAGATTCCCCTGAACTTAAGCTCATGCTTATCCACAAATAATGGTGTAATCACTTATTGATTAGCTTAATAACCCAAATAAAAATTAGTAATTTAAAATTACTAAAATATAAGATAATACATTATGATTTAAAAGTAATTTAGAATTATCCAAGTTATAATGCTAATTTGAAAATTAACAAATAATTAGCCTAAGTAATTATCCTTGTTATTGCTTGACTTGAGCTTATTCACTATCAATGTATTTGTAGGTTTTGACTTCTGATTTTAGAAATGAATACTATATCATTTAGAAATTATTATACTTATAGTTAAATTAGAAGTTCATTAATGCACCATCATATGTATTACTTCACTTATTTTGTCTTATTTGATTTAGATAATTTTTGAATGTACTCATCTTTTTTCCCTTTTCAAAATTCTCTTTTAATTTTTCATGTTTTTCACTTTTTCATACTTGGAGTACATATTAATAATTTTAAATATCAGTTTAGCCTTTATCCTCTAGCATCTCTAATTGATTTTATGTAAGGATTGTGTAAGCTCACTAATTCCCTAGTTAGATTTACAATGATCTTCATAATTTAAGCTACATACTTCTTTTCCCTAGACTCAATTATTCATTCTTCAATTCAGTAGTCAATGCAAGAGTATATAACTTCTAAGTTTAAGACAAGTTAATGACTTAAATAATCTTTCATAGTTAATTGTTAAGCTTTTCAAACTATGAATTACTATGCTTTGTTCATTTAAATTACCATCTATGGTTTTATTTATTATTCTTAATTTTAGATAATTTTTAATTACTATTTTTATTTTATCTAAATAAATAATAAAAGTGTAAGCATTATGTAGAGGATAATTTTTAAGAGTTAAGCATATACAGGAATTTAAATTAAATATAAATGATAGAATAAAATAATGTAAACTACAGTAATTAAATATAATTAAATATGAAAAGATAACTTGTCTTTTTATTGAAATGGTAAAAAGCTCATAGACAATGTAATACAAACTACTAAAAGAAAATATAATAAGATAAGTAGTGCATGAAGCACTATATATCCTCCCAATCCATTTCCACTCAAGACCTGTAGTCTCTACTCTCATTAGTACAATATAATGGCTCTCATAGCCACATCAAAACTATCACAAAAATGGAGATCTCCATAAGCCTGCTAAAAAATAAGTTAAAAATAAAGAAAATAATAAAAAATATAACCAACAGTATCAAAATAAAGAATCTCCCACCAACTTACTGACAAAAGAAAAATAAAAACAATAACCACTAATAACTATTCTGATTCTTCTTCCTCCTCCTCATCAACTTCACTACTACGCTGCACAAATGAATGCTATTTTGGAGTAGTAAGAAACTGTAATTGATCTAGATTTTCAAAAAAAGAGCTCTTTTTAAACATCCCTACAAAAGCCTTATTAAATTCAGCTGTGTAGTGGTAATGCTCATCTACCCAAGTAATGAGCCTGACATTCCCTATTCTCCTCATAGAAATCAATCACATTATCCATTTTCTCCCTCAAATCAGCCACATGCTCACCTTGAGACTTTAGAGTCCTAAATATTCTACTACTATTGTTGGGCCTACTAGTTAAATGAGGCTCACTAGGACCAGCCTCCACTACATCAAGTTTTTTAAAACTCAATTATCTTTTAGTGAGGGATGAAATAAGAAAAAGCTATTCCTCATTAGGGTCACCGAAAACACCAGCATTTATGTGTAAAACATAGATAAGAGAAGGATACCCCAAGTAATACCTTGATAATGTAATTCAAAGAAGAGTGAATAAGCTTTCCTACATCAATAGTGTAACCAACTTGAATAACATAATTAAGTACACCACAGTCTCTAGCTAGCTCTTTAATATTTTTTCTTGGAAATAAAGGTAGAGATAAAATAAGGCTAAGCTTTTGATAGTTAGGTTAAGTAAGATACAAGAAAGTCAATAATTTTGTTCTCTCTCTTTTTCCAAATAACCCCACCATGGGGCCCACAAAGAACTCTCAAAATCTCATCAGGATAGGCTCTAGAAAAAGGGGTGTACTCATCATACTTAAAATCTCTTAGGTTGTAATGATGATTAATAGTCACACAATCAAATCATACCCACTTACCTCTCACATAGTATCTATTATTCATAGCCTCCTTCCTATTAACAAAGAACTCTCTCATCACATTTACCACTGAAGCATGAGGTTTCTAACACAATAGCTCCCAGCCACAATTCATTATTATTTGTATCACTTTCCCACACAGGTTTTGAAAGCCTCCCGCAGGGATTAACTATTTATTCACTACAATCATCCCATACTATTGCTCAGCTTTTGTAGATATGAATATGCTTTTATCAAAAAAGGAAGATGCTCTCTTTTTATTACCAAATATTTTCAGGGCCATTGCTCACAAAACACAAGCAAATATAGATTATGTAGAACTTTGAGAAAAATGGAGATAAAAAAATAAGCGAAGAAAATATGAAAAAGCGCATCCTATTTTATAGACAGTACGAGCGCTGCAACGCTCAAAAGAATGCTGCTGCAGTGATCAAGAACATAAAATGTTCAAAATGATAGACATTAAAGTGGTGCGGGACACATGGTGTTGTGGTGCAAGAATGGGGAAATGAAACACTTGCCTTTTTTATTAGAGAAATGTTGTGGTATTTGACACATGAGAGCCCTGCAGTGCTAAGAAAGACCACTGCTGTGATGCTCTAACTAACACAATTATGTTTTCGACTTAACACTACAATGCTATGTAAAGTATAGCACTATGTCATTCAGTAAAGCCTCATAATAAAAATGTTATGAAAGTATGAAATGTTGACCGCACTACCATCAATATTGTAGAAATAACTAACCAAACACCATGGCACTTGAAAGTGTAGCACTGACGCACTCTATAAGGCTTAATAGCATTGTGTCGTTCAAAGATATAATGTTGCAGTAGTACACTCTTGAAAATGTTCCTAAGAGCTCAACACTGCATTGTTATTCTTGAATGCTATGTTGCTTGACAAGAAAATGCTGCGATGCTAGCTCAATTTTTAAGACAACAACCAAAAAATAAATAAATAAATAATAAAACATAGTTGGGTTACCTCCCAAATAGTATTAAATTTATAGTCTTCAGCCAAACTTGCCTAGATATGTCATTTTGGCTACAATGAATCTCTACTGCTTCTCAAATGGTCTCCACTTTGCTCTTTTTCTTTCTCCTTTGGATTAATTTTAGTATTACTGGGCAAAATTTCTTAGGGTTTACTACTAAAATAGATTGCAATGTGTTTTAATTAATTTTTTTAAATTTTTAATTTAAGCAGCCTGACTTTGCAATTGGATTTCTAATTGAATCACAACCTCTTTTAAAGGTGTCTTTCTGTTTTTGAACTAACTATTTTTTATTGAAACCTAAGGGATAAGAAGGTCTAGGGTTTAATACAGATTGTTGAGAATTATTTTAATTTCCCCCTTGATTAAATTGACTTGCATTTCCCTGATTATTACCACCAATATTATTATTAGAACAGATAAAATTAGGATGGATCCTATAACTTAGATTGTATATATTAAAATATAGATTATTTTATCTTCCAATCAAATTCACATTCTCAATCCGTTAAGCATTACTATCGCCAATAGAATTCAAATCTTGCTTTTCCAACTGCATAGATGATTTTGATCTTAAATTAACTCCAAAAGCATCCAATTTCTTAGAAATTATAACTACCTGAGTAGTCAAAATGGATAAAGTATCAAATTCAAAAATTCTAACTACTCTCTTGGGATTCACACTATCAGAAGGCCACTAAAAATTATTTGTATCCATTTTCTTAATTAATTTATAAGCATCCTCAAATGGATTAGACATTAAAGACCCTCTAACTGCTATATCAATAATTAACCTAAGGAATCCTACCAGTTCATTATAAAAGATCTAAATAACCAATTAATTGGGTAAAGCACGATGAGGGTATTTCCTAAATATTTTCTTAAATCTATTCCAACTTTAATAAATTTACTCTCCTTTAAATTGGGTCCTTTAAATTGGGTAAAATATGTAATAATATTCCTAAGCTTAACAGTTTTTAAAGGTGAGAAATACTTATCTTGGAATTTGTGTGCCAACTTATTCTAAGTGGTTATACTGCTCGGGGCAAGAAATTCATCAATAACTTAGCTTTGTCCCTTAGAGAAGATGGAAACAAATGAAGCCTAATAGTATCATCGCTGACACCATTATACTTGAATTTTGCATAGATTTTTAATATGCTAGCTAACTGTAGGCTAACATCCTTAATAGGAGTTCCCGCAAATTAAGAATTTTGAACTATCTGAATTATGGTAGATTTTAACTCAAAGTTATTGGCCTAGATAGCAAGTCTATAGATACTCTGGGGGATTCCATCCACAATAGGATTGGCACACTCCTTAAAAGGTCTAGGATGGTCCTGATCTTATACTAGTTTAAACATCTCTAAAGTTTAAATCTGTTTAGTTTTTCTAATTTCTATAAGGGTCCTTTCAATTTCATAATCAAATAACAAGGGCACCTTACTAGATCTACTAAGCATACAATAATAATGCACTAAAAAGTAAATAACAAAAACTAAAAATAAGATATTTTCTTTTCAAAATTTTAATAAATACTATAAAATAAAAATATAAATACAAGTAGGTCTAAATATGTAACCAGTTCAATATTATAATTTAAAATTACAACATGCATGTTTCTCCCTCGCAATGATGCTAAAACGTAATGTGTGGGCAGGGTGTGAGCTTGTGTTTATTTCTATTACACTGGTGAATAATGTATGTATGAATATGAATATGCTTTATTTTTTATATGAATTTCTCACTAAATATGTAAGTATACATGTCAATTATGTAATAATGTGATTGAAAGATTATCGATTCCACAAGAAAGTGTTCTGTTAGATTGTAATTAAATTAGCACTGTCTGCTATAGATACAAGGATTATCCTACTGAATGAAAATTAAGGGTTTTGACTTTCTGTTACTTAAAGAGAAAAAGAAAAAAGATAAATGAAATATCATATATTTAAAATATTTTGAAGCGATATATGTAAAATAATAAAGTTTTCTTAATGAGACTCTTAAATATTGTTGTAGATTAGAGCATATGCATCCCTAGATCTCTATAGAGCTCGTAGGGGTAAAAATGAAGGTTTATGGCATTCTTACAATTATAATGTCTTTATAAAACCTAGAAAGTTTAACACTTTGTGTTTAGGCATGCCAATATTCTATTTCAATACTTCTATTTATTCTAATATTCTTCCGTCGATGTAATATATCACACTATATATTAGCTGCACACATGATTATTGTATGATTTAAATTAGGAATGAGAGATACTAAAAATATTCATAATTTCATTCAAGGCATAAGATTCTACATTAATACTTACTATGTGTTCACTATATTAGCTCAAAACTCCAAAATTAGCCAGACATGATAAAGATAGAAAGTATACAGATCTTCATTTTAATTATAGAAGAAAAAATACAAGAGAAATAATAAGGAAAAATTTTACCATGATAGTACAAATAAACTTCTCTACACTCCTTCCTCTAATGATAAGATTGCTTACACAAAATAGGCTAAGATCTCTAAAGAAATTATCTTACACTTCTTTATCCTCTCTTAGACTTTACTTTAAGAGGGCACTAAAAACTACAGTAAAAATTATATAACTCTATTGAAAGTGATAGAACTCCTAAACAAAAGAACTGAAAAATTATTTATAGTAAGTACAAAAATGGCTCTAGGCACCGCGGTGCTCGAAATGGTGGCGCTGAGGTATTATAAGATGAATTAGCACCTCAACACTATTAGGCTTGCTTCATTACAACACTGCACTGACTTAATGCCTCTATTGGTTGAATTGCCAACACTTTTAACTGAATCGGTGTGGCTCCTTAGTTTGGAAACTTCTCCACCATGGTGCTGTAAAAGTTGAGCATTGTGGCACTTGAATGTATAATCTAGCGCTACGGTGTAGTGAAGCTCGGCGCTCAATTTCCCTAGACTTAGGTACTACGACACTGCTTTTTGATGCAACAGTGGTGTAATGCGCTTTGACGCTAACCTTGGCTCTGTTGGGGCACTAATCTTCCTAAAATTTTAGAGCGATCAGTGATGCAATGTTTGAATAAGGCATTGGGGCATTGTGAGTAATGATGCTGTGGTTTTGTAACTGTGGGTGCTACGGTGCTGGTTCAACACTTATAAATTTTTTCCTTTTTCTGAGATTTTTTGCACAAAAATAATTAAAATAACACATCTTTATTGAATTTAAATACAATAAATATTTTAAAATTTATACTTAATAGTTATATATATGTTGATGTAACAATTAAAAAGTTTGAAAACTACTTTAAAATGAAAAAAAATGAAAATTTAAATTTCTACTTGAACTATAGCATAATGGCACTAAGAATGTAAATGTTATGGCACTATGCCTATGAGCGTAGCGACACTAGAAATTTCTACGAAGGTATTGAAGGCTATATTTTAAAGTAATTTTGGATTCAGCATGCAACACTACAGCACTGGGTAGGAGTGTCACAATGCTAGGCACTAAAAATAATTTTTTAATATATTTTACTCTAAATATCCCTCACCACCATCCATCCCCTCCCTCACTCATGTTCTTGGCTTGGAAGAAAGAAAAAGCGGGAGAAGAAAAGGGAGAAGAAAAGGAGAGAGAGAAGAGAGAGAGAAAGCTGCTTTGGGTCATTTTCATTCATCATTCATGTTACGGATTTCACTCCATTTAAAGTAAGTTATTATTCTCTTACTTTTATTTTTGATGGTTTTAAGTTTTACAGATTTTATTTCTCCTAAATTTGCCAAAAATTACATAATCTCCTGATTTCATAAGATTTCAGTGTGTAACTTTTGATATATTATATATTTGATCACTCTGAATAATTTGATATGATATTATTGCATTTTCACTAGTTCAATATATGTATAGGAATTTCTACATGAAATGAATAGGAAAAAAATATATTGAGAATAGGTGAAAATGATGCACTATGATTTATTATGATAGTAGTGAAATATAACATGCGTTAAAATGATTGATATTATTGATATGAACTAGAATGTAATACTGATATTGGTATGAATTTAATAAGATATAATGAAAATATTTAGTACATGTGTATTGAATTGGTAAGCCAAAATGCTAATATGAAACTTCATAAAGTGTTGTAAATTGATCTACTGATTGATATCATATGTATATGATAACCCCACATGATACACTCAAGTTGCACCTGATTCACTAATTGTGAGTTATAAGGAGTTAGAAACTAATCAAGAATCATAAGGAGTTGGGACGACTGATTCACATAATTCACTAATTGAGAGTCATAGAAACAAGACCAAGACCATTATCTAAACATATGATAAATGATAAGAGTACTTATAAATGATAAATTGTTTGATATATGATAAGAATATTGATACAACTGCCTTGCAGATAATTGATTGACTGTTATGATTGAATTAATGATAAGAATGACTGATTGAATGATAAAGATATATTGACTGGTTGATTAACTAAATGAGATTAACTTAGCATTAAAATTGATGATTGATAGTTTCACAACTTAGTCTGATCAGGACAGGTCTTATCGTGTTGTGCTGTGAAAAACAAATCTTAAGATCAAGTTTTGAAATGTTTCAGATTCTTTTCAAAATTCATTTTCAATAATTAACAGACTACAGAGCTACAAAAACATCTAAATACTAAAATAAAATAATCCACAAGATTTCTCTCTTTTCATCAAAATATATAAACTATAGTAAATAGCTATAAATAAAAGCTATATAACTAAATAATAAACTAGCCATTACTCTACAAAAAATAATAAAAAATACCTATCAACTCTAATCAGATCTTGAATCACTAATTAATAAGATCCTTCCATTTCCTAGATCTTGAAAACCAAAAGCAAAATCACAATGAGCTATAATAGCTGAGTAGGCCACACAAATCAATATTGAATTTTCAAATTCTTTTATTAAACATTTTTTAAAATATTTAAAAGAAGTTAAATGTAGTATAATAAATCATTGTGTAGTAATAAAAGAATAGCAGCTAATAAAATATTCAAGTAATAATACTAATCAATCTAATAAATTAAAATTTATATCACAAAACAAAATAGAATAATTTATATCAGTTTTCTCTTTTCTCGAACCAAGACTGAATCTCAGAGAATTCTAGCCCTTTATGACTCCTTTTATGCTTATAGCACCGGAACATGTCCGTAAGCACCAAAATATGGCTTATAGCCACTATAACATGCCTTATAGACAACAGATTCCTGTACACGGACATAATCTTAAAGGATTCTGGTCCTTGAGAACTCTCAGCAGTCATAATTTAGTCACATATACACATATTTTATCACATTATTGTAATTAAAGCATAATCGAGCTTGTCTCAGAATTACACAGTTTTTTATAACGGTAAGTAACCAAAATTTCTATAGAGCAAAATTTCACAGTTTCAAAATATATCTAAACTATCAAAAATTCTATAAAACACTATTTTAAGACATTATTTGTACTACATAACTATTTAAGTATTTAGATTATCTTCTATTTAATAAAAACCACACAAAATCAAAATATAAGGTATTAAATTTTAAAATATATTTAGAATATTCATAATCTCAGTCTCTATAACAATTAGAAATCTTTCATATTTTTGAAAATTAAAATAGGCATAAAGTGACCTACCTCAATCTAGATAACTTTCGCAATTGGGCCAATGGCTAAAAATAGTCGAAAGCAGCTCAAAATCCCTCTTTTCCCTTCCAAATCTCTTTCCTCTCTCCTACTTTCACTGCATGCGACACTCAAATAAATGGAGTAGCGGAAGGTTTTATATTTAAAAAGTGTTGTTAATGGCCTAATGCTACAACACTACCATCCTAATGCTACAACGCTAGTTCAAAATATCAAATTCCAGAGCCAAGAGAGATGCAATGTCAGTATTTAGTGCATGACATTATAGCAGCACTGAGGCGCTTGGACACTCAACATAGGGGCGTTCTAATAATGGCATTTCTTAAATTTTACTAAAATTTTCTCAGATCCTCGGGACTCATTCTAAAACATATATAACCATTTTCATGCACCAAAACACTCCCAAAGATATGGAAATGTGTTTAAAATTCAAAATTTTATCTTTTTCTCAATTGGGTCAGAATAGTTCAAACTAAAGGCTGAATATGGAGGTATCATAAGTTTCCTCTCCTCAGAAAAAACAATTATCCTCAACATTTCAAAACTAAGGTCTCAAATCACATAAATAGATCAGGGTACAACTATCTCATCTTAGCCTCTTTCTCTCAACTAGTTTCTCTTTTAGTTATGTTCTTTTATTAAATTTTAACCATTAGAATCTATTTACTTCTCAATTGTCTGTCATCATTGTTGACCTCATTTTTGTATGAGGTTAGTAAGACCAATCAAGACCTTAGGATCTTTCCAATCCTTAGGATCAATCCTGACTCTATGATCAATATGATCCTAAATCAATCCAGATTCAAATCAATCCTGATCTCAGATTAATCTAATTTCCAGACTATTCTAGATCCTAGGATCTTTCCTAGATTTTAGATCTTAGGATCATTCTAGACCTTTGGATCCTCCTAGAACCTAGATCCTAGGATTCTTCTAGATCCTAAGATTATTCTAGACCTAGATCCTAGGACTTCTAGATTCTAGGATCTTCCCAGACTCTAGTCCCTAGGATCTATTCTAGACCCTAGGATTCCTTTAAGTTGATATGGACCCCAGGACCTACTCTAAACCCTAGGATTCTCTTAGATCAATCCAAGCTTCAATTCAATCTAGACTTAATTCAAACCCTATCATTCAAATTCAAATTCCAATTTAAATCCAGATTTCCAGACTCAATTCCAAGGCTAAAGGTCTAAGTCCTAAAAACCTTTTCCAGTGAATCTTTGAACATTTCAAAACCCTATCAAATGACCTCTGATTCAGGATTTATTAGTTCCACACTGATATGACATGTCTCTAGAGGCAACCCTCCAAATTTGAGCTCATTCTGAGGTCTCTAACCCCAGAAACTGAATTGAAATCCAAAGGCTATAAAACCTTTAAATATTTACAGTCTATGCCACTAGACCTGCCACCCAGTGGATTTTGATCCTGGAGCTTTCTCCAAAGCTTCAAATCACTTTCAGACCCTTAATTATGACCCATTGAGCAATAAATTGCATTTTTTTGTATTCAATTTGACCCCCAGTTGACTAAGGGTCAAAATGACCAAAATACCCCTTAAGGGTTCAAATGCACTTTTCAAACCATATGACCTCCAAATTGCTTGGAACCACTTCCAAAAATTTTTAAACATCAAACCAAAACTCATGGACCCAAAACCAGCCCCTGGGTCAATCTGGTTGACCAAGTCAACCAAGTTGACCAAACAGGCCCTTTAGGGTCAAAATAGGTCATTTTGACCAAATGATCTCCTCAGACCTTGGGACCACCTCCATTGGTCTCCAAATGTCAAACCAAATCTGTTGAGCCCATTTCCAGACCCTGGACCCACCTGGTTGACCAAGCCAACCATAGTTGACCTAAAAGCCCATTAAAGGCCCAAATAGATTATTTTGACCAAATGACCTCCCCAAACTTTGAGAACACCACCAGTAGACTCAGAATGTCATTCTGAACTGGTTGGACCTAAACCCTGACCCTGAGTCAACTTGGTTGACCAAGTCAACCCAGTTGACCCATTAAGCCCTTTAAGAGCCCCAATAGGTTCATTTGACTCAAATGACCCATTTAAACCCTAGAAATACTTCTAACAGACTCAAAACATCATTCCAGATTTGTTGAACCCAAACCCTGACCCTGGGTCAACCTGGTTGACCAAGTCAACCTAGGTTGACCACATCAACCTTTAAGCCTTTCCCACCTTGAATCAAATCTCATATGTATTCAAACCTCATTCAAAACTTTGTTAAATTATGTTGATCACTTCCTCTAGTGATTTTGACCCAACTAGACCTTTGACCTGGTCAATAGTTGACTTGGTCAACTATGACCTAAGGTTAACCTGATTTGACTCATATGGATTAAATCAATCATATCCCCAAAATCATATCCTTAAGTCTTCAATTTTATCCCAATATATATTTCAAATATACTTGGACATATCTTGGGTCAAACCCAAGTCAAGTTGACTTGGTCAACTTAACAAAAGTTTTTGCTCAAATCTTCATTTATGAGCTCTTGTTTTAACCCTTAAGCATCAAACTCTTGAACCCATTCAAGCAGCTCCCTAGGCATCCTTTAATGCCACCTCACTAGTCAAAAAGTCAGGTTGACTGGTCAAACAGTCAAAACAAGGCTAGGGAGTGGTCAAAACTTGGTCAAATTTCTCATTTAAGCTAATCTCCTTTTATTTAAATCTTCCCGGCCATTTAAGCAATCTCTAGAACCTTCCCAAGCTCACTCCCAACCATTTGATTGAAATCAAATGGTTTGGATCACTCCCATATGCTTGTATGAGGACAAGGACACCTTTCCACCTAGGATGTCCTTGTGTCCTTTGATGTTTCTGCTCCCACCTACTCCCTAGACAGGTGGCAACATCCTAGCAAGCCCTTGAGTCAATCCCAGCCATCCAAATGGCTTGGGAATGTTAGAATAGGGCAAAACCCCAAAATGAGGTATGAATCTCACCCTAGCTCTCTCTCACCTATTCCAGACTTTCTAGCCAAGCTCTCTGCTTCTGCAAGCCCTAAACTACCTCCTCTTCATATTTCTGACCAAGATCCACCGGTCAAAGCCCGCCAGCGACCATATTCCGGCGAGTTAAGGCTTGATTCATCCAAGGGTTGTATAGCTCGATCCAAGGCGTTTCAAGTTGCAATTTCAACTGAAGATTTATACGAGGACAGTCCACAAGCTCAACCAAATCAAGAGTTTAAAGATCCCACGGTAAAAATGCTCAAAAACCTTAGCCCTAGGTCACTTAGCTTATAGTTAAATAGCTTTTGATTGAATCCATTTTAAGCCAAACTAGAGATCCCACACGATTTTTGTTCACTTATTATATTTAGGTTTAAAATTTTGTTTTATTTGGTTAATCGGATCGTTCAAACGAACAAAAAAATGCCTATTAGGGTGTTTCCGTAAGATAGGTTCAGGCATGCATTTTTTGGACTGTTGATCGCTCGATCAACGGTCCAGATCGAGCCTTTCTGCGGTTCTATCAACCCGCTCAGGCGATCTCGCGGGACAGCTCTCGATTCGACCCGATCAGGACCGTCAATCTCAAACCGCGCCAGATCAGACGGTCCTGATCTATTGTCCACGTGTTTAAGTGGATTACCGCAGAAATCCACGCCGCGACAATCAATGGAAATGATTGCGCGGTGGTGCAATCATTTCCAATAATTGGCCGTGGATTCAAGCGGCCAATCAATGGCCGCCGCGTGTCATTCCCACTGCCGAGCCTTTTGATCCAGCCAATCAATCGCTGACGCGAGACTCCCGCCGCCTCCAGCGCCGCCACCCTTTTTAAATGTTTTTTTTTTTAATTTTTTAATTTAATTTTAAAATCATTTTTTTAATTCATTTTTTTATATATATTAAATTAATTTTTAAATAATAATATATATATTATATATTAATATATTTCAAAAAATTAAATACTCTTAATTTAAAATTACTATTAAGTTAATTTTATAATTATATCTTGAAACAATATTAATATTAAATATTAATTATTATAAACTAATAATTAACATTTAAATATTAAATATTTTATTTAAATATTAATTATTAAATATTAATTATCAAATATCAATTACTAAGTATTAATTATTTTAAATAATTTATAACTTTAATTAATAATTAAATTTAATTATTTAATTAATATTAAATGCTTTATAATTTTAATTAATATTAAATGATGTTAAAATTTTAATTAATATATAATTTTTAATATTTTAATTAATATTAAACAATTTATTATTTTCATGAATATTAAATGACTTAATACTTTAACCAATATTAAATTTAATTAGAAAATTTTAAATATTATTTTAAAATATCTTAATTTTAAAAAAATAATTTAAAATATTCAAATATCATTTAATATTTTAATTAAATATTTAAATAATTAATTAATGTTTAATTAATTTTGGATTTAATATTAATTTTAAAATATTTGAGAATTCAAGTAAAATTTAATTAAATTATTTAATATTATTTAAATAATTTTTAACATTTTAATAATTAAATAATTAATTAATTTTCATTAATTTAATTAATTAATATTCAATAATTAATTAATTATTTTAAAATGTTCTAATTTTGAAATTGAATTTATTTAAACTATATTTTATATTTTAATTAATTAAATACTTGATTATTAATTAATATTTAATTAATAATTATTAATTTAAGTATATTTTGATAAATCAATATACATATATGTATACATTTAAATAATTTTAAAATTTTAGAAAACTCTTAAGATTTAAATTAATTGATTTTAAAATTATTTTAATCATTAATTAATTTAAAATTAATTAAAAATTCCCTTTAATTGATTTAAACTTCAAAAATTCATAATAAATTCATTTTAAATCAGAAAAATTAGTATAATATATCAAATTTCTCAGAAAATTAAGCACTTTAATTTAAAATTAACTTCAGAGATCAAAACTTGATTAATTTTAAATTTATTTCAATTACTTTATTATTTTTAGTATTTAATTAATATCTAATTAAATACTATATTAATTATTTTGAAAATTAAAAATTTATTTTCAAATAACCTTGGTAGATCAGTAGATCTCTCATTTAGATATTGAATTCACCCTAATCATATCTTAAGTATTTTTAATTTAAAATCTATGTCTATATATAATTTCATGTATAAATTAAGCATATATTTTAAAATTATTTTAAATAGTATATATGTACACTTAAATATTTTAGGTTGAGAGATCTACTATAAAATTTTATGCTCTAATCATTCATTAATTTAATTAAGTATATTTAATTAGCATTAATCTTTACATATTTAGGACATACACACATCATTTAGTTTAAGGCTCTCTTAGATTTAGGAATTTATTGTGAATGATGTGTGTTCCTATATGTATAAGTTAATCAAGGATTAGAAATATTGATTAAGATCTATTAAACCTAATGACATCATTAAGGACAATAATTAAGGACTTTGATTTAGAAAACTTAGAAAAATTCTAAAAATTAGGATAGATATCCTTTTAACTTGAAACTTAGTGACATGATCAGCTCTAGGAAAATTTTCTACTGAATTTTGAAATCATTAAGCCCCTTAATAAATTTAATTAAAATAACCCCTAATTAAACCCTTAAACCTTCCAAAAAAATGTAATAAATCAAAGTTAAATCCAAAATGTACATGTAATATCTCAAACTGACTAGAATTAAATCCTTAATCAATGAAAAATAAAAGCCCCTTAACTGGACTTCAAAATTAAGTTTAATTTAAGTTTAATTGAAATTCAATATTTAATTAATTTAATTAATTAAAAATTCCAGAAATTTTCCAAACACTTGAAGATCACTCCTTAGGTCATTCCTGACCTTTGGAGTTGATTTCAAGGAGTTTAGAGGTTATTTGGATTCAAATTATAAAAAGGGCTTTAATTAAACAATTTTTGAAAATTCAATAAATACTCAAAACGTCAAAAATTCATAACTAATTCAAATGAACTCCAAATTGAGCAAACTCAAAGGCATTCAACTCATAATAAGGTATAATATTTATTAAAAATATTAAGTTTCCAGAAATCAATCAAATTTGAAAAAGTCAACGTTTGGTCAAACCTAGTTCAAATTCAAGTCAAAACTTCAAACCTTCATAATAAAATCTAGAAAAATCCAATTTCAGCGTACTTACTGTTTAATTGATTGTATTAAGGTCTAGTATTTTAATAAAATATTAACTTTCTAGAATTTAAGCTTAGTCAAAAAGTCAACTTTTCACCCCTTAATTAAATCAATAAAATAATCCAGAAAATTCCAAAATTCAACAAATGATCTAAAATTCCAGAAAATCTTAACTTAACTTTAAAACCAACAATCAATCAAATCTAATTAAATTTTAATTAATTTTTAACTTTAATCAAATTTAAATCATTTAATTATATCGGGTACCACTAGGTAATTCAGGCCTACGAGGCTATTAAATTAGCCCCAAGGAAGGTGAAATAAACTTCACAGCCTCGGTGTGAAACAAAGGTGGTATCCAACAAATAACTAAAATCAATTTTAAAAATCAAATTCAAATCATTAAGATTTAAGCTTTAATTAAATTCTCCCTTAAACCTTCAACCAACCAGAACATCAAGCAACTTCAACCAAGTTCCTATCTAGGACATATCAAAGCCACACAACCTACCTCACACACTTTAGATGGTTTGCTAGGACAACCAATTCTAGTCCTAGGCTAGGTTGGTGTTTACTTTTTGCTGTGTGTCGGGTTTTTGAGCTTTCACTGCATGTTGTTTGCTATTAATAGAATTGCTGTGATTATTTATTTATTTACTGATTGCACTCTCTGATGTGATTGATTGTACGTTAGATATACCCCTAGGTTATGAATGATTTGTACTAATTCAATCTTATGCATGTGGTCATGCTCATACAGAGCATTAAATAAAGGGGGCAATCAAATAATTAAGCTTTAAATTAACGTTATTTTCTGTAGGCGCTCAAGAATGCTTAAGTCCCCCTTTAATAATTAAAAGAGCATGGCCAAGTGTGGCTGTGTTGAGCATTTAAATTTTTAATATATTAACTGCTTGGGATGTTTATATAACAGCTGATTATTAGGATAACCTTGCAGGATCGAGTCTAGATTTTTTAATTTTGATCAATATAATTTGATATGAATTTGATTTGTAATATGTTAAGTACTTTGAGATTGGGATGTTTAAACATCCAATTTGGAATCCAAAGAGGAAGAGACATCCCTTAGGGGAGAGTTCCTATCCATTTGGAGATCCAAATTAGGATGAATTTCAAATATCCAAAGAGAAAAGATAACACCCCTATTTAGGGGGAGTCTCTTTTCATTTGGATACCTGGACCCGACGATCCAAGGAATTCCAAGAAGATGAAGAAGTGAAGAATGAGAAGAATCTCAAATCTAAAAGTCACTTGAGTCTTATGAGTAGAATCCGGGTTGTAGTCAGTGGTACCCGGCCACTTTACTTTTCCTACAGACCCTAGGTTGTATAATTAAAAGGCACTTGCCTATGGACTTTCAATTTGAGTTTTAATTTAGTTGATTTAATTAAATGTTGATTATTTGATGTTGATTGCGATTAAGGACCCACATGCTTTTAGTATTTTATTTGGCGATCTTGCATGTCGTATTTGATTTAGCCTGGAATCTGATCAGAGGCTTGTGAGAGTGTTGACCTCATTATTCGAGGTCAATTTCCCTGAGCTCATCTCTAGCACCTAGGTCTTTCCAGCCTAGTATAGATATCGTTCCTACAAGATTTCCCTTAGGTGGATACCCAGTGACGTGGCATCGACCCAACTTGATAACTCAACCTGAATCAAAATCAATTCGATCTAAATTTATTTCAACTCCAAACTAAACTCAAATCCATTTAATTAAATAAAGGCATTAATTTAATCTACTGTAAAATAGATTTTACTAATCTCATTTAAAATAATTATTTGTTGATTATATATATATATATATATATATATATATATATATATATATATATATATCTAAATTATAATATATCCTAATAATCACTTCCCATTTTAAATTCAAAATTTAGAGTACAGTTAGGACCGGTTAGATCGAACCCCACTACCCCTAATTTCGCAAAAAACTGCCCCCCACTCTCATTCTTCCCCCGCTATTCGCACGAGACTCCCCAGGCTCTCATACTCTCATTCGCAAAAATTACCCAGGCCTGCTCCCTATTCGTGAAATTCCCTCTTCATCTCCCTCTCAGTTTTGCAAGCCCCAGGCAGAAGCCCCTCCCAGCCGATCGCCTCTAAGTTCACAAGCCCCGGGTGCTCTTTGTTTCCTCCTCTCTCACGAACCTCCTCCCCTCTGATTCTCCCTTCGCTTCCCCTTACTCGCGTAGACAGCAGCCCTAGGTTCGACTCCCTCTTCCGTTTGCGAGCCCAAGCCTCTCTGCCCCCGTCGCTTGCCCCAGCCGTCGGCTTGTTTGATCTAGGTATATTTTTTCGTTGCATCTTCTCCTTCCTCATCCAGTTTCTTCTTCCTCTTCTTGTTTGATTAAAAGAGTGATGTAGATTATTGCAATGAGAAGTAATGAAAATTGTGTCTATCTAGAGAGAAAATGGTGATGTTGATTTCTTGCTTTAAAGATTTATTTCTATTTCTTGAACAATAGAGAAGGGCTTTCATATACATTCTTAAGATAACTTGAAATGATAGAACGAGTTTGCATTGATATTGTCTTGGAACAGATTTCCTACATAATGAATTTCTTTTGTTTAAAAATGATCTGGATTACTCTTGAATGATTCTTCCTTTAAAATCACCATGGAGAAAATCTATATAGCTTTTGTTTTAATGAGTGGATGCATTGTTAGTTGATAGTTTGTCCCTTATGATTTTTGCTTCAGCGTTTTCTCTTTGAGAAAGATGAATTTATGAATCATTCAATGAATGCAAAATTCTTTAGTAAGCTATGAGATTTTATTTTATGGATTTTTGCTATCAATGTGGAGAAGCAATACTTCTTATTTGATAGAAATTTGTCACAAAACATATGTGGGCTATTATGGTTTTCTTTGCTCCATGGGGTTTGACACGTACTAAACCTTCATTTAGTTGGAGAGAATGAGTAAATAATGGCTAAGTTCTATCATTTCTTAGCTTACAATTTCATATGCCAGTTGATTTAGGGAAAATGTTTCTTAACGGTTGGAGGGATGTTTGTTCTCAAATACTTTGTCCCTGCCATTTCTTGTGGCTGATTTGGATTTTGGGTGGGTTTTATGAATCAATTTTAATTGTGGTAAACCATACGTGCTTGGTGAGAATCAAGTATTTGGGGATGCTTTGCATCCACTCGTTGGAAAATAGTGCTTCTTATATTTTATCAAATGGTCTCTTCCCATTGGCTTTACAAATATACATGTTGAGAGGTAAATTTGATGTGATTTATTTAGTTATATCAAATTGAGATGCATGCTTTGGAAAGATCTCTTTTATCAAAAATTGTTAGTGATGGGAATGAAGCATTGTTTATTCAAGGGCTTGTTGAAATTAATCTCATGAGTAAATGGAGATTTGCAAGGTATTTTGTATTATCTTGTGTTTTGACTGGGAAAAGGAGAAGTATTTGAATTCTATAAAGCGTATGTGTATATGTATTGAAAAATGTTTTGGGTGAGAAGTATGTTGAAGAGGTATTATGTGAGAAATATAAAGAGTGAGTTGTAGTGTTTTGAAAGGTGAAATATGTGAACTTTGAATTTTGAGATGTGTGAGTTTTGGAAAATATGTGCGTTTTAGAAAATGTAGTGAAGTAAAAGAGATGAATGAATATTTTGAGAAGTGTATGATTTTGTGAGCAATGAGTTGATGTGTGTGAAAGATGAAGAGTGAAGGGTGGGGTTTTGAAAAATAAAACATTTTGATGAGTAGGTGTCTTGAAGAGTGATTTGTATGAGTTTTGGAAAACAAAAATGAAAGTGGAAAATAAAAATGTGTGTTGAAAGATGTGGAGAAGTGAAATGTATCTATGCAAAGATATGAAAGCAAAGTGTATGTGAGTGATTTTGGAAAGTAAAGTGGTATGCATATGTTTTGAAAATGTAAAATGTGTGTATAGTTTTTGAAAAGTGAATTGTGGGTGTATTGAAAATTGTTTTTGTAAGATTAAGAAGTGAAGTGTTTGAGTGGTTGAATAGTGAAGTGTAGGGATTGCGGAAATGAAGTGTATGCATATTTTGAAAGGTGAAAGATTTTATTTATTATTAAAAGTGAAGTTTTTATATATATATATATATATATATATATATATATATATATATATATATATATATATCTTGTGAAGGTTGAAATGTATAAAGATGGAATGGTATAAATGTCGAAATGTGAAATATGATATTTGGAATGGGTGTATTTTAGGAAAAGTGGAGTGTATGCGTGTTTGAATAGAAAAGTGTGTGATCTCGAAAAGTGAAGAGTATGTGTGGAAAGGTTTTTTGTTTTGAAGGATGACATGTATAAATGTGGAAATGTGTGTGTGTGTGTTGGAAAATGAAATGTTTGATTGTTGAAAGATAAGTGTATAAAGTGTTTTGAAAAGGAAAGTGTAGAGTGTGATTTTGAGAAGGGTGAAGTGTGCAAGTGTGAAAGGTAGAGTGTTTGTTTTGAGAACTTGTGTGTGTTTTGAAATGGTGAAAATTGTGTATGTGAAAAGTAAGGTAAGAGTGTATGTTGTCTTCGAATGGTAAAGTGTATAGATTTTTGAAAATTGAAATGTGTTAAAAGTGCATAGAAAGTTGAAAAGTGTAGTGTAAGTAGAGAAGTGAAAGTTTATGTGTTTGAAAATGAAAAGTGGGAAAGTAAAAGTGGTTGTCTTTTGAAAGTGTTGAAAAGAAAAAGCTCTCTCTCTCTCTCTACCCTTCTCTTTCTCTTTCTTCTACTTCTCCCTTCTTATGCCTCGAGGTGAATGTTGGAAAAATAAATAGTATGCTCTCAAAAGGGAACAGTTTAAAAGGTAGACAGCTTGCGCCGATCTTCAAGCCCGAAGAAAGGTACATTTTATTTTTAGTAAATTTCAATTATTTAATTAATAATTATTAAATGTGCTTCTAATCACTATTTTCTTATCTTTATTTGCATGAATTGCGAGGAACGGTACCAATCAAGTGAACAAGAGGAAGCAGATTAAAGGTGTCAGTCGCCTCTATCCAACCGGGTAGAGGTGTTACGGGCGAAATCCACCGGGTCATAGCCCCTGGTGTTGTATATTTTCTTAAAACTTAGAAAGCCCCTAGGAAGCCGTGGTGTGATTTGTGCAAACTTCTACCCTTTAGGTCCTTGTAGCAACTTTAATTTTATTAGGATTACTTTATTTTTATTATTAGATCCTTGAACCCCTTTACACGTGCGCAAAGTCCTAAGGGTTAGTGATAACAAGCTTTTTCATCACATACAACATTAGTGACATTTAAGGACAAAAATTAAGGACCGAGTCTTAGAAAATTTAGACTTAGGATGCATGCACACTTTTGGGGTAGAAATACAGAACATAAAAAACTCAGTGACATTTCCTTTAGGATTAGTATATGTTATTAATATAACCTTAATTAATTTTAATCAAAATTAAACAACCAATTAATAAAAATTTCAAGTACACTAACAATAATTCAGATAAAAATACACAAAAATTGTATAATCCTTAATAATTAAATCGTAATTAACACACATAATCACTAAGGTATTAAATTTGAATATAACTTTAAAATTGAACCTAATTAATATTTCAACAATCTCATAATTAAATAATAATTAAATAAAATCTATTAAAAATTAAATTAAAATCCAGAATACAAAATACACCTAAAATGAGAACAAATTTAAATAATAAATATAATCCAAAATAAAAAGCCCTTTAAAAATCAAACTCTATTTATTAAAGTCTTTTAAAAAAAAATCAATTATAAGCATAGTATAAAACATCATTAAAGAAAATTGATTGAAATACATAGTAATCTAAAAGTCTAATAAATTGTCAAAGATTCAGTAAGTTGTTAAATTAAATAATATAAAAGAAAATAGGTTAATTCAAATGACTAAAAAGAATAAATCCTATTAATCAAACTTTAACAATCAAAATTCAATTTAAAATAAAATTCAAAATAGTAAAGATACTAAAACTTAAATCTGAACTAAAATTCTCTTTAACCCTTCAACAAACCAATTTCAATCGATTAGAAAAGTTCAACTAAAAGTAAACTCAGGATATATCCAAACCACACAGCCTACCGCACACACTTAGATTTGTTTGCTAGGACAACCGACTCTAGCTCTAGGTTAGGCCGGTGTTTACTTTCTTGCTGTTGTATGATGAGCTTTCTCGGTTTTTATTGCATGTTATGTATGATTAATGTGAGTGTTTGTTTACTTTTACTGCTATCTCTGACATGATGTGATGGGCGATAGATTACTCCTAGGATAGGAACGATCTGGATGCTCACATAATCTTTTGCAGGTGGCCATGCTCGTGTAGGGCTAAATTAAAGGGGGCACATTAAAGATTTAAATTGACATAAATTTCCTGCAGGTGCTTCAGAAAATGCTAAGCCCCCTTAAAATTAAAAGAGCATGGCCAAGTGTGGCTAGTGAATTTAAATGTCAATATATAACTACTTGGGAATGATTTTATTATAAATGCTTAGGATAACCTTGCAGGTGATCTAGATTTTCTTTTTCTTTCTGAGATGTAAATGTAATTTGTCAAAGTTATGTGTTGTGAAAGTGATTCAAAAGTGGGATATCACACCCAACTCAGAATCCAAAGAGAAAAGAATATCCCTTAGGGGAGTATTCTCTTCTATTTGGAAAGCCAAGTTAGGGTGGCTCTAATATCCAAAGAGAAAAGAAAATACCCCTTTGGGGATGAGTTTCTTTTCATTTGGATATCCAGGCCCGACGGACCCAAGGAGCTCGTAGCGGATCCAAGGAGCTCGTAGCGGATCCAAGAAGCTGTTAAAGGAAAGAAGATAAAGAAGTGAAGATGAAGAAAATGAAGAAATGAAAATAAGAAGAAAGAATATCCCATTTTGAAATCACTTGCGTCAGTTCTAGGAGTAGAATCTGGGTTTGTTGTCAGTGGTACCCGGCCACTTTACATTTTCAGCAGACCCTAGGTTGAAAATAAACTGGACATTGGACATTATATTTTTTTTGGATAATTTAATTTGAGTGTTTACATTGTTTGTGTAGTAGCTTTTTTTTTTAGGACTCTTGCATGCCGTGTTTTGTTTTAGCATGGATACGAATCGGAGTATTTTTTGGTAAGGACCATGATAAAACTTTTTCTACTTGAAATTTAAAATAAAATTTTTAGGCTCACATAGAAACTCTAACGAATCTAAGAAGTAAGCTCGGACTGCCGAGAGTCAGCATAAGCATATTATTACTTTCTCTTTCTTGTTAGACACCTCCCCGCCTGCGGGTTCTGGCAGACCACCTGACCTATTAGGGTGCAGTTCTGTCAAGGGGATGTTGTGCAATCTCTAGGAAAAAATTTATTTTCTAAGCCTGATTTTAAAACTACTTTATAAATTATTTTATGCATTCGAGTCAATTAGCATGCATTGCATTAGATACAAATTAAAAGAGTCTAAAACTTTAATTACATTACGCTCTTAGGCATCATTTACCCTACATAAGTAAAGGGTCCAATTAGGATTTGTCTTAGATGTCGGCCCCGATTCCTCAAAACTTAAATAACGTCCATACCAATCTTTCATAAGAGACTGGACATATGGTTTTAAAATGCCTAGGTGGTTAGCTGGCTCCCAAATCCAGGCCGGGGTAAGTCCAGATTTACATTGTATTAACTAAGTTCGAGTCACTATTTTGTAGTACCCAATTTAGACTTAGGTTCTGAGGCAGATTTTTAAATCTTAAGTCCTCACCCTGGGAATAAAATCCCAAATTTCTAATAAAATGTCAACTCAAACCTAAAAATTTCTCTCTTAAAATGTAAAGCCCAACATAGGGTAGATTGAGGTTGCCTCTGAGCTTCTCAGAATCCTGCACCTCCTACTTTTCTTCCTTTGGCTCGTTAATAACTGTTCAATGTTGAGTTTTCTCCTTGAAAATTTCTACTTCTTTCCTTGTCTTCTACTTTGTAATCAGAGGGTACGAAATCACTACTTTAATCGAGAGTTTTCTTAGCAGTACCCCTCCTAGGATGTAATTAACTATAGGGGCTTGCCCCTATAGAGATTTGAGAACCCCAGATTAAAATAAACCTTATTTTATTCTTATAAAATAAGAGAAAAATCTTTGGGAACGTAGAAATATTTTAAAACCTCATTTCTAATTTTAAATATATTTATAGAATATTATTATTATCTTTCAGGTAATATAATATTATATTTATTATATTCAATTTTAGAAATGATGACTTTTGTAAAACCCATTCTTTCTTTTGGATGCTTTTTTTAAGAATGTTATGTTTATCTTTTTAGATGATATAATATTCTCCTTATTACACCTAAATAAAGGGATGGATGAACTTTTTAAAACTATATTTCTATTTTTAAACCCATTCTATAGAATTTCATATTCATTTTTCGAGATGACATGTTATTCTCTGAATCGTGTTTGATCACAGAAATGTCATTTTTCAAAACCCTGTTTTGATATTGAATCCGTTATAGAATATTATATTAGTCTCCTGAGACTGTACTTTATTCTTAATGCAGTATTCGATTACAAAATAGGAGAAATCAAAATCTACGTGGCGACATAAATTTTCCCACCAGAGGGTACGGTCATGAACTATTTCTACTTTAACTAAAATTTAAAAACTTTTGGCTCAGATAAAAACTATAACGATTTTAAGAAGTAAACCCGGACTCGCTGGGGGTTTTTCGTTTATCATATTGCATCTTCTCCTCCGTGTTAGGCACCTCCCTGCCTGCGGGTTCTGGCAGACCACCTAACCTATTAGGGTGCAGTTCTGTCCAAGGGGATATTGTGCAATCTCTAGGATAAAACCTATTTTTAAGCATGATTTTAAAACTACTACATATTGATTTAAGCATTTAATCGAGTCAACTAGCATGCATTGCATTAGATACAAATTAAATTTGAGTCTAAATCTTTAATTACATTCTTAGCTTAATCATTTCATCCAATATATGTTAAGGGGGTAATTAGGAATCTGGTCTAGATGTCAGCCCCAATTCCTCAAACTTTTCTTAAATAATATTCTAACCACTCTTTCATTAAAGACCAGATACATAGTTTTAAAGCGCTTAGGTGGTTTAGCTGGCTCCCCAATCCAGGTTGGGGTAAGTCCAGGACTGCGTTGCATTAGCTAAGATCCGGGTCACTGATTTTTAATACCCACTTTAGACTTAGGTTCTGACGCAAATCTTCAATCCTAAGACCTCAAATTCTGGGAATTTAATTCCCACTTTCTAATAAAATTGACCACTCAAATCTAAATATCTTTCAATCAAATTCAAGCCCAACACTTAGGATAGTTTGAGGTGTTTCTGAAGTAATTTAGAATCTCAAGACACCTATTACTCTTCTTCTTTTGACTCCAGAAATAACTGTTCAAATTCGAACCAATCCCTGTTGAAAATTCCAACCTTTAAACTCCTCTGATATCAAGCTTTGAATTCCAAATAAAATTCGTATCGCTATTTTAATCGAGAGTATTCGTAGGAAATTTTCTGGTTTCCTACGATGTAATTAACTACGAGGGCTTGCGCTTGTAGGAGATTTAGAAACCCAGACCTGATTTTCAAAATTAAGTTTTTTTTTTTAATTTTAATTAATTATCTTTGGAAAATTCAAACCTAACGATCATTATCGTCATATTCAAACTATCGATAGTGATTGATATCTTTTTTCTCCGAATAGATATATCAATTACCATCATAATTTTGATTATAAAATTAATAATCTCTTATTCTGATTATTATAGTCTAACATTGGATTAAACATTATTTTGATCTTTCGAGATCATATATTATTTCTCCTAGAGTTTGATTACAATAATCAGGATAAATTCAAAGATTTATAATCTGAACCTATTAGGGAACGATATGTTCACCTTTTAAGGTGATGTATCATTCATAATAAGTGTTCGATTATAAAATCAAAATTCTAGAAATAAAATATTTTCTAAAGAAAATTAAACACATTTTCAAAACTCCTTTTTCAATCACAACAAAAATGGCGACTCCACTGGGGGAAGTCTATCTCTCCATCTTTAATAGTGCTATGAATTTTATTGCATCGATAGTTTTGACTACCTTTCTTCCGTTGGCCTCTCTACCCATTTCTCTCTTGGGTGAGTGCGGCCAACTTAATTAAGACATGTGAAAAGAGAGGTGAGTGTAGGATACCTCCCTCTAAGTTTGGCTTTGACATTTTACCTCCAAGTTTATTGGTAGAGCAAAAGAGTCAGGCCAAGCTTTTCAAAGTCTTCCTGTATATGTTGCAAACTTGCATGCAAATAAATCATAGCGTGCTAAGTTTCATAATTTATAGAAAATTCTCTAACTTCAAAATCATAGTTTCAATTGTTTAGCAAAATTTTATCTTTTTCAAATCTTAATTGATTCTCATATCTTATCATTACATATAGGATTATAATTCTTATAATTCAATATGTGTGATAGGATATAGACTTCTCTTCCAAATTTAGTTCAAAGCTTGAAATCTTCTGGTTAATCTAACCTTTGACATTTCAATCCCGAATCACTCATCGAAATGAAAGAGTTGGATTAGCTTTTTAGTGTCTCCCTATTTAAAATTTTTGTAAACCATTATGTTGAACACGTGTTCAACACTTCGAGTTTCAAAAATAAGGGGAGATGCTGCCGAAATTTCAAATTTTTCAACATCCATTTCAAGTTATAATAATCATTGCAACTATATATTTCTACAATAATCATTGTAGTTGTATATAGCCAATGTACTTTCAATTTCTCCGGTTATTTCAGTCTTTGACATTTCATTCCGAATCACTCGTCGGAATGAAAGAGTCAGGTTGATTTTCTAGAATCTCCCTCTTATAGTTTGTAAACCATTATGTTGAACACGCGTTCAACACTTCGAGTTTCAAAAATAAGGGGAGATGCCGCCGGATTTTCAAACTTTTCAAATATCCTTTCAAAATCATTCAAGTCTAAATTGTTTTGCTATATACTTCTCTATAACAATTATTGTAGTTTAATATATACAATATTTCTTCAAATTTTTTCGGTTAAATCAATCTTTGACATTTCATTATGAATCACTCTTTTGAAATGAAAAGAGTCAAGTTGTTTTTCTTAGCTCTTCCCTAAAATTTGTAAACTATTGAGTTGAATGCAAATTCAATACCTCGAGTTTCAAAAATAAGGGGAGGTGCTGCCGGAAATTCAAGTTTTCAAAAACATCCATTCAAATTCTTCAATTTTAATCATCACTTATTATATGTTCTTCTACAATACTTCTTGTAGATTAACATTGACAACTCAAATCCAATGTCTAATTTCAGTGTCCCTCAAATTTTTGAACTTTGACATTTTATCTTCAACAAGATAAAAGAGTCGAGTTCATTTCTGTAAGATTTTCCCTAATATTTGTAAACCATCACATTGAATGAAAATTCAACACTTCGAGTTTCGAAAATAAGGGGAGATGCTGCCAAACTTTTGAGTCACTGAAATTCCTTCAATTCAAAGTCAATTTTTGTTATTACATGCACTGCTACAACATTCTCTTGTAGTGTGGCATGTATAGTATAAATTCCTAGTCATTTCTAAATTCAAGTTCAAAGATCCAATCTTTTCATCAATTCAAATCTCTGACATCTTATCCCTAGCCTAGCCAGTGGGGTAAGAGAGTCGAGTTGAAATTTCTTAATTTCCTTTGAAATTTGTTAACTATCACATATCAAATTCAACTTATTGGTTTCAAATATTCAAGGAAAATCTTTCAAGTTCCAAAATTCAAACCTCCAGTCAAATCCTTTCAAATCAAATCCAGACCATTATTGTTATATGTTTTCTACAATATTCTCTTGTAGTTGAACATATACAAGAAGAATTCAAATTTTCTTCAAGTCAAAATTGATATCTATACTTTATCATTACATATCAGATTATAATTCTTATAATTTGATTTATATGATACAATATAGAAAATTTATTGTCAAAATTCAAATTCAAAAATTTGATCCAAATCTTTTCTTTCAAATTTCAGACAATCAAACCTTCTGCAATGGCTGGCAAACTTCTGTTCTCAATTGACCGAGACCTTCAAGTCGAAGAGTTAATCCATAGCAGTGCTATTCAGTTTGGAATGGGCTTCAAGACTTTGAAATTATCTGTGAATGACGGAATAATCATCAATCTCGCTGTTGAGGGCGAGAATGGTCCGGTAGTTGAATTAGCTGTGGGGGCTACAAGTGACCTTCCCCCAATATTACAGCTTGCAGCAGGTGCTACCCTTACACCTTCTATACCCTCAGTCCATAATGAGGACAAAAAGACTGAGGTGAAGTCTACTGTTGAAAAGGGATCCTCTAGTTCTGGAGCACTGTTTCGCACCAAAAGTGCCAGAAAGAACTATCTGAGAATGATAAGAAAGAAAATTACTAAGTCCAAAAAGATAGCTAAATAGAAAGCTCTTAGTTTAGTTGAGCCTGAGGCTGTTGAGGAGCTGCCTATCCCTGTCTCTTCTCCACTCCTAAAAGGGAGTCATTTTCACCCCCTCGCAGCTGCTGCAGGGGAGGAGAGAGTCACACAGATTGCTAGCTCTCCACCTAGCCCGGTTGACTACACTGTCTAGAGGACTACAAAGGAGAAGAACACTTTAAGAACTAGAATGTTGAGGAACATCATCCATACCTGTGCTGCTGAGACAGGTCAAACCAAAGAACAGTATGTGAGACACCTAAAGGGGGTGATCTGACATAAGCTTGAGAAAGAAGTGTTAAAGGAAGAAAGGTCTGAAGCAAGAAACCTGACTCCTCAGCCAGTGAGGAGAAACAAAAAGTTTGTTAAGCAACCGGTTGCCTCAGTCTTAGTGGATGGATATCACTAGGTGCCACGTCTCCCAACTACAAAAATAGAGGAGATAGTTTTAACTGGATCTGGTAGGAGTCACCCTCTTAGCGGTAGACCTCCAGTTCCTCCTTCAAGAATTTCAAAGTTGGCCCCTGTGGTAGCCAAGTCAAAAGAGATTGTCAAAGACTTGCAGTCAGTTGAGGTCAAGGGCAAGAGGCCCATGCCTTTGGATGAACCATATGTACCCATGAAGATAAGCAGATATGTTGGGATCTAGATCAGAGATGCTCCACTTCAGTTACCTGTTAAAGTCCCCCGACTCCTCATTCAGGGATGTGAGGATTCTCCTCAGATTGATGCTAGAGTTCCCACAAATCAAACTCCTTCGTCACCAGTTAAGTTAGATATCCCTCACCCTGTTGAGGATGTCACCCTCGCGACTACTAACCCCGGGACAGTCGGAAGGGAGGGGATAGAACTTGAAGATGATCAAGAAATGATAGATCAGTTGATACCAGAACCTACTGCTGATGACTTGAAGATTCAAGAAGTCCTCACCAAGTTAGGAGATGAGGAATTTAAAGAAATGATTAATTACAAGGGGTACCTACCAATCGACATTGAATCAATTGAGGGTAGACCAGTCGATGAGGTGGTACAGGAAATAAGAGATATACTTAAAGAGAAGGCAATTGAAGCCTTTGATCCAGAAGCAGATGATTTGATGGAGGAAGACTCAGCTGGGAACATCTGTATGGTTGAAACTAGAGCATCAAATAAAGATGCTGAGCCTTCAAGACACCGGTCTGGTAAGGAAGAAGCCTCTGCAGTGGTAGATTCAAACTCTGATGAATCAATTAAGTTGAATGAGAAAGATGAGTACATCAAGAGTTTGGAGAACAAAATTGAACAGATTATGCTCAGAATGGAACAGATGTAGAATCAGATGATAAAAGCTCAATAGTCTCAATCCGAGTAGTTGTAATCTACGATGCAAATAGTGGGTGAGCATAAAAGGAAGACAGAATCAAGCCCTAGAACTCCAGAAGTTGCATCCCCAACCTCTCCAACAAACAAAGATATCCTCCAGATGATCGAAACCCAGGTAAGGGAGGCCTTAGCCCATTCTCAAGGGACTGCATCTATTCCAAAGGGTAGACCCTACCCTGAAGAATATGATTTATTCTCTTATCCTAAAGGCTTTGTGCCACCTTCATTCAAAGTTTTTAGTGGATTAGAAAACCCAAGACAGCACCTGGCCCACTTCCGAGCAAGCTGTTGCAATGCAGGAGGGTCAGATGCTCTACACTTTCGCCAGTTTGTGAGTAGTCTATCCGGTATTACTTTTGAGTGGTACGTAGATCTACCTAATGGTTCAGTGAAAACATTCACAGAGCTTGAGAGTCTATTCTTAAAGAGATTCTCAGGAGCTCAACAGCGTGTAACTGTTGGTGATCTCGTCATCGAAAAATAAAAACTGGGAGAGTCTTTAGTTGAGTACATCTTGAGGTGGCGAAACCTCTCGATGAAGTGTGAACCCCAGTTGCAAGAGCAACATGTAGTGGATATTCTTTTAAAAAATATCCACAGGCCTATTGCTTTTCTCCTGAAGGATTTCACTATCAAAACCATTGAAAAACTTTTGAATAAGGCTAGTAATCTACAGGAAGAGGCTTCTAAAATGCCATTCCTGAAGGATTCTACTGAGGAAAAGAAAGCCAGTAAACCATTGAAGTCCTTTGAAAAGAGAACAACAATGGTTTCAGCTGTCGATAAGGGGAAGAAACCAATGAATATTCAATCCAGTAATTCTCCGACACAACAAACTCAGAAATCTCCATCTTTTCAGGTAACTTCTCAACCTATAAGGGATTCTCACCCGATTTCTTTGAAATAGAGATTGGCTCGTACATATCCATTTAAAAGGGAGTCGATGAGAAAGATCTTTAAAAGTCTGTAGAAGAAGCCAGATTTTTGATTGCCGGAGGCCAAGAAGCCGGAAGAGGTAAATAAGAAGGATAATCCAACTTTTTGCCCCTGCCATCGCATGTTAGGCCACACAATCGAAGATTGCATCGTCTTCAAGGACTGGCTAGAAAGGAATTTTCATCAAGGTCATATTATAATTCCAAATGAGTACTTGGTCGATCCAGATCAAGGGTCTGTCAAATCTATCTCATGTATGAATTCTAACTTTTCTCTATCCATTGAAGATGGTTGGGATATAGCACTATCCCAGGCATTTAAAAAATCGATTAATAAATCTTTTCATCTTTCTCAACAGTTACCGACGAGAGCCTGGGACCCGATCTGGGAGGTTGACCTCGAGGCTTCGCAGGAGGATGTTGGGACAGTTTTCTCTCCAGTAGTCTTAGGAACTACTGTATTAAATAAAAAAAAAAAGAGTGAATCTTCTGTAGAGAGGAATTTATTGATGAGAGATCTGTATAAGTGGTTGATGGTGGCTCAAAACCTCTATCACCACTGAAATTATTTGACTTTTACTTTACCCCATCAAAGGCAAAGGGTCAAAAATTGAATAAAAAGTCTAAAACTTCTGCCCATATTTTGATGATTAATATTGAGAATGAAAACTTAAATGACTCTTCTGTTGAAAATAATCAAGAACAAGCTGAGATTAATCAAGAAATTTAAACACTCAGCTCTCCAGATTTGACTCTTCAAGAGAGAAATGAATCTGATATCTTATCAGATAGTGAAACCCCTGAAATTAACTTTCAAGGGAGTCCTATCGTGATAGATTTTTCAGATTCGGACTCTCACTCAGATAACGATAATCAATCACCTAAGGAGAGCGTAGACTCCCCTGTAGTTTATTCTTCCGATGAAATCATACAAGTACAACTACATGGTGGCAAGGTCTTACCCCCTATGCTACCTCCTCAGGATAAAGGAAAATAAGTTATTTTCGATGATCTAATTCAAATCCCTGCTCAACAATCAACTCCAATTCTTTCAAATCCACCGGGTCCCAATGTTAACGTTCTAAGTGTTGATTACAATGTCTTAGCTCACCTTAGGAAGTTGCCTACCAAATTGAGCATTTATGATGCCCTTGTCCTTTCAAAAGAGAAGAGGGAGACTCTAATTAAAGCACTTCTCGATCCAGAGATTTGCTTAGCTCAATTAGCTTCAACTTCCGAGGAAGAAGCTTTATACTTTAAGGAAATCCCTGGGATTACCTTCTCTGACGAAGATTTACTCCTTGGAACCACCAATCACAATCGTCCACTTTACATCACTGTGAATGTGGGCAAGTTTAAGTTAAAGAGTCCTCATTGATCCGGGTGCATCAGTCAATATGATGAACATAAAGGCTCTCGTATACCTTAGAATTGATACTAGCAAGCTCTCAACTGACAAGTTAATGCTTCGCGGGTTCAATGAAAAGGGCGAGAAGGCTTTAGGTTCAGTTACCCTTCTTCTAGAGATAGAAGAATTAAAAACTGAAGTGAAATTTCATATAATTGATTCGAGAATGTCCTTTAACGCGCTCCTAGGAAGGCCCTGGATCCATGAGTATATGATGGTTCCTTCCACCCTACATTAATGCATCAAGTACCAACGAGATGGCATTGAGTTTGAAATTAAGGGTGATCTGTAACCATTCTCTATTCACAAGATCGGGATCTATGAGGATGCGGCGTACTACATACCTAAAGAATCCACTACTTGTTCTAAGGTTGAGATCAACGTTAAGGAGGAAAAAATAGAAAGTCAAAGTTCAAAAGCAATTCCAAGATTGAGAAAAGAAAAAGTCAAAAATTAAAAGAAACAAAACTCAAGTAGTGAAGACGACGTCAAGCGTGTGATCTTTAGGCCTCCAAATATTATACCTCAAAGAGGTGGGAGGATGGCCCAAAGAGCACGCAGTCGAGGCCACCCTTCAGTTGAGAAGAGAAATTCCCTGATTTACATCAAACTTGAAACAAGTTCTGATGAAGATTCAAGAAAAAGGGGTGACAGATTTGCTTTTGACTATACAAAAATTAATCTTCCTCCGAAGTTTGACCTCTCCTTAGAATCGGATAGCGACCAGGAGGGTACAAAATTAAAAGTTCAAAGTGACGAGCCTGAATTGAGTCTGTATGAAAAGCTTAATAGAATGGTTGAATACTTAACCTTAACCCCACTGTCTGCTGACAGAGTCTCATGGTTAGTAATTAAGGATGCTCCTAATTTAGATGGAGAAGTAAGGAAAGTCCAGAAGTTCTTCCCTGGCTCCTCCTCCTCAAGGAATTAAGATGATGTAATCCTTGAGGAGGCAAATTTCAATGAATTAATGGAATTACCTTTTGGCTACTTTCCTGCTGGGGTTAAATCTCTTATCTCTAAAGGTTTTGCTCATAGTCAATGGACTAAGGGTCAGGCTAGATACCAAAAAAGTCTTTGGAATTCAAAATTTAATAAATATTGGACCAGTGGTATCGACTTTGGTACCATTAGATCATTTGACGATGATGAATTTTGCTTAATGATAACTAGTCGTCCTGAATTTAAAAATGTCCCTTATGAAGTCATCGATTCATTCGATGGACTTTCTTTGGAGACTTTAGATGATTCTGACGAACTGCAGGTTCAGGATGCACCCCCTGAATTCAAAGAAGAAATTAAATCAACAGTCGATGAACTTAAAGAAATCAACCTTGGAACAGAGGATGACCCTCGCCCCACTTTCATAAGTTCTTTGTTGAGTGAGGATGAGTCTAAGGATCTAATTCAACTTTTATCCAAGTTTAAGGATTGCTTCGCTTGGATATACGATGAAATGCCGGGGTTGTCCGCTGACGTAGCAGTCCATAAACTTGGAATCCGGCATGATGCCATTCCTGTTCAACAAGCTCCACGATGCATGCATCTGGAAATCAAACAACAAGTCATTTCTGAAGTCAAGAAGTTGGCAGAGGCTGGATTTATTCGAGAAGAACAATATCCTTCTTGGGTAGCCAGCATCGTGCCAGTTCGAAAGAAAAACGGTCAAATCCGAGTCTGTGTTGACTATAGAGACCTGAACAAGGCATGTCCTAAGGATGAATTTCCTTTGCCAATCCCAGAACTCATGGTGGACATTGCCTCTTCGTACGTCATTTTCTCCTTTATGGATGGCTCGTCTAGTTATAATCAAATTAAGATGGCCCCAAAAGATAAGAGAAATACTGCATTCAGAAGTCTTATAGGGATCTTTTGTTATAAAGTGATGCCCTTTGGCCTCAAAAATACTGGCGCAACCTACCAGCGGGCCATGACTCATATCTTTGATGACTTAATACACAATCAAGTTGAATATTACATCGACGATTTAGTTGTCAAGAGTAGAGTGAAAGAGGCTCATCTTTATGATTTAAGAACTGTCTTCGAGCGGTTACGCCGCTATGACCTTAAAATGAATCCCTTGAAGTGCGCTTTTGGCGTCACATCAGGGAAATTCTTAGGTTTTGTAGTCAGGCACCACGGAATCAAAATTGATCCTGCCAAAATTGAAGCTATCTTAAATATGCCGCCTCCTAAGAGCCTCACTCAACTGAGATCTCTCCAGGGTAGGCTGGCGTATATAAGAAGATTCATTTCTAATCTTTCTGGAAGATGTCAATCATTCTCTGTCCTGGCTAAAATGGATGCCAAATTTATTTGGGATGAGAAATATCAAAATGCTTTCAAAAATATCAAAGAGTACCTGACAAATCCGCTAGTTTTGGCAGCCCCCATTCCGGGGAGACCCTTAATCCTTTACACTGCCCTTGACGAATCTCTCGGGGCCCTTCTAGCTCAAATCAATGACGATGGGAAAGAGAATGCTCTTTACTACCTGAGTCAGAGATTACTTCCAACAAAAATCTGTTATCCTATAATTGAGAAACATTGCCTTGCTTTAGTCTTTGCAGCACAAAAACTAAGACATTACATACTTTTTCATCAGGTCAGTTTGATTTCCAGTGTTAACCTCTTGTAATATCTTATAACCCGGCCTATGTTGTCAGGATGTCTGGCTCGTTAGTCTATGATATTGTTACAATTTGAAATCACTTTCATTCCCCTGCGTGATGTGAAAGGGCAGGCCGTCGCCTACTTCCTTGCGACACATCCGCTACTTGCGAAATCTCCTCTAAATGATGATTTACCTGACGAGCAAATCATGAGTTTTGAGGAATCTAATACTCAAACCTGGGAAATGTATTTTGATGGTGCAGCATCCTCCCAACGGGGTAAAACACCATAATCTACTATTCCTGGAAAAGCTGGAGTTGGTCTGGTTTTCATAACACCGGATAAGGGAATGATGCACTTTTCCTACCATTTATCAGAACCTTGTACGAACAACGAGGCTAAGTATGAAGCTTTGATAACTGGTTTGGAACTTGCAATCCTAATGGAGATTAAAGAGATTAAGATCTATGGTGACTCTCAACTAGTAATCAACCAAGTTGTAGGGACCTATAAGGTCTTGAATCATAAACTCCTGAAATATCACCAATACACAATATACCTGCTCAAGAAAATTCCCATCGTAACTATGTATAGGGTTTCTCATGGAAGCAATTCCTCGGCGGATGCCCTAGCAAAGCTTGCAAAGGAATTTGCTTGCCCAGAAGAAGACTTCATGCCTATAGAAGTTCAGGGTCGTCAAGTCCTATCTCCTGTAGATATGGAGTACCTCAACAGACAATCTTCCCAGGTCCTTTCTACCTCTTCAGTAGTTGATGAAGAAGAAGATTGGAGACAACCAATAATCAAGTATCTGCAGGAAGGCAAGCTTCCTCACGATAGGTCTCTTGCCAATCAAATCAAGAAACGTGTCTTATCATCTGCACTAGTCAACGATACATTGTACCAACGATCATTCGATCAGATGTGGCTTTGTTGTTTAGACAAACGAGAGGACCTGAAGATCGTTAACGAAGTCTATGCTGGACTGTGCGGTGCTCATCAATCGGGTCCTAAGATAAAAATGAAAATCAAAAGACTTGGCTACTATTGTCCTACGATGATTGATGATTGCATGAAAATTACAAAATGTTGTCATCAATGCCAGGTTCATGGTGTGGTTTTATATCAGCCGCCTAATGTGTTGCATCCTACGATAACCTCGTGGCCCTTCGAAAGTTGGGGCACGGATATCAATGGGCCAATTGACCCTCCTTCTTCGAAGGGTCATCGCTTCATCTTAGCAGCGACTGATTACTTTTCAAAGTGGGCAGAAGTAGTTCCACAAAGAAATGTAATATCACATCATGTAATGAAATTCTTTAATGACCATATCGTATATCGATTCGGCGTGCCTCGTAGAATCATATCCGATAATGGGTCCGCTTTCAAGTCTATGAAAATCAATAACTTTGCAAGTCACCATGGTATGATTGGAGATACTCAATGATCTATTACCCACGGGCTAATGGATTGGCTGAGGCCTTCAATAAAACCCTGGTATAAATCATCAAAAAGACCCTGGATGATAATAAACGTCAGTGGGATGAGAGGTTGGTGGAGGCTTTGTGGGCCTACAGGACCACATATCGAAGCCCGACCCAATCCACACCGTTTGCACTAGTGTATGGGTACGAGGTCGTACTCCCTCTGGAAATTCAAATCCCTTCACTCAGAACTGTAGTCCAGAATCAGATCACAATAGAACAGAATGCACAACTTCGACTTGAAGAACTTGAGGGTCTTGAAGAACGTCATCTCCAAGCCTAGCAAAATCTAGAAATCTATAAAGCCAGAATGGTTCAAGCTCATGATAAGTTAGTGCGACCTAGAACCTTCTGAGTAGGCGACTTGGTCTTGGTTCTTCGGAGGCCTATCTTAGCCCACCGAAAGCTCTGCGGGAAGTTTGAACCAACCTGGGAAGGACCTTTTATAGTAGAAACAGTCTACGAAGGAGGCTCGTATCAGCTATTGGATTGTAAAGGAAATCACCCAATGCTTCATGTAAATGGGCGATTCCTGAAGAAATACTATACTTGATGTAGCTTGAATTTCAAATCAATAAAATTTTCAAATTTTGAATCTTTTTCAACTCAATCTTGTTCAAGTAGATCATTTTAAAATTCAAACTCTCTTTTCTTAAGGTTAGATATAATTCACTACGCTTTCTCACCTTAAGATTAGATCCTTTAGTGATGGATAATGTTTCTTACAGCACCATCCTAATTTTAAAATTCAAAATTAAGACCCGATCTCTTGTGTAGAGTAAGTTTCCTCTCCACAAGATCATCTACTAGTGATGGAGCATGCCCTCTGTGGCACCATCCTAGTTTTCTTCTAGACCTGATCCTCTATGTAAAGCAAGTTTTTCTTACATACGATCACTCTAGACCTGATTTTGTGCGAAGCAATGCTTCCTTCTCACAGGATCATCCAGTTTTCTTTTCATTAAGGTTAGATGTGAGTCATCGTGCTTTCTATCCTTAGGATTAGATTTTTTAGTGGTGGAGAATGCCCTATGTGGCACCACCCTAGTTTCCTTCCAGTTGAGGTCTTTTGTGTGGAGCAATACTTCCTTCCCATATGACCATCTGCTAGTGGTGGAGTACGCCCTTCGTGGCACCATCCTAGCTTCTTCCAGTTTTATTCTCCTTAAGGATAGATGTGAGTCATCGTGCTTTCTTTCCTTAGGATTAGATCTTCTAGTGGTGGAGCACGCCCTCTGTGGCACCATCCTAGGTTTAAACTCTAAATCCGACCTTCTGTGGGAAGCAATGCTTCCTTCCCTCAGGGTCCTCCAGTCTTCTTTTCCTTAAGGATAGATGTGAGTCATCGTGCTTTTTTTCCTTAGGATTAGATCTTCTAGTGGTGGAGCACGCCCTCTGTGGCATCATCATAGGTTTAAAATCTAGATCCGACCTTCTATGAGAAGCAATGCTTCCTTCCCTCAGGGTCCTCCAGTCTTCTTTTCCTTAAGGACAGATGTGAGTCATCGTGCTTTCTTTCCTTAGGTTAAGATCTTCTAGTGGTGGAGCACGCCCTCTGTGGCACCATCCTAGGTTTAAACTCTAGATCCGACCTTCTGTGGGAAGCAATGCTTCCTTCCCTCAGGGTCCTCCAGTCTTCCTTTCCTTAAGGACAGATATGAGTCATCGTGCTTTCTTTCCTTAGGATTAGATCTTCTAGTGGTGAAGCACGCTCTCTGAGGCACCATCCTAGGTTTAAAATCCAGTTTCGACCTTCTATGGGAAGCAATGCTTCCTTCCCTCAGGGTCCTCTAGTCTTCTTTTCCTTAAGGATAGATGTGAGTCGTTGTGCTTTCTCTCCTTAGGATTAGATCTACTAGTGATGGATAATGCCCTCTACGGCACCATCCTAGGTTTAAAATCTAGATCCGACCTTCTGTGAGAAGCAATGCTTCCTTCCCTCAGGGTCCTCCAGTCTTCTTTTCCTTAAGGACAGATGTAAGTCATCGTGCTTTCTTTCCTTAGGATTAGATCTTCTAGTGGTGGAGCACGCCCTCTGTGGCACCATCATAGGTTTAAAATCTAGATCCGACCTTCTGTGGGAAGTAATGCTTCCTTCCCTCAGGGTCCTCCAGTCTTCTTTTCCTTAAGGACAGATGTGAGTCATCGTGCTTTCTTTCCTTAGGATTAGATCTTCTAGTGGTGGAGCACGCTCTCTGAGGCACCATCCTAGGTTTAAAATCCAGTTCCGACCTTCTATGGGAAGCAATGCTTCTTTTCCTCAGGGTCCTCCAGTCTTCTTTTCCTTAAGGATAGATGTGAGTCGTCGTGCTTTCTCTCCTTAGGATTAGATCTACTAGTGATGGATAATGCCCTCTGCGGCACCATCCTAGCTTCAAAATTCAAAACTTCAAGCCTGATCTCCTATAGGAAGCAATACTATTTTCCTATGAGATAATCCAGTTCTCTTTTCCTTAGAGTAAGTATTCTCTTTCTCTTAGGATTAGACTCCCCAGTGATGGAGTAAGTCCTCTATGGCATCATCCTGAGTTTAATTTTAAAATCCAGTTCTCTTTTCCTTAGGGTAGATTCTTCTTCCTTCCCTTGGGATTAGATTTCCCAGAGATGGAGTAAGTCCCCTGTGGCATCATCCTGGATTTAATTTCAAGTTACAAAATCAAAATCTTCTTTTCTTTAAGGTTAGGTTCTTCTTCCTTCCCTTAGGATTAGATTTACTAGTGACAGAGTACGCCCTTCGTGGCACTTCCCTAGTATCAAAATTCAAACTTAATCCTCTATAGCTAGGAATTCTTCTTTCCTATACAGTCATCCAGACCCTCTTTTCCTTTAGGGGTAGATTTTCCTCCCTTTAGGATTAGATCTACTAGTGGTAGAGTACGCTGTCCCCAGCACTACCCTAGTACCATTTCAAATTTATTTCCCTAGGGTTAGGTTTTCCCCTTCCTTAGAACCAAAATCCATACTCGGTCCCCAATAGCTAGAAGTTCTTTCTTTCTGTATGACCACTCAACCTCCTCTCCTTAGGGTTAGCTGTTTCTTCCCTTAGGATTAGATCTACTAGTGGTAGAGTACGCTGCCTCAGCACTACCCTAGTATCACTTCAAACTCAATCTTCTAGGGTTAGATTTTCCTTTCCCTTGCAATCAAATCTAGATTCAATCCTTAATGGTTAGGAGTTTCTTCTTCCTATAGGATCACCTAGACTTTCTTCTCCTCTAGGGATAGACTCTTCCTTTCCCTTAGGACCAGACCCACTAGTAGTAGAGTACGCTTTTCCTAGCACTGCCCTAGTATCAATTCAAACTTAATTCTCCAGGGATAGACTTTTCTTTCCCTTAGGATCAAAACTCCAGACTTGACCATTCTATTCGGTCAACACTAATATGTGTAATAGAACTACATTCTATTACACATATTGGGGGTCCATTTATTGACCTCATTTTTGTATGAGGTTAGTAAGACCAATCAAGATCTTAGGATCTTTTCAATCCTTAGGATAAATTCTGACTCTATGATCAATATGATCCTAAATCAATCCAGATTCAAATCAATCCTGATCTCAGATCAATCTAATTTCTAGACTATTCTAGATCCTAGGATTTTTCCTAGATTTTAGATCTTAGGATCATTCTAGACCTTAGGATCCTCCTAGAACCTAGATCCTAAGATTCTTCTAGATCCTAAGATTATTCTAGACCGCAGATCCTAGGACTTCTAGACTCAAGGATCTTCCTAGACTCCAGTCCCTAGGATCTATTCTAGACCCTAGGATTCCTTTAAGCTGATATGGACCCCAGGACCTACTCTAAACCCTAGGATTCTTCTAGATCAATCCAAGCTTCAATTTAATCTAGACTTAATTCAAACCCTATCATTCAAATTCAAATTCCAATTTAAATCCAGATTTCCAGACTCAATTCCAAGGCTAAAGGTCTAAGTCCTAAAAGCCTTTTCCAATGAATCTTTGAACATTTCAAAACCTAATCAAATGACCTCTGATTCAGGATCTATCAGTTCCATACTGATATGACATATCTCTAGAGGCAACCCTCTAAATTTGAGCTCATTCTGAGGTCTCTAACCCCAGAAACTAAATTGAAATCCAAAGGCCGTAAAACTTTTAAATATTTACAGTCTCTGCTACTAGACCTGCCACCCAGTGGATTTTCATCCTGGAGCTTTCTTCAAAGCTTCAAATCACTTCCAGACCCTTGATTATGACCCATTGAGCAATAAACTATATTTTTTTGGATTCAATTTGACCCCCAGTTGACTAAGGGTCAAAATGACCAAAATACCCCTTAAGGGTTCAAATGCACTTTTCAAACCATATGACCTCCAAATTGCTTGGAACCACTTCCAACAATTTTCAAACATCAAACCAAAACTCTTGGACCCAAAACCAGCCCCTAGGTCAATCTGGTTGACCAAGTCAACCAGGTTGACCAAAGAGGCCCTTTAGGGTCAAAATAGGTCATTTTGACCAAATGACCTCCTCAGACCTTGGGACCACCTCCATGGGTCTCCAAATGTCAAACCAAATCTGTTGAGCCCATTTCTAGACCCTAGACCCACCTGGTTGACCAAGCCAACCATGGTTGAACTAAAAGCCCATTAAGGGCCCAAATACATTATTTTGACCAAATGACCTCCCCAGACTTTGAGAACACCACCAGTAGACTCAGAATGTCATTCTGAATTGGTTGGACCCAAACCCTGACCCTGAGTCAACTTGGTTGACCAAGTCAATCCAATTGACCCATTAAGCCCTTTAAGAGCCCCAATAGGTTCATTTGACTCAAATGACCCATTTAAACCCTAGAAATACTTCTAACAGACTCAAAACATCATTCCAGATTTGTTAAACCAAAACCCTGACCCTGGGTCAACCTGGTTGACCAAGTCAACCTAGGTTGACCACATCAACCTTTAAGGCTTTCCCACCTTGAATTAAATCTCAGATGCATTCAAACCTCATTCAAAACTTTGTTAAATTATGTTGATCACTTCCTCTAGTGATTTTGACCCAACTAGACCTTTGACCTGGTCAATAGTTGACTTGGTTAACTATGACCTAAGGCTAACCTGATTTGACTCATATGGATTAAATCAATCATATCCCCAAAATTATATCCTTAAGTCTTTAATTTTATCCCAATATATATTTCAAATATACTTGGACATGTCTTGGGTCAAACCCAAGTCAAGTTGACTTGGTCAACTTAACAAAAGTTTTTGCTCAAATCTTCATTTATGAGCTCTTGTTTTAACCCTTAAGCATCAAACTCTTGAACCCATTCAAGCAGCTCCCTAGGCATCCTTTCATGCCACCTCACCAGTCAACAAGTCAAGTTGACTGGTCAAACAGTCAAAATAAGGCTAGGGAGTGGTCAAAAGTTGGTCAAATTTCTCATTTAAGCTAATCTCCTTTTATTTAAATCTTCCCAGCCATTTAAGCAATCTCTAGAACCTTCTCAAGCTCACTCCTAGCCATTAGATTGAAATCAAATGGTTTGGATCACTCCCATACGCTTGTATGAGAACAAGGACACCTTTCCACCTAGGATGTCCTTGTGTCCTTTGATGCTTCTGCTCCCACCTACTCCCTAGACAGGTGGCAACATCCTAGCAAGCCCTTGAGTCGATCCCAGCCATCCAAATGGCCTGGGAACGTTAGAATAAGGCAAAACCCCAAAATGAGGTATAACTCTCACCCTAGCTCTCTCTCACCTATTCCAGACTTTCTAGCCAAGCTCTCTGCTCCTTCAAGCCCTAAACTACCTCCTCTTCATATTTCCGACCAAGATCCACTAGTCAAAGCCCGCCGGCGACCATATTCCGGCGAGTTAAGGCTTGATTCATCTAAGGGTTGCATAGCTCGATCCAAGGCATTTCAAGTCGCGATTTCAACTGAAGATTTATACGATGACAGTCCACAAGCTCAACCAAATCAAGAGTTTAAAGATCCCACGATAAAAATGCTCAAAAACCTTAGCCCTAAGTCACTTAGCTTATAGTTAAATAGATTTTGATTGAATCTATTTTAAGCCAAACCAGAGATCCCACATGATTTCTGTTCACTTATTATATTTAGGTTTAAATTTTCATTTTATTTGGTTAATCAGATCGTTCAAACGAACCAAAAAATGCCTATTAGGGTGTTTCCGTAAGATCGGTTCAGGCATGCATTTTCTAAACCGTTGATCGCTCGATCAACGATCCAGATCGAGCCTTTCTGCGGTTCTATCAACCCGCTCAGCCGATCTCGCAGGACAACTCTCGGTTCGACCCGATCAGGATCGTCAATCTCAAACCGCGCGAGATCAGACGGTCCTGATCTATTGTCCACGTGTTTAAGTGGATTACCACGAAAATCTACGCCGCGGCAATCATTGGAAATGATTGCACGACGGCGCAATCATTTCCAATGATTGGCCGGGGATACAAGCGGCCAATCAATGGCCGCCGTGTGTCATTCCCGCCGCCGTACCTTTTGATCCAGCCAATCAGCCGCTGACACGTGGCTCCCGCCGCCGCCGGCGCCGCCACCCTTTTGAAATGTTTTTTTTTTATTTTTTAATTTAATTTTAAAATCATTTTTTTAAATTCATTTTTATATATATTAAATAAATTTTTAAATAATAATATATATTATATATTAATATATTTCAGAAAATTAAATACTCTTAATTTAAAATTACTATTAAGTTAATTTTATAATTATACCTTGAAACTATATTAATATTAAATATTAATTATTATAAACTAATAATTAACATTTAAATATTAAATATTTTATTTAATATTAGTCATTAAATATTAATTATCAAATATTAATTACTAAGTATTAATTATTTTAAATAATTTATAACTTTAATTAATAATTAAATTATTTAATTATTTAATTAATATTAAATGCTTTATAATTTTAATTAATATTAAATGATGTTAAAATTTTAATTAATATATAATTTTTAATATTTTAATTAAAATTAAACAATTTATTATTTTCAATAATATTAAATGACTTAATACTTTAACCAATATTAAATTTAATTAGAAAATTTTAAATATTATTTAAAAATATCTTAATTTAAAAAAAAATTTAATTTAAAATATTCAAATATCATTTAATATTTTAATTAAATATTTAAATAATTAATTAATATTTAATTAATTTTAGATTTAATATTAATTTTAAAATATTTAAGAATTCAAGTAAATTAATGTTTAATTAATTTTAGATTTAATATTAATTTTAAAATATTTAAGAATTCAAATAAAATTTAATTAAATTATTTAATATTATTTAAATGATTTTTAACATTTTAATAATTAAATAATTAATTAATTTTAATTAATTTAATTAATTAATATTCAATAATTAATTAATTATTTTAAATTGTTCTAATTTTGAAATTGAATTAATTTAAACTATATTTTATATTTTAATTAATTAAATACTTGATTATTAATTAATATTTAATTAATAATTAATAATTTAAGTTTATTTAGAAAAATCAATATACATATATGTATTCATTTAAATAATTTTAAAATTTCAGAAAACTCTTTTGATTTAAATTAACTGATTTTAAAATTATTTTAATCATTAATTAAAAATTCCCTTTAATAGATTTAAACTTCAAAAATTCATAATAAATTCATTTTAAATCAGAAAAATTAGTATAATATATCAAATTTCTCAGAAAATTAAGCACTTTAATTTGAAATTAACTTCAGAGATCAAAACTTGATTTATTTTAAATTTATTTCAATTACTTTATTATTTTTAGTATTTAATTAATATCTAATTAAATACTATATTAATTATTTTGAAAATTAAAAATTTATTTTCAATTAACCTTGGTAGATCAGTAGATCTCTCATTTTGATATTAAATTCACCCTAATCATATCTTAAGTAGTTTTAATTTAAAACATATGTCTATATATAATTTCTTGTATAGATTAAGCATATATTTTAAAATTATTTTAAATAGTATATATGTACACATAAATATTTTAGGTTGAGAGATCTACTATGAAATTTTAAACATATATCAACATATTTGAATAGAAATCATGTGGGAATGTTAATGAATGATTATGCTCTAATCATTCATTAATTTAATTAAGTATATTTAATTAGCATTAATCTTTGCATATTTAGGACATACACACACCACTTAGTTTAAGGCTCTCTTAGATTTAGGAATTGATTGTGAATGATGTGTGTTCCTATATGTATATGTTAATCAAGGGTTAGAAATATTGATTAAGATCCATTAAATCTAATGACATCATTTAGGACAATAATTAAGGACTTTGGTTTAGAGAACTTAAAAAAATTCTAAAAATTAGGATAGATATCCTTTTAACTTGAAACTTTGAACATTCAAACTTAGTGACATGATCAGCTCTAGGAAAATTTTCCACTGAATTTTGAAATCATTAAGCCCCTTAATAAATTTAATTAAAATTAAGCCTTAATTAAACCCTTAAACCTTCCAAAAAAATGTAATAAATCAAGGTTAAATTCAAAAATTACTTGTAATATCTCAAACTGACCAGAATTAAATCCTTAATCAATAAAAAATAAAAACCCCTTAACTGGACTTCAAAATTAAGTTTAATTTAAGTTTAATTGAAATTCAATATTTAATTGATTTAATTAATTAAAAATAATTAAAAATTTTAAAAAATTTCCAAACACATGAAGATCACTCCCTAGGTCATTTCTAACCTTTGGAGTTGATTTCAAGGAGTTTGGAGATCATTTGGATTCAAATCATAAAAAGGGCTTTAATTAAATAATTTTTGAAAATTCAATAAATACTCAAAACTTCAAAAATTCATAACTAATTCAAATGAACTCCAAATTGAGCAAACTCAAAGGCATTCAACTCATAATATGGTCTAATAGTTATTAAAAATATTAAGTTTCTAGAAATCAATAAAATTTGAAAAAGTCAACTTTTGATCAAACCTAGTACAAATTCAAGTCAAAACTTCAAACCTTCATAATAAAATCTAAAAAAATCTCATTTCAGCATACTTACTGTCTAATTGATCGTATTAAGGTCTAGTATTTTAATAAAATATTAACTTTCCAGAATTTAAGCTTAATCAAAAAGTCAACTTTTCACCCCTTAATTAAATCAATAAAATAATCCAAAAAATTCCAAAATTCAACAAATGATCTAAAATTCCAGAAAATCTTAACTTAACTTTAAAACCAGCAATCAATCAACTCTAATTAAATTTTAATTAATTTCCAACTTTAATCAAACTTAAATCATTTAATTATATCGGGTACCACTGGGTAACCCAAGCCTACGAGGCTATTAAATTAGCCCCAAGGAAGGTGAAATAAACTTCACGACCTCGGTGTGAAATAAAGGTGGTATCCAACAAATAACTAAAATCAATTTTAAAAATCAAATTCAAATCATTAAGATTTAAACTTTAATTAAATTCTCCCTTAAACCTTCAACCAACCAGAATATCGAGCAACTTCAACCAAGTTCCTATCTAGGACATATCAAAGCCACACAGCCTACCTCACACACTTTAGATGATTTGCTAGGACAACCAATTCTAGTCCTAGGCTAGGCCGGTGTTTACTTTTCTGCTGTGTGCCGGGTTTTCGAGCTTTCACTGCATGTTGTTTGCTAGTAATAGAATTGCTGTGATTGTTTATTTATTTACTGATTGCACTCTGTGATGTGATTGATTGTACGTTAGATCTACCCTTAGGTTATGAATGATTTGTTCTAATTCAATCTTTTGCAGATGGCCATGCTCATACATGGTATTAAATAAAGGGGGCAATCAAATAATTAAATTTTAAATTAACGTTATTTTCTGTAGGCGCTCTAGAATGCTTAAGTCACCCTTTAATAATTAAAAGAGCATGGCCAAGTGCGGATGTGTTGAGCATTTAAATTTTTAATATATTAACTGCTTGGGATGTTTATATAACTGCTGATTATTAGGATAACCTTGCAGGATCGAGTCTAGATTTTTTAATTTTGATCAATATAATTTGATAAGAATTTGAGTTGTAATATGTTAAGTACTATGAGATTAGGATGGTTAAACATTCAATTTGGAATCCAAAGAGGAAGAGACATCCCTTAGGGGAGAGTTCCTATCCATTTGGAGATCCAAATTATGATGAATTTCAAATATCCAAAGAGAAAAGATAACACCCCTATTCAGGGGGAGTTTCTTTTTATTTGGATACCTAGACCCGACGATCCAAGGAGTTCCAAGAAAACGAAGAAGTGAAGAACGAGAAGAATCTCAAATCTCAAAGTCACTTGAGTCTTAGGAGTAGAATCTGGGTTGTAGTCAGTGGTACCCGCCCACTTTACTTTTCCTGCAGACCCTGGGTTGTATAATTAAAAGGCACTTGCCTATAGACTTTCAATTTGAGTTTTAATTTAATTGATTTAATTAAATGTTGATTATTTGATGTTGATTGTGATTAAGGACCCACATGCTTTTAGTAATTTATTTGGCGATCTTGCATATCATATTTGATTTAGCCTGGAATCCGATCGGAGGCTCTTGAGGGTACGGTAATGAACTATTTCTACCTTAACTAAAATTTAAAAACTTTAGGCTCAGATAAAAACTCTAACGATTTTAAGAAGTAAGCCCGGACTCACCGGGGTTTTTTCATGCATCATATTGAATCTTCTCTTCTGTGTTAGACACCTCCCCGCCTGCATGTTCTGGTAGACCACATGACCTATTAGGATGCAGTTCTGTCCAAGGGGATGTTGTGCAATCTCTAGGATAAAACCTATTTTAAGCCTGATTTTAAAACTGCTACATATTGGTTTAAGCATTTAATCGAGTTAACTAGCATGCATTGCATTTGATATAAATTAAATTTGAGTCTAAATCTTTAATTGCATTATTAGCTTAATCATTTCACCCAACATATGTTAAGGGGCCAATTAGGAATCTGCTCTAGATGTCAGCCCCAATTCCTTAAACTTTTCTTAAATAATGTTCAAACCACTCTTTCATTAAAGAACAGATACATGGTTTTAAAGCGCTTAGGTGGTTTAGCTGGCTCCCCAATCCAGGCTGGGGTAAGTCCAGGACTGCATTGCATTAGCTAAGATCTGGGTCACTGATTTTCAGTACCCACTTTAGACTTAGGTTCTGAGGCAAATCTTCAATCCTAAGACCTCAAATTCCGGGAATTTAATTCCCACTTTCTAATAAAATTGACCACTAAAACCTAAATATATTTCAATCAAATTCAAGCCCAATACTTAGGATAGTTTGAGGTATTTGTGAAGTAATTCAGAATCTCAAGACACCTCCTACTCTTTTTCTTTTGACTCCAGAAATAACTGTTCAAATTCGAACCAATCTCTGTTGAAAATTCCAACCTTTAACCTCCTTTGATATTAAGCTTTGAATTCCAAATAAAATTCGTATCGCTATTCTAATCGAGAGTATTCGTAGGAAATTTTTTGGTTTCCTACGATGTAATTAACTACGAGGGCTTGCGCTCGTAGGAGGTTTAGAAACCCAGACCTGATTTTCAAAATCAAGTTTTTTTTCAAAAATTTTAATTAATTATCTTTGGAAAATTCAAACCTGACGACCATTATCGTCATATTCAAACTATTGACAGTGATTGATATCTTTTTTCTCTAGATAGATATATCAATTACCATCGTAATTTTGATTATGAAATTAATGATCTCTTATTCTGATTATTATAGTCTAACATTGGATTAAACATTATTTTGATCTTTCGAGATCATATATTATTTCTCCTTGAGTTTGATTATAATAATCAGGATAAATTCAAAGATTTATAATCTGAACCTATTAGGGAACGATATATTCACCTTTCAAGGTGATGTATCATTCATAATAAGTGTTCGGTTATAAAATCAAAATTCCAGAAATTAAGCATTTTTCAAAGAAAATTAAACACATTTTCAAAACTCCTTTTTCAATCACAACAATCATAGGCTAGAACTCTCTTTGATTCTTTCCTATAGCTCAGATTTGAATGCACCTCAATTTATTCAATAGATATACTATTTCTAGAATAAAATATCCATTTTCTCAGAAGTGACATATGAAATACATTATAAACTTTAGAACGGTGATTTAGCAACTATAACCTATAGGCAGATTTCCCAATCATTTCAATAACCTCAAATGGTATAATTTTACCTTCGACTTAATTATCCTTATTTTCCAAATTATTAATATTTTCCCTTAATTTAATCTTCAAATATATAAAATCTCCTACCTAAAATTCTACAGCCCGATGCTTACCATTAAAATATTATCAACCTATCAGATATATGTCTCTCACCTCTATCAAAGATAGCAGTGTACAAAACTTCCTACCATATAGAGCTTCATATGGAGCCATACCTCGCTTGTCTAAAAATTATTATTATATGCAAATTCAATCAAAGGAATATAACATTCCCAACGGCCACTAAAATTTAAAATATAGAGTCGTAGAACATCTTTCAGTACCTATATAGTCTCTAAGACTGCCCATCAGACTGAGAATGAAAAGTTATACTAAAATATAAGTTTGTTCCCAACCCTTACTAAATATCTATCCATAGTCTAGAGGTAAACATGCCATTCCTCTCAGATTATAACCTTTGGTATCCCATATAATTCTACAGTCTCATACACATATATTTGTGTCAATTTATCTATAGAATCATATAATCAAATCAGAATGAAATGGGCTAAGTTTTTCATATGATCAACTACAACCCAAATAGCATCATGCCCTTACCTCAATCTGGGAAACCTTTAATAAATTTCACCATCACCTCTTCCCATTTCCACTCCGAAATAGGTAATGATTGTAAAAGACCCCCCAATCATTAATGCTCTACCTTCACTAATTAATAGGCTTCACATTTTGAAATAAAATCTTTAGCATCCTTCTTTAATCCATCCACCAAAATAGACCTTTTAAATCACTATATATTTTACTGCTTCTTGGGTGAATGATGTTGCCTCAATAATGAACCTTATGTAAAATCTCCTTCCTCAAATCTCCAAAAATTGGAACCCATAATCTATCATTATAGAAGATAATACCAAAATTATATACTCATTGTTCAAATTTTTTACTAGATCTAATCGAATTAACCAATTTAAAAGGCTATATATCTAACTTCTGAGATTTTTTAATCCTTTCTTGCAAAGAAGGCTAAATAATCATCTAAGCTAATATATCAAAATCCTAATTAGTAAAAGAAATCACCTCCAACTATAATCTCTCCATATCCCGTATCAAATACTCAAAAGAAGTAAGCTGAATACATAAAAATTTAGAAGATTTTTTATTCAGAGTGTCTGCTACTACATTAGCCTAGCTAGGCTAACTAAATAGTCAGATCATAATCTTTGTTCAACTATAATAACCCAAATTTTAGCCTAGTTAAAAACTTTTTAGGAGTTATTATAAGTTAAATTTAAAAATTATCTTTTCCTTAATATAGATATTATTATATTTTTATTATAATAATTTTTCTATAATGTTTAGGTACTTGTGCAAATCCTTAAGAAATTGATACCTACTAATATAAGTGAGGATTTTAGGATGGTCAAGTATTCATTTTGCAAATCAATTTCATCAAAAATTTTTAAATAAAATGGGCTATTTTATAGATATTGTTCTATAATTTTTGAAGCCCCAAAAAATTTATATGAATTTTGTATTTAAAATTAATTAAATTATAAAATTATATTAATATTTTATTATAAATTTCATAAAGTACTTACTTCTTTCTTAAATCTCATTTCTCTTAATTCAAAAAAGCTAATAAAGAGCATTTAGAGAAATTTAGAGAGAAATTTATGGAGAGAGAAAAAAGAAATCTATGATTTAGAGGCTGTAAAGTGATTTTTATTCGTCAATCCTGTTGGGAGATTTGCTCATCTCATTGTAAGAAACTATTATCTTATTTCTAATTTCAATAATTGAATATTTTTAGAATTTTTTTGATCAAATTTTTTTTTTATTACTAAAAAATAAGGATAATTTTATATTGGTAAAACTTTCACTACATAGCATGTGTTGCAACTCTCCCCTCCTTAAGAAAATGTCATTCGTGATATTTCAAAACTTAGATCTCTTATCACAAAATAAATCAGGATATAGTTGTCGCATCTCAGACTTTTTTTTTCAAGTAGCTTCTCTTTTAGCCTCGTTCTTCAACTAAACTTTAACCATTAAAATCTATTTACTCCTTAGCTTTCTGGCATCCTAGGCTAGAATCCTTTCTAGTTTTTCTCAATAGCTCAGATTTAGACGTACCTCAATGTCTTCGATAGGTATCATGTCTCCAAAATCAGATGTCCATTTTCTCCAAAGTGACACATGGAACACATTATAAATTTTTAACATATTATCTGATAACTGTAACATTTAGGAAGCTTTACCAATTCTTTAATAACTTCAAATGGTCTAACATACCTTGGACTCAACTTCCCTTCCTTGCCAAATCTATTAATGCTTTTCATCGGCCTGATCTTCACATGTACAAATCTCCTACTTGAAATTCTATAACTTGATGCTTAACATCAAAATACTATTATTACATGTCATATATAACCTTCAATCTATCTTTGACCAAACAAATCTTTTCAATAGCATCATTAACTAAGGCTGGTCCAATCAGATGTCTCTCACCCACCTCTATCCAAGACATCGATGTACGACACTTCCTACCTTACAAAGCTTTGTATAGAGACATAGCTATATATGATTGAAAATTATTATTGTAAGAAAACTTGATCAGAGGAATGTGGTCTTCCCAATTACCAAATATTCTGGTACCTATAAAGCATGTTCTGGTAGCTATAAGTTATTTTTGATACCTACGGATATATTCTGATGATATAAGCATAAATGGGAGTCATAAGGGGTAAAAATCCTTTGAGATTTTGTCTAGATCTAGGAAATGTGATATGAACTTCTCTATGATATACATTATAATTTATTTATCTGCTCAATATTATTATTTAAATAATTGAATAACTTCTACAATCTTATTATATTTCTCAATACATTGATTTATTCGACTACATTTAATTGCTTTTAAATATTCAATAAAATATTTAATAAATGAATTTGAAAATTTAGATTGGCTTATATTGACTGCTGAGCTATTGTAGCTCATAATAGTTTTCCTAATCAATTTCACCAGTACTTTTTAAATAAAATAAGTTAATTTATAAATATTTTTCTTTAATTTTTAAAGTTCTAAAAGAATTTATATGAATTTTATATTGATAATTGATTAAATTATATAATAAAATAATATTATATTATTATTTAAATCTTAAATACCTAAGTCCATTAGATGACAGCATTTAATCTCATTTCCCTTCATCCTTTGGCTAAAGCAGAGAGCATGTGAGAGGAGTTTAGAGAGAAAATAGAGGAAAGAGAAGGAAAAGCTAGGTTTTGGATGTCGCAGTGTGATTTTCATCCATTGACCCTGTTGGAAAATTTTCTCATCTTGCTGTAAGGAACAATTACCCTATCTCTAATTTTAATAATTTTGTATTTTTTATATTTTTTTGATCAAATTTGTATTTTTGTTACCAAAAAATGAAGATAAGTTTATATTAGTAAAACTTTATCTCATAACTTTTTATATGTGATAAATCTCATCAATATAAATATTTTGACTATAACATATTGAATTTTTCATGATTAAGTTGGAAGAAATAAAATTTTGAAGTAAATATATAGTATACAAATTTGATGTATTTCCCTATATTTATACATTTTTGAGTTTCGTACATAATATTGACTTATATTGTATAAAAAAGATAGAATTTGCATATATGCGAGGAAGGGTGACATTTAATACTATAATGAATATGGTTTAGCTCTTAAAATATAATACCTTACACATGAGGGTGGGTCAATAGGCTTTTCTTTAAATAAAAGATTGGTGGTATAATCCTAGTTATAGCATATAATTGATTGACTAAATTACATCGACGGGTAGAAGGTGAACTCTTAAATGATTATTAACCACCTGTAAAAATTTACACATTAAGAGCTATGATAAATAACATATATATGGATGAAAACACTACATTAAAATTGAATGTCATGCCTTATTTTCATAATTATACTCATGATGATATTTACCTGATAATACATTAAACAGATTGATAGAACATTAAACTAATTGGCAGATTGATAGCTCATTCTAGCATCAATAGTAATACATTATAACATAGCATACTAACATAATTTATTAGATAATACTACTCTTTACTATATGCCTCATAGTTTGATAAATCTCTTTTTGATTTCACTGATCATATTGATTTTATTATTAAATTTTGAGATTTTTATTGCTTATATTAAATGATGATTGATATTGATTAAAATTGAACATACATATTGATTCTTCTATCTTGCATTGAAAGTAGTGATAGAGTTTTGATTTTCTACTGGATTTTTTAGCTTATTATATATGATTTAAATGATTTCATGTCGAGAAATGGGTCAAAACTAATTGGAGTGAGATTGGTAGAGATCCACATATTTTTTATTAATGTTATTTATATTTTACCTTATTTTTTTATAGTCAGGAGTTTGTGATAGATTAGAGATTGTGCAAATCTCCTAACTATTATATATTGATTTTGCGAGAATGAATATAATGCAATATTTTGAGGTATATAATTATTAGTTGATTTCACTAGATATATAAATTTTTTATTTAGAAGCTTTGGTTGATTTAATTAAAAAATAAAATAGATAATTCTTCCAAATTTAATTCTAGGGCTTTACAGAAAGAGATTATTAACTAGCAGTTCAGGATCAGATCTGAGTTTATACAATCATAGGATCGTCCAGGATGATCTACTTAATTAGACTGACTTAACTTTATCACTCTAATTAAGGTTTCTATTTTCATTGGATCATCCAAGATGATGTGAATATCATCCAGGACGATGTGAATATTGTTCAGGATGATCTGAACAAAAAATGAACAGAAACTCTAATTCACTAAAACTCTCCCCCTGAGTGTGTGTGTGTGCAAGGTTACTTAGCTAGGGGATCATTTACATTACATTTGACTCAATAAAAATGAAAATAATATATTGGACCTAAATTACAAAATAGACTGACTCGATCTTGGGTTGGCTTGAACTTGCAATTGATCCTGCGGACCTGAAAGATTAGACAATCAACCAAAAATAGAAATATTTGCTATTATCAAAATCATAGTCCTTGAAACCCAGATTTGTAACAATTTCCCCCCTTTTTGATGATGACAAATATTTATTCAGTACTTTCAAATTAACCAGATTGCAGTAATTAAAGTACAGGCGAGAGAAGATAAATTTTTCTAATCATTGATAACGAGTGACATTCAATACAATAAGAGACACAACTAAAAATAATAAATGAAACTACTACAAGATAAAAATAACTCCCCCTTTTGACATCACAAAAAGGAGAAACAGAAAAGACAAATAAATAATAGCAAATTAAAAACATCAGAAACAAGAAAATAAAAGTAAAAACAACATTTTTTTTTTGAATCGATCACCTCCAGTAAATCTAAATTTTCCCTGGAGTTCCAATTTAAAAAACAAATAAGAAGAAAATTGACGGCGCTGAAATCCAAAAAAGTTAGAAAATTGACTTTCAAAACTCCTACCAGGGACACCTTACATGTTCAAATTCCTTTCAAACAAAAGTCTAATTCAAAAGAAAGAAATTAGATTCGAAAAGAGATCCTTTCAAGCCTCGTTCCAGAAAAAATATCTGATAAAATTATATTACGAAGTAAGGAATCAGAAATCATGATTTTCAATCTCAGGCTTTTAAAAATATTAAGTGGCGCATGAATTTTTCCAAGACATTTAAAGATCTGAAAGGGAAGAATGCTTGTTTCTTTGTGGGCACATTTTATGCATCTTTTTCAATTTGTTTGGCGCACTGTACATCTTTTGATTTTTAATACACTTTGTGTATATTTTTTTTAAATTTGGGGACACTGCGCATCTTTTCAGCTTTGGACTTATTTTGTGCCTTTTTTTCAATTTATTTGGTGCACTGCGCATTTTTTATAAACTTGCTTCCTTTCAAAAATAGTTAAAGAATCTCAGTTGTGAAATTACCTTCTAAACATAAGAGAAAATAAATATCCACTCTCTACAGTAAGGAGGATTAATTCACAAAATAAAAACCATACATCATATGATAAGTGCAATCCCCTGATTAAGAAAATATAACACTGATCCAAAACTTTGAAACTACTATTTATATGAGGTAGATTACTGTAGAAACATAAAGTAGATCTCTATTTCAAAAACCAACTTTTTAATTATGAAAAAGATTTTTATCCAAAAGAAATAATATAGCATTAAAGGAGTTAGAGGAAGAGAAATAATCATCAATGTTTCTTCCCTTTAACAGATTTAGAGGAGCAATCATTGCTTATAAGCTTTCAAACAAAAACAGCAAGGTAAAATATTTAGTCAAAAATTCAATTTATCAGCAGTAGTGAGCAGTGATCTGATTCTTATAAGAGTAAACAGTAAATAAAAGAAAATATGAAGAATAAAGGACATACTAAAATCAGTAAATAAAAATTAGCAAATAAAAATCAACATGAAATAATCAGATTCAATAAGCAAATCAAATAGTAGAAATCAACAGGAAAAGAAAAAAATTTAAGTGAAATAGTCAATCAAATCAAACAGAAGCTAAAAGCAAAATAAAAAATAGAAAAATTAGAAACCAGTAATCATCAAATTCATGCATTTATGTCAATCACACCCAATCTGGTCCTCAGAATGCTAAATGAGTCAAAGGCCAATTGTTTAGTAAAGATATCAGCCAGTTGATTTTCAGTTGCTACATGATGTAGCTCAATGTCCCCTTTTGCAGCATGGTCCTTAATGAAGTGATGTCTTATGTCAATGTGTTTGGTTCTTAAATGTTGGATAGGATACTTAGAAATACAGATGACACTAGTGTTATCACATAGAACTGAAATTATACCAACAGGTAATCCTAAATCTAAAACTTGTTGCTTCAACCAAAGGACTTGGGCCACACAAGTTCCTAAGGCAATGTACTCAACTTCAGCAGTGGAAAGTGCAACTGAGTTTTATTTTCTACTGGACCAGGAGACTAAAGACTGTCCTATGAATTGGCAAGTTCCAGAAGTGCTTTTTCTATCCAGTCTACACCCTACAAAGTTAGAATAAGAATATCCAATAATCTTAAAAGAAGTGATGTGCCTAGGGTACCATCTTCCTAAGTTTGGGGTGCCTAAAAGATATATATGAATTCTCTTAACAGCAGTCAGGTGGGACTCTTTAGGATCAGCTTGAAACTTAGCACAAAGATAAACACTAAATATAATATCAAGTCGGCTAGCAGTTAGGTAAAGCAGTGATCCAATTATTCTCCTAAACTTCTTCTGATCAATAGATTTTTCATTTGAATACTTATCTAAATGAACAGTAGAACTCATGGGAGTACTGATTGGCTTAGCTTTGTCCATTTCATATTTCTTCAAGATGTTCGTAGTGTATTTTGATTGATTCAAAAAAGTTCCATTATCTATTTGCATTATGCTAAACCCCAGAAAATAAGATAATTCTCCCATCATACTCATCTCAAACTCTTTACTTATTGTCTTAGAAAAATCATCACATAAATTTTTATCAGAAGTTCCAAAAAGTATATCATCAATATAGATCTGGACAATGAGTAGTTCATCTCCTACATTCCTAAGGAAAAGGGTGGTGTCTACGCTTCCCTTAACAAACTCTCTTTCTAGTAGGAATGTGCTAAGCCTCTCATACCAAGTTCTGGGTGGCTGTTTTAATCTATATAAGGTCTTTTTTAATTTGTAAACATGATTTGGATTTTAGGAACTCTCAAAACCTAAGGGTTGTTTTACAAAAATATCCTCTTTTATTACCCCATTTAAAAAGACACTCTTGACATCCATTTGAAACAGCTTAAATCTCTTATAACAGGTAAAGGTTAGTAGTACCCTAATGGCTTTCAATCTAGCTACCGGGGCAAAGGTCTCCTCAAAATCAATCCCTTCAATTTGATTGTACCCCTTAGCCACCAATCTTATCTTATTCTTAACCACCACACCAGAATCATTCATCTTATTCTTAAAAACCCACTTAGTTCCCACTACACTTTGATTCCTAGGTCTTTCTACTAACTCCCAAATATCGTTCCTTATAAATTGATTCAATTCCTCTTGCATAGCTAAGATCCAAAACTCATCAGAAAGGGCTTGATTGATGTTGGTGGGTTCATTCATTGTGATAAAGGAATAATGGTTTACTTCCTTCCTAAGTTCATGCCTAGTTCTAACACCTTCAAAAGGGTCTCCTAAGATCAGCTCTTTAGGATGACTCGAAGCATATCTCCAATCTTTAGGCAAAGTGTTTTGAGGCTCTACCCTTTCCTCCAGATTTGTATTTTCAACTCCTTGGGTAATCTCTCCTACTTCTTCTTCTTCCTCAACTCTAGTCTCCTTGGGATCAGATTCATCAAACACCACATGCGGTGTCTCCTCCACCACTAAAGTCCTCTTATTAAACACCCTAAAGGATTTTCCCATACTAGAATAGCCTAAGAACACTCCTTCATCAAATTTGGGGTTAAATTTTCCTAAGGATGATTTCCCATTATTCAGAATGAAAACCTTACAGCCAAAGACATGGAGGTGGGACAGGTTTGGAGTTCTACCCTTAATGATCTCATAAGATGTCTTATTCAGGTGGATCTAACATTTACCCTATTCAGCACATAACAAACAGTGTTTACCACTTCAGCCCAAAAGTACTTTGGAAGTGAATACTCAGCAAGCATGGCTCTAACGGCTTCCACTAAGGTCCTATTCTTCCTTTCAGCTACCCCGTTCTACTGAGGGGTCCTAGGAGCTGAAAAATTATGGCTAATCCCTCCTCATAGAATGTTCTAAATCTCATATTTTTAAACTCTCCATCATGATCACTATGAATAGTCAAGATCTCACAACCTAACTTCCTCTGAATCCAAGTGGAGAAAGACTTAAATTCATCAAATGAATCAGATTTATGTGACAGAAATTTAATCCAAGTGAACCTCGAGCAATCATCAACAATCACAAATCCATAGACTCTCCCTCCTAAGCTGGCAGTGCTAATGGGTCCAAACAAATCCATGTGAAGGACTTCTAAAGGTGTAGAGGTGTTGATGTCCTTAATTGACTGAAAAGATGAGTGGACTTGCTTTCTTAATTGACACGCATCACACAGGTGGTCCTTAGTGAATTTAAGCTTAGGGACACCTCTAACTAAGTCTTTTTGGGTGACTCTCCTAAAAATTTTTACTCTTAGAAATTCATTCTCCTTTTTAAGACTTGTAATTTCAAATTTTAATGTACCCTTACTACTCTCTAAGTCACATGCCATGGTATTTAATTCTTTAAAAGCTCTTTCTAAATAAACATGCAAGGTTTTTAATGAATCACGCTCAGTAATCAAATTAAAATGCTGTTTATTCAATTCAACAAATTTATCAAGTAGTGACATGTGATTGTAATCAAGAGTAGAATGATCTTTAATCAAAATCTCATGCTCTTTTTGTAAATTCAGAAATTCTAATTTCAGACTAGCATGAGCTTTCTTAAGTTTCCTATACGATGAATAAATTTTCTTAGAAATATTTAGCAATTGATCATATGTTAGCTCACATACCTCTTCTTGATCAGACTGACTAGGATAATCATCAGCCATCAGACACAAGTTCGTAGTCTCCTCTTCAGCTTCAGTCTTAGAGGAGTTAGATGCAGAATCTGCCCAAAATATCTTTTGGATCTGCTTCTTGTCCTTTCTGAACTTGGGTTTCTCCTCACCCTTCTCCTTACATGGGTGAACTTTAAGTATAGGACAATCAGCCTTTATATATCCAGGCTTCCTACATTCAAAGCAAACAGTATCAGATTAACCTTTATATTTTTTGCTACTCTTACCTTTGTTCCATTTCTGAAAGTTCTTATATTTCTTTCTTAGAAAGCTTTTGAATTGCCTAGTGATTAAGGCAACATCATCGCTATCAGACCCGAAAGAGATAGTGTCAGTATCGTTGGCCTTCAGTGCCACAGTTTTCTCCTTCTTCTTCTCACCTACATCAAGCTGTCTTTAGTTCACCCCTTGCTCGTAAGTAATGAGTGATCCAAATAAGTTATCAACAGAATAATTATTCAAATCTTTTGATTCAGTAATTGTAGTTATCTTAGCATCAAAAGAAGAAGATAAACATCTCAGAATTTTATTCACTTTTTTATAATTTGTAAGTTCTCTTCCTAAAGCATGTAAATAAGTGACAATTTGAGTGAACCTAGTATATATTTCAAAAATTGATTCACTAGGTTTCATATAAAAGAGTTCATAGTCATGAAGTAAGATGTTCAATCTAGATTGCTTAACCTCAGATGTACCTTCATAAGTAATGTATAATCTATCCCAGATTTTTTTACCAGTCGTACAAGTGAAAACCTGCATGTAATCTTCAAATTTTAAAGCAGAGAAAAAATAGTTCAAATATTTTGCATTCAGTTGTGCTAAATCATAATAATCAAATGTCCAATCAGTAAAAGGCAGTTCAGTTTTAATATTATTAACCATTCTAAAAGGTGCTTCAAAGCCATCCTTAACAAGCATCCACATGCGATAATCAATTGATTATAAAATGGTGGACATGCGAGTTTTCTAAAAATCAAAAGGTATGTTATCAAACAATTGTGGTCGTGTAATTAAATAACCTTCAGTGGTATTACATTTACTAAAGTTAGCCATGGATCAAAATTTAAAAGTTTTTAAACTTAATATTTGAATCCCGCTGTGATACCACTTGAAAGCTCGATAGGGATATTAAGCTCTTGTGAACTAGTCTTGAGGCTAACCAAGAGGGGGGTAAATTGATAGTTTTAAAAATTCAAGAGCAAAATAATGATTTAGAAAATCTTTTTGAATATTTTAAAACTTTTACAGTTATACGATATTGTGCAGATGTTTAACAATAATAGAATAATACTCACAATCATACAATCATCAATAAGAAAATAAATACAAAAAATAATTAGAAAGAACACACCATATTTTATAGTGATTCGATCAACTTAACCTACGTCCACTCCCCGGAGCCTCTGTTACGACTCGGGGTCACAAGTTTCTGTTTTGATGATAACAAACATTATGGCTCACATCTTCTAATATTTGGAATGTATATTTATTTGTGTGTGTACTAACATTTCAGGAACAGCATGCATCAATACAAGAAAGATTCAAGACTCAAGAATGAGTAGAATAGGCTTTATTGTATTTCTCATTGATGTACTTTTTAATTCCTTGAGTCAAGTCCTATAATGGTATATGTTTATTTATGACCATGTGTACACATACTTAGGGGGAGTGAGATCCTGTCAAAACCAGAAGTTCAACTTTTGAACAAATCATACTGGACGATTTCTGATCGTCTAAGACGATCTGTTCATTGAACTAATCATCCTGGACGGTCCAATATGATCTCAAAACCCTAGCCGCCACGATAATTTAGGCAAGAATTTAAGAGTCAAAATTTGTTCTAATCGTCCTGGACGATCTATATATCGTACTGGACGATTTGTGCAAAATTTATTCTGATCGTCCTGGACTATCCCATTATCGTACGGGACTATCAGGTCAAATTCTGCACATCATCCTGGACGATTTTTGGCGGTAGAATTGAGTTTTTAGGGTTTTCTGAAGCCGCCTTTTGGAGCACATCGTCCTGGACGATCTTTGGCAGCAGAATTGAGTTTTTAGGATTTTCTGAAGCCGTCTTTTGGAGCACATCGTCCTGGACGATCCGGCGATCGTCCTGGACGATATTTGCCGCCAGAACTAATTTGGAAGGGTTTTTGGAGCTCTTTATTTAAGCTTTCTCAAGGCACTTGATAAGTGTCTTTCGCAGCCATTGAGGCTTCGTTCTTTTGGAGAAAACTTGAAGAGAGAGCTTGAAAGGGAGAGAGGAAAGGATGGAGTTTGAGAGGGAGAAGAGCCTGGGAAGGGGGTTTCTCGAGGGAGTGTGAGGGGGTTCACACGGTTGCTCCGGCAGGCTTGCACCTAAGTACCGTCGGATTCAAGGCTTGTCTCGAAGGAAGTTTTGGGAAGACGAAGTGCTCTTTGGTGTCAAAGGACCCGGCTACTCCACCGCACCGGGGAAGGTGGAAGTGATTTTATAAGGGCTTCTCCGCCTAGCTGTGGGGGCTGAAGGAGAGACACTTTTGGTTTAGTGTAATACTTGGAGGGTGCCTCCGAGGAGTAGACGTAGGTCAGGTTGGACCGAACCACTATAAATCTGGTGTGTTCTTTCTTATTATTTTTCTGCACTTTATTTTGTTACGATTATCTACTTGGGTGATATCTGTGATTGATCTTTTTATCGTTATTTTAATTCATTTCCGCTGCACGTTATAAAAAGATTTTTGTTTTGTTTCAAATATCTAATTCACCCCCCCTCTTGGTTAGCCTCGGGACTAGTTCACTAGGGCTTAACATCCCTTTCGAACTTTCAGCCTCCCCTCCGAGTATTGCACGAACACTAAGTGACTCTCCTTCTGCTCCCACAGTAAGGCGGAGAAGCCTGTACAAAAACTCCTTTCCGCCAACCCGGTGAGGTAGAGAACTTGAACTTCTTTCACTTCCTCCTGAAGCAGACAGAGAACCTAGACTCCTTTCGCTTCCTCCTGGAGAAGGCAAAGAACCCAGACTCCTTTTGCTTCATCCTGAAGCAGGTAGAGAACCCGAATCTTCTTGCGAACGATCCTCCCATAAAGACACCAATAAGATAAGAGACGATGAAAGGAGAAGACGACTCAGATCCTTGCTTGGAGTAACCTTTGTGAATCCCTCACAAGATCCTCTCTCTCTCTCTCCCAAGCTCTTTCTCTCTCTCTCTTAAGATTTTCTCTGGAAAGAAAAGTGGCAAAAGATTTTTCTTGATGGAAGAAAAAGATCTTTTATATGAGGGCTTAAAAATTACCCTAAATCTCAACTGGTCGACAAATATCATCCAGGATGATCGGTTGATCATCCTGTACGATTAGTTCAAATTTACATATATCAGCATGGACGATCTGGTTTCTCTAGATGATTAGTAGAAAAGTTTATTCTGATCATCCCGTACGATGCCTCGATTGTCTGGGATGATTAGTGTAAATCAAGAATTTCATCCAGAAGACTGCTATGTTTATCCAAGAAAACTTATGTTGGACGATCTCAAAATGACTTGATTATCCAGGATAACCCGTGTATCGTCCTGTACGATTAGTTCAAAAATAATAAAATTATCCTGCACACCACTCTGTTCGTACTGCCAAAACATCCTGGACGATCTTAAAATGACTTGATCGTCCAGGATGATATCACGATCATCCCGTACGATTAGTTCAAAATTGGGAATATCGTCCTACACACAGCTCTGGTCGTCCTGGTGAAGTGCACTGGACGGTCAGGATTTTGCATGTATCGTCCAGGATGATCTTGTGATCATTCAGGATGATATGATCGTATCAATCAGATATTAATTGCTTTCCTAAATTATCAGACTAATTTAGGCATGATTATAAAGGATCGTCTAGGATGATACAAGTTTCATCAGGGACGATTAGACCAAATATCTAAAAATAAAAACTTGCCTAACTTAATCTAACGGCTAAGAATTTTTTATTTGAGCCTATCGTCATGTACGATCATAAGATAGTCTAGGACAATCTGCTTAATCAGACCGACTTAACTTTATCATCCTAATTAGGGTTTCTATTTTCATTAGATCGTCCAGGATAATGTGAATATCGTCTAGGATGATCTGAACAAAAAATGAACAGAAATTCTAATTCACTAAAACTCTCCCCCTGAGTGTGTGTGTGCAAGATTACTTAGCTAGGGGATCCTTTACATTACATTTGACTCAATAAAGATAAAAACAGTACATTGGACCTGAATTATAAAATAAACTGACTTGGTCTTGGGCTAGCTTGAACTTACAATTAATCCTACAGACCTAAAAGATTAGACAATCAACCAGAAATAGAAATATTTGCTATCATCAAAATCATAGTCCTTGGAACCCAGATTTGCAACATATTATTTAGTTATATAGCTTCTACATGTAGCCATGTACTATAGTGTATATACATTTTGATGAAATGAAAGAAACTTTCTGAATAAGTTTATTTTCAGTATTTGGATATTTTAGTAGCTATATGATCTGCAGTTTATTTAAAATGAATTTGAGAAGAGAATCTAAAATATTTTAAAACTAGATCTTAGGATTTATCTATCACAACTCAACATGATAGGACCTATCCTAGTCGGGTTGGGTTATGACACTCTCGTGTTGAGTTATAACACTTCTATTGATCAAAACATTAATATGCATTTGTATTCAAACTCCAAAAATTATATATATAGTCAGCAGTTGCATAATTACAATATAATGTCTATTTTCTTCTTACTATAAAAGAATAACTAAATAAAATTTAAAAAAAAAACTTAGAGGATCCTATAATTAATTAGTCTCACACTCCTTATTTTTTCCTGACCTCAAATCATTTAAACCATATATAACGAACTAAAAAGCCTAGCAAATCACTGAATCCTATGAGTGAACTCAAAACATGGTAAAGAAATATTATGCACATTGTCAGTCAGTTCATAATAATAGTAGTCAATATGATCGTGAATTTGTACATAAATAATAAACAGTGAATCAATCATAGTATCAATAAAAGTGAATCATTAGTATTATTAGTATCATCAATAATAGTATTATTATCCATAAAACCTATAGTAGTAATAATAAAATTGGTGGTAGTAATAGTAAAATAGTACAGTAATAATAATAGTAACCAGTAGAATAGTAAAATAGTATAGTGGATTAGTGCATTAACATACATTCTAGTAATCACACTAAACAAGTAAGAAGTTCTAGCTTGCATGGTGTTTTTCCTATAGTTAGTAATAAAAAATCCATAACCAATAACCATCGGCTCAATAAATAAAGTCATCACTCCTTGCCCACTGGTATAATAATAACTCCTTATAACTCCCAGTGAATCATGTGTAAAGGATATCACTAAACCATAATATTTAAAGTAAAACTAGTCGGCCCGCCATCCTATATAAGTCAGTTAGTTTCCAGCCAATGTCAGTAAAACTAGCATTTACTTATCCTCACATATAATATTATTACAGTATTATAATAATAATAGTAAGGAGCAATTATCTAATCAGATGCTCATATTCATTCACAATGCTTATATTACCAGTATGCTTATATTAGAATACTAAAAGTTATATTCTTTAAAAATCATATAAATATAATAACTTTCATTTTACCCAATAAGTTATAAAATGAACCACTCAACATGTCTAGAATAATTAGTATTATTGCAAATAAAAGGTTATGCGGTAGAAGTTTCCTTAATTTAGGGATAATGTAATGAAATCAGTTTGGAAGAAATTAAATTATCAAAATCAAAATCTTTGAAAATATAAATAGGATAAAAGTCACCTTCCAAAACTAAACAATTTTTACAAAAGCGATAAAATAGATTAATGACCAAAATGTAAACTTTCTCTTTCATCGCTCCTCCTTCCCTTCCCCCTTCTTTTACTCCTTCCACGGCAAGCTGACGTTGAGGGTGATGGGGCAGGTGAGAGGAGAGAAATAGGTTTTAATATATATAAAAATATATTTTAGTGTGTAGCGCCACAACGCCACTACCCAAATCCTAACTTTGCATGATGAATTAAGAATTAGTGTAGAAAAGAGCCTTCAATGCCATGGCGGTAACTCTTGGTACCATTACATTCACAGGCTCAACATCACAGTGCTCGAGTTCAAATAAAAATTTAGATTTTTATTATTAATTTATTTAAAAATTTTTAGGTTGTTATAATCTACCCACCTTGGAAAAATATCATTCTCAATATTTCCCTTAAGGATCCTGGCATAAAACCAATATAAAATAAATTCATTCCAAAATAAATCTATATGATAAAACTAACATCGAATCTAAATAATATCAAAAGCTTGTCAAAGGATATATTCACATCACATGTCATTCACTTATGTAATGAAGTGTTATGTTAATCAATCATTTAAAACAAAATTCTTTCTAGCTGAACTCTCAAGTTATTATCGTTCTTTCTGATACTATAAGTTATACACTCGTGACATCCCTGGAGTAGGTATTCTCGGTATTGGTGCAATAATAAACTCCCCCTTATTATCACTGACAACTCTATCATCAGCCCTATTCATTGATCTTTCACTGTATACTCTCAATTATATAGTCTTATGTCCTTCAGTCTATATAGATTATCCTACTCTAGAATCATATCTTCCTCCAAATCTTCTCTAAGAACAATCCACTACCTTGTGTTCTTACTGGCCGCATAAAAAACATCATCCTATCAGAAGGTAGCACAAACCCGAATATCTTCCACCATAATGAATACATTTGTTGTAGCTGTTGGTAGATACTATCAATCTATATCTCCTTGAATCACTATATCTACTTTTCTTATCATTGATACTTTCTTTATCCATACTTAATTCATCTCTGACCCTCATTATTCTCAATCATATCTAGAGTCCACAACATATATAAATATTAATATTGCCAAATCAATCTCTATCAATCTTGCATATTCCACTAACTCAGAAAACTCCTAAATTTGTAGAGGCACTAATGGATGTCTTAACTCCCTATTCAATTCTTGTATAAAATTTTAGCACTTTTCTTTAGCAGTTGGTATAAAATGAGTAGCATGCCTAGCTAATGTAGTAAACTCAACTTCATAGTACATGCTTATTCCAGTCTAATAAAAGCTTCTTATATCTATCATCAAGCTGGTGGAGGTACAAGCCACATCCTAAATATTGAAGTGAATTTATCCTAAGTGATCTTAATATTAGTTTTCGCCTAAAATCTGTCTCACTGTTGTCCGACCCACCATCTCTCAGTCTCTCTTTCAAACAAGAATACTATTAGTGGTGCTTTCCTATTCTATGGACACTGCATGTGGTCAGAGATCTTCTTTATCCTTATTAACTAATCTTATATAGCCTATGGTACTACAGCTCCTTTGAAAAGTGGGGGCTTCAATTTATTACATCTGTAAATGCTTATCCCCCTCTTCCTCCTTACACTCAAATGGCTTGCTTTGTGTATCACCCATTACTTGTGCTAAAATACTAGCCAACTATATAAAATTGTTTTGTAGTACTAGAGCTGCACTGTGTTACATATTTGGTACATTTTGCTCTCATAGATCCATTTCAACTAATTACTTGCAAAAATCCTATTTAAATAATTCACACATGCAATCAATTATGTATGAGAAATAATTCACTTTAATCTACCCAATCCACCCAACTCATAAATAATTTCTATAGTATTGGTAACAATCAATTCTTATAACAACTACTCTGATACTAATTATAATGCCCTAGAATTAAATTTGGAAAAATTCTTTCGTATATTTATTTATAATAATTAATAATAACCACTATAGATATCTAATTTCTTTTATTAACAATATAAAATAGTATAAAAAACATTTTTATTGAACAAAATATCAATATACATCTATATTCATATTCCAAAAAAAATATACAATAGCCAAAAGTTGTATAATTATAATATACAGTTTATCTACTACTGATTACAAAAGAATAACTAAACAAAATAATAAAAAACTCGAAGGATCATATAACTAATCAATCTCACACTTTTAATCCTCTTCCCTGACCTAAATTATTTAAACAACATATAATGGGTTAAAAAACCCAACTGATCACAAAATTTTACCACTGAACTTAAAGCACGATAAAGAATTAGTATACATGTCATTAGTCAGTTCATAATAATAATAATTAATATGATCATAAATCTATGAAATAACAATAAAAAATATACAATAACAGTAAAATCTATGAAATAGTAGAACAATACGATATGTATGCTAATACAACAGTACAGTACCAAAATAGTGAAATATGTAAACTAGTAAAGATGTCGAATCAATAAAGCAACCTTCGTAGTAGTAATATCAAGTCAATAAGAAAATCATATAAATCAGTAAAACAAAAATATCTAAAGACTGTCAAAATCATATATGTGTAGTAAAATTGTGTTAGAGTATATGCATGATATTCAGCTATTTTATATTATTAACAATCAATATATCACATATACTTAGTAATAGGAATAATGCGCCAATCAGTATCTTATATCACATGCTCAGTAACAAGAATCATGTGCTAATCAGTTAATAGTAAATCAATTATAGTATCAGTAAAAGTGAATCAATAGTAGTATCAGTGTCATCAATAATAGTATCAGTATCACTACCAAAAAAACAGGTCTTTCATAGCACTTGTTATGGGCGGTTTGAAAACCGCTGGCAAAACTTGTCTATCGCTGCGGTTATAAACGCTAGGACAAGCAGCGGTTAAAACCGCTAGAACAACCAGCACTTAACATGTCTTAACCTAGCTTCTGAGCATTCGCCTCTTCCTATTCGATCTCCTTTGCATTCGATCCCGTCGGCCCCTACTCCGCCTCCTCCCTATCTCCGTGCGCCTGTGCCCCCTTCGGCGTCAAAGGCAGAAGTCCGGTCGTCCGGTCGTCGGCGTCAAAGGCAGCAGTCCGGTCGTCCGCCCGTGTCCACCTCCTCCGATTCTTCCTGCTCCCGATCGGTTTGTGCCCTAACCTAGGATACTATATTATAAGATTCATTTGCCATTATACTTGCTCCTAGTGACAATTTCACATGGAGTTTGTTATTCTTTGTATAATAAACTAGTACTAGGGTGTAGTTTGGAATATGATAGCTATGAAATTTGAGATCGAAAAATTTGATGGGTTCAGTAATATTTCTCTTTGGAGAACGAAAATGGGTTGCCTTAGGATTAGTTTAACCAATATTACCATTGAAACTTAGGAGAGCCTGAAGCAGTTCTAAATATAAATACTTGTTTATTTTCTCTTGATTAATAAAGAATATATATTATATGATATTACCTAAAGATTTTATCCTATTGAGATGACATTATAACTAATTTAAGGTTCCTACAACTGCAAGCCCCTAATGACTATTGTTAATTTTTAGTAGGTAGAATAAATAGTCATAAAGTACAGTAAAATTATGCATCCTCTTACCCGAACTTTGTTTTTCAAACTAAAAAAAATTTAGTAACTACAAGCTCTTATGGTTAATTATCTTTCTCATAAAGGAGAACGTTTTCTATTTAAGTTCTCAGTATAAAGTCTCATAAATTTGTTGAAACAACAAATCTCTTATTAAATGTGATGAGATGATAAACTCTTGTGCTTAGGGGGATTTGATTAGTGGATTGAAAACTTAGTTGATCTAGCTAGATCCAATGGTCCCATCATCCTGAGCAAATCATTAATCCTAATCTATTTAGTCAGTTGAGATAGTCAATCCAACCTAAATCTAAAACCCCCACTACCAAAAAAGCAGGTCTAAATATAAATACTTGTTTATTTTCCCTCGGTTGGCTGAACCCTGGCTTTGAATTGTAGATCCACGTAATTTACTGCAGGATCAACTTTATTTCAAGTTCACCCATTCTGTTTGAATGAAGTCTTTGTATCTACCTATACTTGTTAGTTCTAATTCCTATAACAAGTGTATTAGTCAAAAAAATAATGTAGTAATGATTAATCCACATTATGTTTATAATCATCAAGGTATGTGCTATGAGTTAAAGCTTATTAAACTAATCCAACCAATGATAACCATAAGTAATTGATGAAAACCTACAAAGTTTAGCTTTGTAAGACAAATCTCAATATCCTAACATCCATCATGCTTCCCACTTACCACATTCTTGAAGAAGTAATTATATTAAATTGCTAAGTTGATCTTTAGCCACTAGAATGCACCATGACCTAAATATCTTGAATTTATAAAGCATAATCTAGTGTTAAAAGTAAAACTCCTGATCCCATTAGCCAATTCACTGTATAAAATGTTAAATGGAGCTACTATCCACTTTTTTCTCTTTAGAATCATGAAAAATGCTATATCAACATAAAGTTGATCATTTTGCATCGACACACAGTATAGCTCATTTTAAGCCAAGATAAAGCTTTTATGACCATATTATGTCTAGGGGGTTATGTCTTTTAATTGGAGCACTTAAACCTCCTTGAATAGGTATAACTCTTGAATATTTTGATAGCTTTACACTCCAAATAGTTGCCAACGTAAAGAGAATGAACTCTCTAAAACTTAGGTTATAATGTTATAAATGATGATTTTAGGAGCTAATGGATCAGGAGTTTTACTTTTATGCGTAAATGAGGTATTCTTTATAAGAATTTATATAAATAACAACCTTTAGAATTAATAAATGAGTAAATGAGGTATTCTTTATAAGAATTTATATAAATAACAACCTTTAGAACTCTCCATTCTTTATGTAAACGACTTAATTTCTTGCCATAGTTTTTCTCTTTTAATAGAGTAATATGTTATCTATCCAAAATCACTCATAATAAATAAAAAATCACAAACAAATAATGCATTAAAATTTTTGAGCGAGCTTAACATTACTCCTTCCAACATATGAAGCTAGCTATACTCTCTATTCGAAAACCCTAAACTTTATAAACTCCTTGAAGGAATCTCTCTCTCTCTCTCTCTCTCTTTCTCTCCAACCCCCCAAATATCTTATGTGATCAGTAACAACAGTAAATTCATAGAAGAAGAAGCAGAGGGGCCACTGCTTCCATATTTATTCCTACATCCCAATATAATCCTTCGCAACCGGAACCGTTTTCCAATACCCAAGGATCCCAAGCTTCCACTTCTCAGTACCATCCTCTCTACTATTCTTCCTCTCGCTCTCTCTCTCTCTCTCTCTCTCTTTCTCTCTCTCTCTCTCTCTCTCTCTCTCTATCTATCTCTCTCTCTCTGCTCCTTTTCCATTGAAAGAGATTATGAACACATCCCACACCACTGAAATTGCATGAAATATATGCATGTATTGAAGTATTGAAATAAAATTATATTTTTCCTTTATTATTATGTGTATGCTTATTGAATGTGTATTTTTTGAGTGCTTCACAGGTTTGATGGATAAGAGTTGGATGTCAAAATCAAAATGGAGTAGTGATTATATTGAAGGTGTTGAGAATTTTTTAGAATTTGCAACGTAAAGTCAAAGTTCAACACAAAAAATTCTATGTCCATGCAAATTATGCATTAACAGATATTTTCATTATGTAAAAGATGTCAAGTTGCATTTACTCTCCAAAGGAATTTTCCCTGGATATGTTGTTTGGAATCGACATGGAGAGGAACACGCTTTTTTAGCTGAAGTTATAAGATCAGAAACATGTACTGATACTGGTAATGTTGTTGAAGTACAAACTCAAGGTGAGCAGCACAGAACAAATGATATAGAAGGATTGTTAAGGGACACATTCTGCTTAGGCAATGCCAATTTAGATGATGAACATAATGAAAATAACATAGATTTGACAAATGATGAAGCAACGAAATATGATAATTTATTACTAGAAGCAGGAGCAGAATTATACCCTGGCTGTATGTCATTCACAAAGTTATCCTTCATCTTACATTTATTTCGCCTAAAGTGCTTACACTCTTGGTCTGCAAGATCTTTTGATCAATTGATTGAGTTATTGATTGAAGCCTTCCCTGATGGTTCATTGATACCTAAAAATACATATGAAGTGAAGAAGATAATGAAAGTGTTTGATCTTGGATATACAAAGATAGATGCATGTCCAAATGATTGTTGTCTATTTTGGAAAGATAGATCTATTCAAGAGGTTTGTCATATTTGTGGTTCTTCACGGTGGGCAGGGGCTAAAAAAAGTTCAGCTAGAGGAACGAAAAATCAAATGAAGTCTGCTAAGGTTATTCAATACTTTCCATTGATTCCTAGGCTTCAAAGATTGTTTAAAACAAAAAAGTCTGCTGAAGAGATGATTTGGCATGCCAAACAGAGAAATGTAGATGGGTTGTTAAGACATCCAGCTGATGGAGAAGCATGGAAATCCTTTGACTCTAGATACCCTGATTTTGCTTCAGATCCACGTAATGTTCGGCTCGCTTTAGCAAGCGATGGTTTTAATCCATTTAAGATTATGAGTAGTACATACAGCATTTGGCCCGTACTTTTGGTTCCTTACAACATGCCTCCTTGGATTGCAATGAAACAGCCTTCTTTCATTCTGTCTACAATTATACCGGGGGAGAAGAGTCCAGGAAACAATATTGATGTCTATCTCCAACCGCTAATAAATGAGTTGTCTGAATTATGGCATGGAGTGATATCATACGATGCAGCATCTGGACAATCTTTTAACTTACGAGCTGCATTAATGTGGACGATCAATGATTTTCCAGCTTATGGTATGCTTTCTGGCTGGAGTACTAAAGGCAGATTTGCTTGTCCTTGTTGTGCCGAAAATACAGAGTCTTTATGGTTATATAGAGGAAAGAAATTCTCTTATATGGGTCATCGTCGTTGGCTAGCAGAGAATCACTTATTCCGTCGACAGAAACAATACTTTGACAATACAGAAGAGATCCGTAAAGCACCTAGAAGGTATACTGGCAGTGACATCTTACAAAAATTACAAAATGTTCAGTTTTCGTTGGGCAAATCTAGAAGCTTGAAAAGAGGGCGTACTGTAGAATTTAGTGAAAAACACATTTGGAAGAAAAAATCAATTTTCTTTGAGCTACCTTATTGGGAGATTAAGCTTCTTCGTTATATATTTATTACTATTAGAAAATTTGGAATGTAACATTATCTTGTCTCACAGGAAAGGGCTGCGAAAAATTCTGCTAATGCGAAGAAACAAACTTGTCCTCAAACAATAGGTCGTGTGAGTTCAGTTCGAAGACAGAAGGAAACGGTATAAAATTAAATATTGATTTATTACTACTAAATGTTTTAATTTCAAACTTATATTGTTATTATAATTTTTAGATTATCTTGATCCATAATCTCTTCAAGTCCTAGAGACTTCTCAAGGGTCTGATGTTATTTGCTTAAGGACATTGTCAAACATCTTTGATGTTCGTTTGTTTTACCTTTCTTAAAAAAAATACTTTTTGGGTGCCTTGGACATCTACAAGTTAGCCAGTTACCTTACCTTCCCCTTATGAGAAAAAACCTCATGCAAATTAGTATTTCATAGCATTTCATACGAATTAATCATAGAAGAATTGTGAGGATTGATTAAATGAGGCACATCAAAAGTGCATGAAATTTAAATTTTTTGTTTTCATATAATGTCCCATATGAAATGAAATGTTGAAGTTGATTTCCATTGATGATAAATGAAATGAAATGAAATGTTGAAGTTGATTTCCATTGATGATAATGCTATGCCAATGATCATCTGTGAAAAATTATAAGGATTTCAGTCTATGATATTTTCTTAAGCAGACAGTGTTCACTTGAATAGTGGGTAAAGTTTATTTCAATGATGATAATGCTATTCCAATGATCATTACAATGCACTATCTTCTTCAAAGCCTGTTCACTACATACGATTTATAGTTAGGGTGTAGAAAGAGATTTGTTTGTTTTTCTAAAAGTATGATTAAGCTTTCAGAATGAAAACATTTTCTCATTTCAGCCAATATCCTTTTAGGTTTGTGACATTATCTAAATAACCTTTTGATTTTGAGGCTTCTTCCATCTTGTAGATTTTGAATTAGAGTTTTATAATTCTAGCTGCTGCCTTGTATCATATCACATTGTTCTTCAGAATTTGCTGCTTTTATTGTTGTTGCCTAAAGTCTAAATTTGCTTTCATATCGGTGTTGAATTTGCTACACTTTTTTTGTAGTCTATCAAGGACAGATTGTAATTATGGAAAATCAATAGGATGCACAAAGATGGTACCTGGTCATCTGAGGATGCTATGCAGCGATGGGTACATATATATAGTTATTACAATTTTTTTAATAAATCGTTCTTCAATAAATTTAACTATATATATGTATTTGTACTGTAGACGCAGGCATGCAAGCTTCTTGCCGAAGAAGGGCTAACACCTGAAGATGACAATATTGAAGCTAATGAGAGAGTCTTTGCTATAGTTATGGGACCTGAACATTCAGGTCGAGTTCGTACCCAGGGGTTTGGTGTCACACCGACTAGATTCTTTCCTCAAAGCAAAACTGAAGGTGGAAGCGGCAGCAATTTTGGACAGATTGCTAGTCTTCGAGAAGAGTTCAGATCATTTCAAGATAATCAGAAGAGAGAGTTTGGCTTGTTTCGTGATGAGATGAGACAGTTCATGCAAGGATTTCAAATGAATCATCCACCTCATGGAGGATCAGAAATGGTATGAAAAAAAATTATGTAATTTAAATGTAAATTACTTGATTATTATTATCTCATTATTTTCATATTATTTTCAGGGTGGCAATGACAATTCATCTGATGCCTGACAGTCTGCTGATGAGCTATAGTATTAAATGTGATGCTTCTACTTGTATGACTATTTTATGTATTTTCGAACTTATGTTGTTTTGCTTTTGAACTCTAGTAGTTTTCATTTTGTGCTCATTTCCTTTCTTGTAATATATGAATCATAGCATTTTCTAGTAATTTTCCTTGAGTTTGACTTGGCATTTGGAGATGAGTTACATTTTCTTTGTTTTAGCTACAACTCTTATTTATGTGTGTTTTATGTATTGAATTTAGCTACTAATCTTGTTGTTGTGAATCTCTATTGTATCTTTATTTTAGCTACAACTCTTGCACATTTTCTTTCAATAGATTTGTTTTGTGTGGCCATGTTGGCTGACCAGCTGATATAGCTAGTTAGATATAGGGTGAATGATCAGATTTTGAGATTTAATAAAAAAAAAAATCTGGACAATAGTGGCGGTTAAAACCGCCACATTACTATAAGTCTGACCTTTGGTGGCGGTTATAACCGCCACTATAGACACAGAATTGTGGCGGTTATAACCACCACAATTCTGGGAATCAGTTCGATTTATAGTATTAGATGCGGTTATAACCGCAACTTAATTTCTAATTCGTAGCGGTTATAACCGCTGCCGTAATATGCCAGACGAAACTCTACCCCGCCGTTCCCTAAACCGCTGCGGAATGCCTTTGCAGCGCATTGCAAACACAGCGGGTGTGTAGCGGTTTACAAACCGCTGCAAAAAAATTTATAGCGGTTATAACCGCTGGGATAGGTCATGAAATGTGCTGCGAAAAGCATCTTTTTTGGTAGTGTATCCATAAAACGTATGGCAGTACTAGTAAAATTGGTGGCACTAATAGTAAAATAATACAACAACAGTAATCAGTAAAATAGTAAAACAGTATAGTGGATCAGTGCAGTAACATGCATTCCAGTAATCACATTAAATAAGTAAGGAGTTCTAGGTTGCATGATATTTTTCTAATAGTTAATAATCAGTAGCAAGTAACTATTGGCTCAATAAATAGTTGTCACTCCTTACTCGTCGGCATAGTAATAACTTCTTATAACTCTCAATCAATGAATCATGTGAATCAGTAGAGGATAACACCAAATTATAATAATTAAAGGAATTTCGTTGGCCTACCATCCTATATAACTCAATCAGTCTCCAGCCAATATTAGTAAAACTAACATTTACTTTTCTTAACACATTATTATTATAGTATTATAATAGTAATAGCAGCCATCTATTATCCAATCACATGCTCATATTCATTCACAGTGCTTGTATTACTAGTATGCTTATATTAAAATATTAAAAGTTCTATTATTTGTAAATCATACAACATGCAATAACTTTAATTTACTTGATAAATTATGAAATCAACTAGTCAAAATATATCTAGAATAATCAGTACTATAACATATAAAAAGTTTTCTTGTAGAAGTTTACTAAATCTAGAAAAAAATGCAATAAAATATGTTTGGAAGAAATTGAATGGTCGAAATCAAAATCTTCGAAAAAAAAATAGTATAAAAGCCACCTACCAAAATCTGAACAATTTTCACAAAAGTAGTGAAATGAATTGGTGACCAAAACGCAAAATTTCTCTTTAATCTCTCCTCCTTCCCTTCCCTCTTCTTTTCTTCGATCCACGGCAAGCCGGTGCTAGGGGGTGAGGCGATGAGTGAGTGGAGAGAAATGGGTTTTAATATATATAAAAACATATTTTATTCTGTAGTGTCATAGCACTACTACCAAATGCCGTAGTGCTACATGCTGAATTAAAAATTACTATAGAATAGAATCTTCAATGTCATGGCGACAACTTTTGGCTCCGCTGAGCTCACAAGTTCAGCGTCTAGAGCTCCAGTTTATACAGAAATTTAGATTTTCATTTTTTATTTATTTCAGAAATTTCAAATTGTTACAGTAAATTAGCTTACGACAAACAACGAAAAGAGATTGTTAATGTCAAGACTAGGACATCATACTCATGATAACAATCAATAGCAAAGTTGGACGACAACAATTAATAGAAGTTTGGAACGTATATATAAAAAATAAAAAATAAAAAAAAAGTTTGGAACGTATGTAAACACCATGGTGGGCCTCTCTTAACCCACTTGCATGCATCGAATGCATGCACGACTACATGTGAAGAGAAAGGAGAGGAGTTGGTTGAATGTATCTAGTTTGAGTTGAATTCAATTGATTTGACCATTATCAAAGTAGCATGATTTTGATCCCTTTGGACTTTGGAGCAGGCCATTACATTACATCGCTCAACTATAGATTTGTTAAAATAAAGAAATTTTGAAATAAATTAAAAGTTTTCTCTTGCAATTATTAGCATTTTTTATATAAAAAAAACTTATTCAAGCTAACTGATTTTGTGAGCCACATCAAATCTAATTAATTTATTTACATAAAGAAAATGTTCAATGAACTTTAATCTGTGCTTTCATTATTTTTAAGGTTAAGTTAATCAATAATGAAATTATTATCATTGAGTCTAAGAAATAAAGATTGAATTGATTTGTTCCCTTGAATATTTATTATCTTGTGATTTAAACTTGTACTCATTCTACAAACAGGATTTCTTTTTTAAGAAGGAGTAAGTGTTTAATTTAAATTAAGAGTAGAAGCAGAGAATTAAAAAAAATTTAAAAAGAACAAAATAGTCAAACATGTTTATAATAAATCAAATAGTTTGACGCATTCAATAGATATGACGCATTGCTACAATTCTGTAAAATTCAATTCAGTTGATTGGGCGTCATGTGGGCCCAAATCATTTGATGCATTCTTTGGAATGCACCAATTTGTTTGACTTGTTTGCTTTATTTTAAATTTTAAAACTTACATACTCCTACTACTAATATATATATATATATATATATATATATATATTACATGCTCCTTAAAAAACCCCTTTGGCTCATAATCCCCCTTTTTGGACAAATTACTAAATAATATGTCCCATTGTCACACATTATTAACCAATTACTAAATAATATCATATAAAATTTATTATCATTAAATTAATAATAAATCAACACTACACTCATAGGTTCAATCGGATGGGTTGCATGGGCTCATAGTGTTTTTTGTTTTTTATTTTTTTTAATTTTTTTATTTTATTTTAATGACAGGCGTTTAGATTTACTATTTTAAAAGTCCATAAATTAATATTTAAAATTAAAAGTATTATATATTGGAATTTATTTAAACTAAAAAAATAATCACCACAAGCCACCTTCGGCCAACGCTTGCCATCGGTCATAACTACCGCCACCTTCGGCCAGTGCTTGCCATTGGTCACCTTCTGCAGCTCACCCTTGGCCATCTTCGCTACTGTTGCCGCCACTATAGCATGCTAGCCACCGGCCACAAACACCATTGAGGTTTACACTATAATTATTTTAATTTTAATTTAAAAAAATAATCAAATAAATTTATTTTATATCAATTCAAATAATTCTTCTATTTCTTTTTCATCCAACCAAATAATCAATCATAAAAATAGTAGATGAGCAAGTCATGAAATTTTGGGCCATCGTTGAGAAAAAAAAATGTCAACTCCAACAATCAATGACCATTGAACTTCTAAGGACTCGCAATACTTAGACTACAATTTGTGATATCTGTTGAAGTATATATTTAACTAATGTCCATAACTTATTAGTACATAAGAACATATTAAATAACCATTAGGGACGTTGATTTTTAGGCAGTTGGGTGAGAATTTTTACTTTCATTTTGGGGGTTATTTGACTATAAAAATTAGGAGTGTTGTTGCATCCTGGAGTATTCACGGTGGTACAGAAATATAAAGTTTAACGTCTTTATTTTATATGAAGATCCAGCACGTATACAGATAAAAAGAGATAGTGCAATATTTATAAGAGAAACAAAAATTTTTATGTGAAAAACTCTGAAAAGGAGAAAAATCACGGGGCCTAGCCAGTTTGAATGAATCAACTAGTATTTGCAGTTGATTACAAATGAGGCCTTTCATTGGAGGGAAGGCCTTAGCTTGATGTAACAAATACACATCATATAAAGTGTGTTACATGATGGAAAAAGTAAGAATCAATGTTGACGTGCTCATTTGGTCGGAAAGATCATAGTCAGTGGGCGATGGAGGTTGGAAAGAACATTGTCTCGCGACGGAGGTCGGAAGGATCGTTGTCTAGCAACGGAGGTCGAAAGGACCGTAGTCTGCGAGCAATGGAGGTCATAAAGACCATTGTCTGGCGATGGAAGTCAAAAGGGCCATATTCGGCGGGTGACAGAGGTTAAAAGGACTGTAGTCGGCGAGTAATGGAGGTCAGAAAGATCATTGTCTGGCGACGGAGGTCGGAAGAACCGTTAACGAGCGGAAGTCCGACGTCAGGTAGAAATCCGGCGATGGGTGGAAGTCCGACATTGAGTAGAAATCTGACTAAAGTCCGACAACATGCAGAAGTCCTGCGAAGGGTGGAACTTCGGCGTCACGTAGAACTCTGACGAAAGTTCGACGATAGGCAGAAGTTTGACGTCAGGTAGAAGTCTGACGAAAGTCCGGCGACGGGCGGAAGTTCAGAATTGGGTAGAAATCTGACGAAAGTCTTACGACGGGGGGAAGTTTGGTATTGGGTAAAAGTCCGACGAAAGTCCGGCGACGGGCAGCAGCCCAGCGACAAGCGGAAGTTTGGCTTCAGGTGGAAGTCCTATGAAAGTTTAGCGACAGGTGAAAATTCGGCGTCGAGTAGAAGTCTGATGAAAGTCTGGCGACGGACAGAAGTCCTGCGACGGGTGGAAGTCTTGCATCAGGTAGAAATCCGACGATGGACGGAAGTTTGGCGTCAGGTAGAAGTCCAACGAAAGTCCTGTGACAGGTAGATGTCCGATGACGGGCAGAAGTCTGACATATGGTAGAAATCTGGCAATGGGCGGAAGTTCAACGAAAGTCCGGCAACATGCAAAAGTCCGACGACGGGTGGAAGTTTGGCGTCTGGTAAAAATCTGGCAACGGGTGGAAGTTCGACGTCGAGTAGAAGTCCAACGAAAGTCCGACGACGTGCATAATTCTGGTGACGGGCCGAAGTCCGGAGTCTGGTAGAAATCTGGCAACGGGCGGAAGTTCGGCGTAGGGTAGAAGTCTTATGAAATTCCGGCGACAGGCAAAAGTCCGGCGATGGGCGGAAATCCGGCGGTGGTCGAGGAGGAGTTTGGGGGCAAAAAAGCTCTCTTCCTTCTCCTCTTCTTGCTTGGAGTCTCCCGCTCATGAGAAATGAGAGGTCTATTTATAATTTTCTGAAAGTGGCATGGCCAGTAAATAAGGAAAAGATTATGGGCATATTGGGAGTGGTTTGAATGGACAGTCGATGTTGATTCCCTTGATCGTGGACCGCTCATTGGGCATTTGAATGCCTTAGTGATGTCAGAATTTGACGATCTTGGGCTCATTGGATTTGTCTCATCGAGTCGCTCGATTTGACTATAAGAATGTCACTTTTGGAAACCATTTGGCAATCCAATTTATGGATTGAACCTTCCCAATATGCTTTAGATCTTTGATTTGGACTCATTTGGGCTCGGATTGAGTCGAATTTGGTGTCATTGGGTTTGTATTTTCGAGATGTTCAGTTCTACTATAAGTTTGCTGAAATCGGAATTCAGATAGTCTCTGATTTAATTTTTAAAGTTTCTGACTTGATTTTGCCTTGAGATTCGTGCCCGATCAAGATAATTTTTTGATGATATATCAAAGTGTAAAAATAAATTAATCTAAATGGATAAACGCCAGCCAGATGTATATATATATATATATATATATACACCGATTGGGATTTCTAAGATTGCAACTAAAGTTGGGCACCCCTTAGCCGTTGATGCGCTTACTGCTTCAAAATCGAGATTAACCTATGCCAGAGTCTGTGTTCAAGTTGACTCTCAAGCCACATACCCGGACCTCATTCCCATAGACGTTGATGGGAAAATCTTCAACCTTAGAATTCAATACGAATGGCGACCGTCTCTCTGTGCCTTATGCAAATCACTTAATCACCTCACCTCTTCCTGCCCTTCAAATCCAAACCCCGAACCTCAACCTGCTTTCAAACCTCAGAGAGGTAGAAGCATCAGCCGCCGTCCCAGATTCCCCTCTCAAAACTCTATAGGCATCCTCCCGAAGCCTCCTTCTACTCCAAATCCTACCCCAATGGTTACCCCTCCTCCTAACTCCTCTGCCCAACCCGAGACAATCATTAACCCCCCTCCTCCCTCTCCCATAGCCCCCCTTCATGAACCTGCTGGAAATTCCGTCACCTTAGATAATAACCACCTACCTACCATTGCCTCAACTGCTCCCTTTCTTGAGGAGAAAGACCTTCACATTCCAATACCTAACTTAAACTCCCCTACTACTATCACTTCATCTTCAGCTGATACTCACATTCCTCCCTCTGTTTCCATCCCACCTAAAATTACCTCCCCAAATAAGTTCTCTGCCCTACAAGATTTCGCAGATGCTGAATCCTCCTCTTCTCTTGGCTTGGTAGACACAACCAACGTCTTATGCCAAACCCATCCTCCCTCCTCTGAAACTTCTGCTATAAAACAACCTCCTCCTGCTTCATCGAAGTCTGCTGTACAGCCACACAAAAGCACTAGGGGTAAGGGCTCCAGGAAAGGCCCTATTACATCTCAAAATATCCTATGACTCTGCCTGCCTTAGGAGTTTGGAATATCAGGGGTTTCAACAACCCTGATAAAGTTTTCTGCTGTAAAAACCTTGTTCGCCATCATGAACTGGACTTGATTTGCCTGTTGGAAAATAGGATTCTCCTCTCTAACCTTGATGATCCTTGGTTTTGTCTGAATCACAAAGTTTTTGAACAAGAAGGTAGCTTCAATAATTTTGAGCATGCTGCTCCTGGTCGCATCTGGTTAAAGTGGAACTCGGATAAAATCAATTTTCATCCCTCTTTCTCTTCTAGTCAAATGATTACCAGCTATGTGTCCTTTGCAAATCAGAATCCGTTTCTCATTTCTGTGGTTTATGCGGCTAATTCCTTTGAGGAACGTTCCCTTCTTTGGGAAGATTTTCGTCGGATGGACCCTGTTGGTAGCACGCCGTGGCTGGTGCTTGGGGATTTTAACTGTTGTCGTTTTCAGAACGAAAAATCTGGTGGTAATATCATTCCTATATCCAGACTAGCTCCTTTTAATAGCTTTATCTTTGATGCTAACTTGACGGATATGCCTTCGATTGGGAATTTTTTTACTTGGTTTAACCAGAGAGTGGATAACCCCATACACATTAAGCTAGACCGTGTTCTCACCTATGATTGTTGGAAGGAATCTTTCCCTAACACTTATTATAGGGTGATGAATAGTTTAGTTTCTGATCATACTCCGCTCATCATCAAGAAGGATAATGTGGCTAAATTCAAGCAAAGATTCATGTATAAGAACTTTTGGAGCAGAATCCCAGATTTTTGGGATATCCTTATCGATATCTTTGCTATACCTGTGCATGGAAACCCTATCTCTTGCTTATACAGCAAACTAAAGTTACTGAAGGGGAAAATCAAAGCTAAAAACTGGGTGAATTCTAATTACATCTCTGAGAAATGTACTAGTCTCTCTTCTCAACAACAATTCTTTCAATCGATGGTGGATCAGGACCCTCTTAACGTGGAAGCTTGCGGGAAGCTTAAACAGATCAATCTTGAACTTGCTTATTACAACTCTCTTCATGCTAGCTGGACTATCCAAAGAGCCAAGGTAAAATGGCTGACTAAAGGCGAGGAAGACCTTAAATTCCTCTACTCTAAGCTTCGCAAAAGAAATTCTATTAACAGCAGTATTTCTAAGGCTATCATTCTAGGGGATAATGGGAATCAGGATGATTGCATTCATAGTATCACTGATTACTTCAGAAATCTTTATAACTCTCCTGCTCCTATTCACTCTGACATCTCTTCTGTTCCCACTGGTCGAGTGCTTGACTCTAATGATGCTAACTATCTGCTCTCGCCTATTACTAATGAGGAAATTCAGGCTGCTGTTACCTCTGGCTGCTCCAATTCCGCACCTGGACCTGACGGCTTTAATTTTGCATTTTACAAAAATACGTGGAGCATTACTGGACCTTTACTTTGTTCGGCTGTTAGATCTTTCTTTTGTAAATCCTATCTTCCTATCTGTGCTAAAGCCACTGCTATTGTCCTTGTCCCTAAACATAAGCATGTTGAAAGCATTCAAGACTTTAGACCCATTGCTCTTTGTAATGTCTTCCATAAAATCATTGCAAAAATACTGGCCTCTCGTATGAAGCCTATCATGCCCAACATCATACATAAGAGCCAAGCTGCCTTTATTGCAAACAGACTTCCTACTGATAATCCCATCTTGGCCATGGAGATTCTTAGTCTATGCAATAAGAAATTCAAGTCCAAGTTTTTCTGTGCTAAACTTGATATTAAAAAGGCCTTTGACACTGTTTCTAGGGAGTTTCTCTATGCTCGGCTGGCTCAGAAAGGATTCCCCCAAACTTTCATAAATTGGATCAAAGCTTGTATCAATGGCACTCATTTCTCCATCAGTATTGACGGTAGTTTACAGGGGTTCTTTAACTCCTCCTCCGGGCTAAGGCAGGGCTGCCCCCTCAGCCCCTACCTTTTTTGCATTATTATGGACGCTTTTTCGTGCCTCATTGACGATTTTAATGGGCCTGATAGCTTTGAAGGATTCAAAATTGATGAGCACCATATATCCCACCTCAGCTATGCTGATGACCTTTTGGTTTTTGGTAAAGTTGATACTGGCAACTGTGAAAAGCTCATGAGGACTCTGAATATTTTCACCAGCCTTTCTGGTCTTCACCTTAATATTCATAAGAGCTCCCTCCTTTACTCTCCTCTTGCCCCAAACTGTTCCAATATTTCCCAAGCCCTCAATATTACCAACATCTCCACTAAAATTACTTACCTTGGCCTACCCCTCTCCATCTGTAGACTAAAAATTTCAGACTTCTCCCCTTTGGTTGATAAAATCACTAATGTGCTTTCCGGCTGGAAAGCTAATCTTCTTTCTTTTGCAGGTAGGACTCAATTCATCAAGTATACTATCACTAATACGGTGGCTTATTGGTTGAGAGGCTCTTGCATTCCTAATACTATTTGCAAGACTATTGGCAAAATCTGCTCAAAATTCCTATATCATGGTGGCTTAGACTCTAAACGTTTACATCTTATCTCCTGGTCCAATACCTGCAAACCACTTTCCTATGGGGGTCTGGGCATTGCGTCTCTCCCTGCTTTAAGATATGCTTTTAACTGTTGTGCTATCTCTAGATTCTATAATGGAGACAATCTACTCTCTTGCTGGCTTAGGAAAAGATATGGCTCTCCTTGGAAAACCAATCACTCCCATCCTTCTACATTCTGGAAGAGCATTTGTGCTACGGCCCTATCTGCTAGGGATAAATTTAAATTTCAGATTATCTGTAACAGCCCTATTTCTATTCGGTGGGATCACTGGTATTTAAATAGCACCATTTCCTCCACCTTCCCGGATCAGATGCCTAACAGTCACCTGCACTTGGTTCTGGCTGATTGGATGAATCATGATAATTGGTGCTTGCCTGGCTACCTCACTCAACATATGATTGATCTTATTCGCACTATTCCCATTAGATCTGATTCCACTAAGCATTTAATTTGGGATAATGATGAGAATGCCAATTTTAAAGCTTTTTATTCAGAGTTTTTTGTTAATAATGAAGCTTGCAATTGGCATAAATTTGTCTGGCACTATAAGCATTCTATTAGATTCTCGGCCTGCTCTTGGATGGCTTTGCTTGGAGGGTTGAAAACTGTTGATGTTCTCTTGAGGAGGAACATTCCGATTTGGAATCATACCTGTGCCCTATGCCACTGCCAACCTGAAACTTCTACACACCTTTTGTTTGAATGTAATTATTCCTACAAAGTTTTGATCAAAGTTATCCCTTGCTTCCAAAGTTTTTATCTTAGGCCGACCCTTCTCCAAGCTCTTCAACACATTGACAGTTTGCACGTTGGTACCTCTCAAAAAAATGCTATGTTTCTTATGGTTAATGCTGCAGTGTACTTTATCTGGCAAGAGCGCAATAGTAGAAAGTTTAATTTGAAGTCTGCTTGTGCCATTACCATTTCCAAGAAGATTCAAAGAGTTGCTTTTATTAAAATTAATAGTTGGAAGCATGGAGAGCTCATTATAGACAAGTTGAATCTGAGATACTCTTAACTAGCTCTTGTGATGGCTGTTTTGCTGGTTCTGCTTTTGGTTTGGTTGCTTGTGGATTGGCTGCTGCTTTTGTTCCTTATGTTTTTGGATGAGGCTACTATTATGTTTGAAGGACGGTTATGCTTGAACGTTACATCTTATTCGTTGTTGCCTCCTGTTGCCTTTCGAGCTGCCCCAGCTGCCTTTCGACTTGCCCCTGTTGCCTCGATTATTCTCGGCAGACTAATTTTTGGGCTTTGGACAATGATGACGTCTGCCACTCTCCTTTTGGACGGTCTTCGGGCAACCAAAGGAGATCTTACTTATCCTGAAGAATCTTAAATCTGAGTCCGGGCCTTGACTGATAACTCAGTCATTTTTGCCATTTTGTTTTACTTTTCTTCTCCCCTCTGTTTGGGGGTTTTGGTTGTCTCTCCTTTTTTCTCTTCTGATTTTTTTTGTACATCTTTTTTCTCAATATAGTTTGGGCTAAGCCCTCAATTTTTCCAAAAAAAAAAAATATATATATATATATATATTAAGTGTAACAATATATATTAAAAAAAAGGAGCGAGACCTAAGTTGTAGCCATGGGAAGGAGAGAAGGCGCGGAGAGGACGAAGCATTAACAGTTTCACGAGAAAAGCAAGCAAAGATCTGGCTTTTGGGAGTGGGGTCTGTCCTACATGATGAGCTGAGTGGTGGGATGGAGAGGCAAGGGCAGCGTACCTGCGGATCGGGTCGGGTAAATTACGGCCTTTTGTGGTCTAAGGCTCTAAGCAGTCTACTTTTGGGACATAAAGCGAGGACAAAACGGTAAAGTTTTATTATAGCCTGGGAATGGAGAGGACATGGCTAGACTATGCGTGGAGTCATGGCTAAGGAGCTGCTTTGTTCTCCATTCAGAGGACCAGCATTAATTTGGCGTGACCAGAAGAATTATGATGCTTCGCCATTTTTGTCTGTGGGAGTTAGAATTTTCAAAGCGCTTAAGTTAATCAATCAAACTTAGAGTTTTTTTTAAGAAAATATGAGGGCTTAGCCAAATTTAGAGAGCTTATATTTTTTGCGGGGATAAAGTTTAGAAAGGGTTTACGCGTTAATTAAACAGAAAAAATTATAAATCTTTGAATATCCAAAAACTCTCTAAAAATATAATTTTTGAAATAAAACTTATAAGCGAGTAGTTCTACCTAACACAATAAATAAGAAAATAAAAGAGCCAACAAGAGTAAGCCAAAAAAGATCAAACCAGCTCAAAGAAATAGGATGAAGATCCACAGCCACTCAAAGCTGAAGCCACAACAACTAGCAAATAGTCAGCAACCAACACAACTAGCTCAAACAAGGAGCCCCCACAGCACTACACAAACATCAACAACCCATAGAGGGGAATAGCCAAAAAACAAGACGAAGCAACACCCAACCTACTTAGCCAGTCGAAATCAAAAGACAAACAAAACCTCAACAAAGGAAACCCAACAAGATATCAAACCACAACACCACAACAAAGACCCCAACCCTAAAAATATGAACTCGAGCTCGACCTGCCCGCAATCTTAATAACATGAATCCTACTTGAAATTTAGCTTGTCAATTATAAATTTTCAATTAATGGAAAAAAAAAAGCATACCAACATATAAAAGAATTTAAGTAAATATATATTAATTGGGTTATTTTCAAATGAAAATTGGATTCATAGGTCAATCTGGACCCAACTCATTTAATAATCAAATCGAAATTCTGGACTGAACTAAATTAGTTTAAACAGGCCAACGTAAACCCAAATTTTTCTGATCGATCCTAAGTCGGGTCATTTCATGACGGCCACAGTATTAGATATATATGAATATTAATTTGAGATTAAATTCACTTGAAATTTATATTTATATTATTATTTTTATTTACGAGGGGCATTAATTTGATATCAGTGAATTAAAATTTTAAAATTTTGATAGTAAATTTTAATATTTTTTATTATCAAAATTAACTGGCACTCATGATTGTCAAGTTCGTTTTTTTTTTTAATTGACATGAATCAATTTAAATAAATATTAATTTTTAAATCAATCGAATAATATGAAGCTTAGTTATATTATTTATTTAAGATTGATGAATTTATGATTTTTTTAATGAAAACTATATAAATATTTTTTTTGAAGGGCAATTTTATATATATAATTGCATAATTTAAACTTTTAGTGCAGACTGAGCAAACGTACAAAACAATAATGCTCTGTTATCGATCTTTATAGCAAATAAATATACAAACCGATTTTTCCTTTTTTTTGACGAGCATTTTAATGAGCGTGCTTTGTAATCATAAAAGAAAAAATATGACTCCCAAATAATCATACTTTAAATAAATTTATAATTGAGCCTTAAATATGAGCTTTAAATAATATTATTTATGATTATAAACAAATTCAATATCTAATTATTCATGCTTATTCATTTATCAATTGATTATATTAGATTAGTTAATTAAATGATCATGGATGAGCTCTGATCATGTTGAGCTATGTGTATTATCGAAAGATTCATAGTAAAAAATTAATTGAATTAAAGTTCTTATAACCATCATTGGCTAATAGTATTTATTGTTAATGGTTATCAAATAGTATATTTGGGTAACTTTTATTAATTTTTTGGATATTATGAGTTTTATATGTTATAAATGCAAATTACATTTTATTAATTATCTATATATTTTTGTTTGTCTTCAAATAAATTTAATAATTATTTGATTTATTCTAACTAAATTTTTATCATGATTTTTTTTTACAAAGTGAGCACTCGAATCTGGCCCACTAGAATTCTCAAATTTATTTTCAATCAGTGTGCTATGAATTCACGTGCCTTTGATCAAGATTTTTTTTTTGGACTTCTATGTCAATTAAGGCAAACTCAAACACACATCATATATATAAGTCTCGAACCCAAGATCTCTCAGTTGATTGCCAAAGCTCCCAACCAATAAATCAAAGAGAGTTGCATCATTTGATCAAGATATCCTTACGCAAACTTTTTCTTGAAATTAATGCATAGAAGGGCATTTATAGAAACTTTTTAGGTAGCATCCATTAGGCTCGACTCGTTAAGCGAGCAAGTCAATAATCAATTTATTATCTAATAAAACTATTTATCTATATGGATAGTGGCAAATTAATCTAAGAGTAGATGTATTATATTTGACCTATAATAAGAAAAATAGAGATATGCTGAAAAAGATTTGGCTATAAAGTATTAGAAATGATTTTTATTTATTAGATTTAAATGTGAATTTGATTTTTAATAGGATGCAATGTTGAAAAAAATATTCATGTAGTTAATCCAATGTAGTGGGATAAAAATTTGATAATATTGTCCATAGCGGCAAATTTTAAGGAGAATGGAATATTAACGGTTAGAAAAAAGATCAATACATTAATAAATGAGTACTCCTCAGTCCTCATTAGCTTTTAAGCAAATATAAAAATTTCACTCTCATATGTGCTTTGAGCAGCCAAATGAAAAAGGAAAGACAATTGAGAAAGACAGATTAGGTACATAGCATCTCTTCAACTGCTCTAAGAAAAATAAGACGAAATATTATTTTCAAAATTATATGGTTAACAAATTAATTACGTAGGCTTAACTCTTAAACTAAAATTTGGAAGCTTTTATTGGCAGCCGGCCATGTTAGAATGGCAGGGGAAGCTTTGACCGGTCTCTGTTCGGCACCGCTGGCGTGAGAAGAAGGCTGATACATTGTAATTAATAATGCTTCAATCATGGGATTAGCTTCTGATGGAAAAGATTAGTTTAAACTAATCTCGTATTATTGTGTAATAATTATGTGATTAGAAAAGGGCTATGGTGTCGTACGGACCTTCATGGATCACGTGCTCTTTGCTTCTCTCGTGGTGGAGAGGGTGGCGGAAAAAATTTATGAGAGGGTGGCTGTATGAATATTATATTAAGATGATTTAAAAATTATTGTTGGATTTGTTTTGAGATTAATGCTGTCAATAATTAATTTCTATGATATTAATTTAATGATGTGTTTATTTTTATAAAATTTATTTTAATACAATCAATATCATAATATTCTCCTGTAATTTTCATTTATGATGGTATATATATATCTATATATGGATGGGGGTAGAGAATGTGAAGGGAATCTTGAATAAAGGGGGATTTAAGAGTTACATTTAGTTTGCACTAAATTATTAATATATATACATATGAAATAGATATATATTAATGTCATTGTTACTTGGTCTTCCTTTGGGACTGTTTTCTTACTGTTTTCTAAACATGCTTTAAAGTTTTGATTTGGGCTCATTTGGATTCAAATTGGATTCTTTTTTTTTGTCCTTAAATTCTTCTTATCAAGATGTTTAGTTCAATTATGCTTGTTGGAATTACAAATTAGATGATCCTAAGGTTAATCCTGAAGATTTATTACTTCAAGATCCATACTTAAGCTGCAATTACTCCCTGGACGTCAGTATGGACATCCCCTCAACTCCATGAATTAAGTAAAATCTCTTCACATATAATTTTAATTTTAAATAAAGTTGGTGTGTCAATTGAAACAAAATTTTTGGAAAAACTTTGCTCTAAACCTCAAATTCAAAATTGATTATTGAGGTTTCATAAAGGCTTTTAGCCAAATTGGAGTTTATAACATTAAAAAATGGTCCAAAGACCTAAAAAAATATTAGAAGTAGACCATCCAAGCCTAAAATTAGGTTCAGAAGCATCTATCAGAGTTTGGCCAACTAGTCAAGCACTACTGCCATTGATGCACCGATATCACTAGCATGTAAGGCCTGCACTATAGAGAACGTGTATATACGGTCAATTTAATTTTTTTCTTAAAGAAATGTTGAATGATTTCTGTAACAAAAACATAATGAATGTTTTTGAATAAATAGGCCTTACTTGCTTCAAGAAATCTCTTAAAATATTAAAAATTATAAAAAAATTGTAACCCCTCTTCTATTCAAGTTTTAGTACTCCCATGGGGAGAGGGGAGCAACTCACGCATCAAACTCTTCTTTTATAGGATCTAATTCTTTCTCTTAAAAGATATTTAATATTGCCTTTTAGAAGCGGATTGCATTCGCCCTCTCTGGCTCTAATGCATCTTTGTGAAGTATATTAAACTATTCTACATAGGTAAAGTTGTGGGAAAAGCTCACATATCTCAATTCTTGTTTATAGGCTTCAATTCCTTCTCTTAAAAAATGTTTACCAACCCTAAAGTATAAGCAATGCATAATTTTCTATTTGTAGGCTCTAATACTTCTTTGTGTAGAGCTTGATACTATATTGCAAAGTAAAAGAAGTGCACATTCTCCCTTGTAAGCTCTAGTGCTTTTCTATTAAAAGTAACAAATTATCCTTCAATTGAAGAGTTATGAGTGGCCACAAAATTTAGCTTCATCCATGAGTGATCATTAGACCAATTAACCAAAACATTCTCAATGTGGCAATACAAAGATAACAATAAGGAGAGCTCCCTCAAAAAATAATAGTAATTTGTGCTATACCTTGAATTTTCTATTTTTGAATGCTTTTCTTACTTGTTTATGTATTTTTTTCTTAGAATTTTGGTTCATTTATTTGTTGGATGATCATGTGCATCTATATGTTACTCTAAAAAATAAATAATTTCAAAATTATGTTATTTTGAATTTTAGGATAATTTTAATTTTAAACTCCTTAAAGTTGATATTACTATATTTCTATCTTTGGAGAATTTTATGGTCACAAAATTTTAATTTTTTTTCATGGGCATGCATATTTTCATATAATAATAATATTATTTTATAAGATAAAATATAATAAATAATAACTTTATTAAATTTTGCTAACTGTAGCACTACCAAAAAAGATGATTTTCGCAGCACATTTTTTGCTAACTGTAGCGTGTTCCTCTCCATGTCGACTCCAAACAACATATCCAGGGAAAATTACTTTTGAGAGTAAATGCAACTTGACATCTTTTACATAATGAAAATATCTGTTAATGCATAATTTGCATGGACATAGAATTTTTTGTGTTGAACTTTGGCTTTGCGTTGCAAATTCTAAAAAATTCTCAACACCTTCAATATAACCACTACTCCATTTTGATTTTGATATCCAACTCTTATCCATCAAAACTGTGAAGTACTCAAAAAATACACATTCAATAAGCATACACATAATAATAAAGAAAAATTATAATTTTATTTCAATACTTCAATACATGCATATATGTTGGCTTGTTTTATCTTAGTTTTGATTACTCGTTTATCAATCTCTCTTGTTTCACTTATGTCATTCACTAATAGAAATATTTGCTTCTTGTTCATTGTTAAACCCATTATCATCATCACTATTATCCCAACTGTTATGTATTTTGTAATTTATTGACAAAATTACATATGCAAAATTGATATACATGAAACCTAATACATGGTCATAGATATGGGTCTTTCTAAAGAGTAATTATTAGTGGCAGATGCAAAATTGAGTTCCCTTCTCAACCCAAAAAAGTCTCCTTGATGCAAGCGGAGAACAATATTTGACTTAATTGACTATAAACCTCAAAAGAAAAGCTTTAATAAAAGCATTTGTGAACAGTTCGAGAATGCCGCTGAATTTTGCATTCGGGTGGAGCTGACGAAGGACAGCAAACACTCGCTTAGTATTCAATTGAAGTGGCTTTACTCAACAAGAATATATTATAAGAAAAATATTATTAAAATGTCCACATTATTCTTCAATGCTTTTTGGGACTGATAAAAATGGGCATGGTGGTAAAGGTATGCATTCTCACCTTTAATGTGAATATTCCATTTCCAAATCACTATCATATTGGCCACAAGATTGCAACAATTTGTCAATACCATTACACAAAGAATGATAGATCTTCTATTATGTTATATGAATTAGTTTTATGGATAGAGCTAAGAGCAACAAATATGTCAACTTTATTTATTTTCTTGACATGTCAAATATATTTAACATGAATAAGCCAACAGAGATGACAATCTTTTCATGAAATCAACATTTCTCAATAAATCACTTTCAAAGAAATTGTTTGATAGACAAAACATTTGTAGAACAATGCATTGGACTTTGGAAGAGGGGAGGGGAAAAGGTCTCAAGAACCTAAGAGCAAATAATAAATCATGGGACTTGCTTTATTTATAAATACCCTCACACATCCACTTTGGAGCATGTGAGATATCTAAAATGGTTCAGGTAAACCTTTTAACATCCATTTTAAGGCATTTGAGGACATTTTAGTAAATTACATCATAAAGTGGATTAAAAATAGTGACTTTTTCCATTTTATTTTATAGGATAGACAAACCATGGTGGTTTATGATAAGTGTAGACCAAGAGGGGAAGATTAAATAGAGAGTGAGTTATTCTTAGGTTTGCTTCATTGAGAAGAATATAGGTGATCACTTAGATGTTCTACTATAGGAAATCAAGGTTTTTTCAAATTAAATACTAACTCAGATGTTCTACTATATGGCCATCAGAGAATTAATGCATAAATTTTTTGTATTTTTTTGCCCCATTTTTATATGCAAAATCAAATGAAACCTTGCATCAATGATCTAATCCCAACAAGATATTCAAAATAATAAAGAATACTTAATATTCTATAAAATTGATTATGAAGAGACGTGGTCAATCTCAAATCATCTGAGTTTGGCTAGCTCGTGCAACATGTCTTGAAATAGCGAAATCCATTAGGGAAAATAAGAGATAGGCCAATATTTATGCATGCCAAAGCCTTTAAATTAATGTTTACAAAAAAAAAAAAAACTTACCAATATTTTTTTTCAAACATTGTAAACTCATCCAAATCATATAAACAAATTCATAAAAATAAGGTCATTTCGTTAATCATCATCTTCTTCAACGTAATGTGCAAGCATTTGAAAAAATAAAAAAAATATAGGTTAGGGTTTATACCGAGCAGGGAGATCGAAGGAACTGGACACGAGCGGACGGCCGGACTTCGATCTTCGACGCAGACGACGACTCCGATCGAACAAGACCGTCAGATCAAGAACGATCGAGCACGGGAAGAAGGGTCGCACGGAGATGCTAGGGTTCGGGATCGAAAGAGAAGAAGAAGTCCATGGATCGATAGCGAGCCGCGAGAGTCCAACAAGTATAAGAAAATAGCTGGTTATTGCACCGCTTTAAACCGCTACAGGTAGCAACGGTTTAAACCGCTTCGAATACCCGGTTTTGGCAGCGGTTTTTAAACCGCCCGTGACAAGTGCTGCGAAAAATCCCATTTTTTAGTAGTGTAGACTTAAGAAATTACTATGACTTGTATTCTTGTCAAAATTAGCCAAATTAGTTTTTGTAGATAGATCTTATTAGCATACCTTCACATTCCTTTTCTGATTCAACATTCCCTCATGATAATGTTTGGCATCAATTAGAAGTGATTAATAAAAAATATGATGATTCAAGAAATAAAAATAAAAATTTTAATGGATATGATGTTGGATATCATGTGTTGATTTGAATCTCATTGGAGAGATAATGTTATACGAATTTTAAAAATTATAAGATAGGGAATATGGTCCATTTGAGATTATTAAGAAACTTGATACAAATGCATATGTCGTTGGATTGTCAAAAGACATATGTTTAGTCATGTTTTTAATATAAATGATTTTACATCAGATAAAGGAATTAGAAAACCTCCAAATACGCATAATGATTCTTTTATAGGAGGATAAAATCATTAATAGTAATTGCCTACCCTAAATTCACATAGCAGGTGCCAAAAAAAATAAAGATGGGGAACATCGATTTCTTGTGAGGTAGAAACACAAACCACCAACAAAGAACACTTATCTTACTAGTGTAACACCCTAGGATCTAAATTTGGAAGAATTATCTATTTTATCTCTTAATTAATTTTCTAGAGCAACTTAATATCTATCAATAACAAAAAAATATAAATCCAATGAATGCAACTATAAATTATATACATTAAAATATTTAAATATTCATTCTTTCATATTTTGATTTATAATAGAAAGGAGATCACATCAAACACCAATCTCTCCTTTTAAAGCTCTTGACTATAAAAGAATAAACTAAAATACAAAAAAAAAAAAAAAAACTTGAAAATATTGATCAGCCCCACTCCTTAAGATCATGACCTCTTTTGAGATATGAAATCAATAAAAACTATATAATGAACTTACAAAGCCCAGCAGGTTACCAAAACCTACAGTATATTCAATGCAAGATAAAAGAATCAATATGTATACTTCAATTTTAATCAATATTAATTAATAAGCTATAAATATAAATGGTAAACAATCTATATAAACAATATCAATCACAAGCAGAAACTAATATGATCGGTAAAATGAGAGTATCTCAATAAGCAGAAAGAGTCTATCAATATATAAGAAAGTTGATAAAAATCTATAAATCAATAAGATGTATTGTACAATAAAACAAGAATTAATTATTTATCGGTTATATTCATGTTGATGATTCTACTATATGCTTATATCAACTATTATATCATATATAGCTATATGTCAGTATGCCATATCACTACAGGAAAATAGTTGATTTTCGATTGCTTTTTGCGTTAGAAATTGATCAATTTTTGTCAAAATAACACATTTCCAATGGAAAATTTTTTGCCCGTAAAACACGCATAGGAAAATAAATACCGGTGAAAAAAACCCATCAAAAATATTTCTAGCAGATTTTTGGTTGAAATTTTTGTCAAAAAAATAAAAAAATTTCCAGCAAACCTGCTGCTCAAGCGCCTGCGATTTCCTGCTACTGAGCACTCTAGACTATCAGTTGCCCGCGTGCATCTACCAGCCCATGCCTGCGTGCTGGTTCGAACCCCACTCTTTCAGATTATCTAGCACCCATCCACTCAGCCGCGAAGTAAAATTTATTAAAAATTGTTACTCTTTTTTGTTTACATTATAACCCATAAAATATTAAAATTAATAATTAATTAAAAATAAATCTTAATTAATTAGTTAATTTAAATTAGTTAATTCTTTTTTAATTATAACTATATGATTTTTTTCTTAAAATTTTTAAAATCTGTCGAAAAATCCATAGGAAATCTGTCAGAAATATTTCATTGAAAATTCACCAAAAATTAGTCAGAAGTTTGTCGGCAATCCACAAAAAATCGGCCAAAAATTAAGCCGGTAATTAGCATTTTTCTTGTAGTGTATCAATATGTTATATTAATATGTTTATTAATATTTTATATAGCCACGCATGATATTTATCGATGACTTTTAGTATACCTATCATATTACATCAGCCTCAATGCTTTTTTCAATCATACATGTACTATTATATAATTGCAATTATTATGGTTGGATATTATTCTCTACTTATTCACATGATAAACTGATTAGGAGTTGAGATGATTATTATGCTGGTGAAAAAAGAGGTGATGACTTTGTTTACTAAGCTAATGGGTTACTGATACTAGAAAAATATCATTGTAGCTAGGACATTTACTTGTTTAATATGATTATTAGAATGCATGCTACTGAATCACTACCACTGTACGACTTTATTATTACTTTTATCTATGATGCTGATGTTACTATCATGCTATTATTATTAATATATTGATCACGTGATATATATTAAGCATGTGCATTGAATACTGATATGATATTTCTAAGCATCTGATACACGAATAAGTTATTTTTATATAATTTTAATGTATTGACATGATTTTGATATTCTTTATCAATATTTTGATTTGATGCTTTATACAATTTCTATACTAATTGTAGTATGGATATAACGATTACTTTAGTGATTTATCACTTGTATAAATTTTTTGATTTTTATATTAAAATGCCTCATGGTCATGTGAATGCTACTTTTATAATTTAACTGCTGATATGCATATTGCTATTTTATCTTATATTGAGTTCAGTTGTAGGTTTTGGTGACTTGCTCAGCTTTTTAGCTCATTATATGCGGTTAAATATTTTCAGGTCAAGGCAGAGGATCAAGTGTGTGAGATTGATTAGATCATAATTCCTCAAGTTCTATCTTTTTATTTTAGTTATTCTTTTGTACTCAAGATAGAGTAGTGGTAGTATGATTATATAGATCCTGAATAGTGATATGATTTTTTTTAAATGAATATAAATGTATATATAGATGTTTTGAATTCTAGAAAAAGATAAAAGAATAATTCTTTCAAATTAGATTCTATGGTGTTATAAATTAGTATTAAAGCATAATTATTAGAAGAATTAAATTATTATCGAGCTGTAGGAATTGATAGTGAGTTGGGTAGATTAGGTAAATTAAGGTGCATTATTTTGCATACATAGTTGATTACATGTGTGTATTATTTAGATCATACTAAACCATGTAGATGAATAATCAATATGGATCCACCAGAGTTAAATGTACCAAATGAGCAATACAATGTAGCTCCAATGCCATCAAATAGTGTGATGTAGTTGGCTACTGTTATAGTACAGGTAATGGGGGATACATAGAGTAAGTCGGCTAGAAATAAAGATGAAAAAGGAGATAAGCATTTACAGGCATTCTATAAGCTAAAGCCTCCATTATTCAAAGGATTTGTAGGACCACATGCTGCAGAAGACTAATTACTGAGGATAGAAAAGATCTTTGACATCATATAATGTCTGGAGAGCCGAAAGGTATTATTAGATGTGTTCTTATTTGAAGGAGAGGCAGAGAGATGGTGGGTTGACATCAAAGAGAGGAAATTTAGGAGAAGACTACTACTGAGATCACTTAGGATGAGTTCACTATGGTGTTTAGGATATGGTTTGTACATCCTTTAGTCCGACAATAGATGTAAGAAGCTTTTATCAAGTTAGAGAATGGATGAAAGATAGTGATGCAGTATAAGATTGAGTTTACCGCTTTTGCTAGGTATATTCCTCATTTAATCCCTACTGCTAAAGAAAAATGCTACATGGTTCTACAAGGGTTAAATAAGGAGCTCAGACATCCATTAGTGCCTCTATAGATCTAGGATTTTTTTGAGTTAGTGGAGTGGGCTAGATTGATAGAGACTATTTTGGTAGCACCAGTATCCAGTTATGAAGTGAGCTCTAGGTACGATGTTAGCAGGAGGAGGGGTAGAGATGAACCAAGAAGAGAAAGAAATAGTGATAAGAAAAATAGGTATAGTGATTTGAGGGGATCTATATCGGTAGCATCTACTAGCAGCTACGGTGAGTACATTTATTATGGTCGACGATATTCAGGTCAGTGCTACCTATTAACTGGAAGATATTTTTGCTGTGGACAACATGGACATAAGGTAGCAGATTGTCCTCAAAAGAAATTTAAAGGAAGGATTGATTCTATTGCAGGATAGTCCAAACAGATGGAAGGATAGAGGATTATAAGTTCTAGAGCATATAATGAAAGATCAACCAACAAGGCGGACGACAGAGCTATCAGTTGTAGTCAGAGGGAGACTATTGCACCACAATCAACTGCACCTACTCCTGTGATGCCATGTGTGTATAACTTATGGTATCTGAAAGATCGACATTAACCTGAGAGTTCTGCTATTAAGAAGTTTATTTTAAAAGATTGCATGATATAATATATCATACATAATTGAATGACATGTAATAGAATGAATTGCATAACTATTTATTCTTTTTTATTGATGAGTTTTTATTTGAGTTTTAATCATACGGATTTGATTTATAATGATTTTGTGCTCGAATCCTTAAGGAAAATATAAGGGATGACATTTTTTAAGATGGATAGATTGTAATAACTGAGATAAATAATTTTTTTCAGTAGTCATTATAAGTCCAAATCATAAATTATCTTCACCATAACATTGATATTATAGTGTTTTAATTACATAAATTTTTTTGTAATTTTTGAGCATTGGTGAAAATCCTTAAAATATTGACACCTATCGGTATAGTGAGGATTTAGGGGACCGTTAGATGTCCATTTTATAAACCGATTTTACCAAAAACTTTTAAATAAAATGAGCTATTTTATAAATATTTTTCTATAATTTTTAAGCCCTAAGAGAATTTATATGAATTTTATACTAAAAAATTGATTAAATTAATTATATAATATTAAATTATTATTTTAATCAAAATATCCTAAGTTAGTAAAATATTTTTAAATCCTTTTCCCATTTTTTTTGGCAACAGAGAAATAGTTTAGGGAAATGATAGAAAAAGTGAGGAGAGATAAAAAGAAAACCTAGATTTGGAGGTTGTTGAGCAATTTTCATCAGTCTAGCCTTTTAGAAAATTTGCTCGTCTCCCTGTAAGGAACCTACCCTATTTCTAATTTCAAGGATTTTGTATTTTTGATATTTTTTAATCAAATTTATATTTACATTATCGAAAAATGAGAATACTTTTGTATCGGCAAAACTTTACTGCATAACATTTTATATGTTATAGAAATTGAGATTATGAATGTTTTAAGTATTTATTTGAGATTTTTTTTTCGGGTGATTTTGAAAAGGTAGTGATTTTAACCTACTAATTTTTTTTTTTGCATCAAAAAATAGTGCTTTAGTTCAATAAAATCTCTATAATGTTATTATATACAATCCTTGATAAATTGGTTAGTTTTTGAAAATGTGAATTTTTGCTCAATAGGATTTTGTGTTGCTTGACATTAAGGATATTTTAGCATTTTCTGAATTAAGTTTAATTACGCTTTATTTACTATAAGGCATTGAAAATGAGTGTGGATAATAATATGTATATGGGAGAAAATAAGTAAAGACTGGTTATTCACTGACATTGGCTGAAGATTGATTGGCCAGTATAGGATGGTGGGCCGAAGGACTTTCCTTTAAATATTATGATTGGGTGTTATCCTCTATTGATTCACGTGATATACTGATTGAGAGTTATAAGAAGATGATTACTGTGCCGACGGGTAAAGAGTGACGACTCTGCTTATTGAGTCAACGGATTACTGATACTGACACCGAGACTAAAAAAACACCACTGTAAAACAGGATGTTTACTTATTTAAAATAATTATTAGAATGTATGCTACTAAATCATTGTCGCTATATAACTTTACCGTTACCTCCACCTATGATGTTGATGTTACTACTATGTTATTATTATTAATATGCAGATCACGTGATATATATTGAGCATGTGTACTGGACACTAACATTGAGTTAACACTGATATGATATTTCTGAGCATGTGATACACGATACAATTATTTTTATATGATTGTACTATATTGATATAATTTTGACAGTCTTTATTGATATTTTGATTTAATGCTTTATACAATTTCTGTACTGATTATAGTATTGATATGATAATTGCTTTAGTGATTTGATACCTATACTTGTTTACTAATTTTTTTATTATAATGTGAATGTTACTATTATGATTTGACTGCTGACATACATAATGCTCTTTTACCTTATATTGTGTTGAGTTTAGTAGTAGGTTTTAGTGACATACTCGACTTTTTAGCTCATTATATGTAGTTAAATATTTTCAAGTCAGGGTAGAGGATTAAATGTGTGAGATTGATTAGATTAGGATTCCTCAAATTTTATTTCTTTTTTTAGTTATTCTTTTATACTCAGGATAGAGTAATGGTAGTATGATTGAATAGATCCTGAATAGTGTATATGATTTTTTTTGGAAATTAATATAGATGTATATATAGATGTTTCAAATTTAAATTTTAAAAGAATTATTTGTTTGTTAAAATATTAAATAATAATTCTTTTAAATTAGATTCTAGGGCATTACAGATCCCATCTTTTAATTATTTACTTTAATCACTTTTTAAAAGGTGGCTTTTAATAATTAATAAAGAGTCATCACTCTCTGTCCAGCGACGCATGTAATCTGTCAATCAATTAAAGTCAATCATACTTAATTATACTGCAAAGTTTTATTTTTAGGGAAAGATTATTGGCCCACTATTCTATATAGGATATTAATATTTTAATAGTTAACTCGTATTGATTATAGTGTTCACAATTCAAATGTTATATTTATTATATATTAGTTATATTATTTTCTCTATTCAATTCAATATCATGTATGAAATGCAAGAAAATTTATACACTATTCTTTAACATCAAAAAATTATAACTATCAATTTACCTTATAAAATTTAATAATATTATAATCAAAAGGCCCATAAACTATAGTATGCGAGAAATTACATGGTAAAAATTTGATAAATCAAGAGAATTTGTATTTTTATAAATTTCAGGAGGAATAAAATCTGAGAAATCAAAACAATTGAAAATAGGAATAAAATTTGGGTTACCTACCAATTAAGATCAAAAGAAATCTCAGAATAGAACTGACAGACAAAAATGCCTCAAGTAATCTTCTCTCCTATCTCTCTCTCTCTCTCTCTCTCTCTCTCTCTCTTCTCCTGTCTCCCTTTCCTCTCTTTTCTTCTTCCATGACAAGCTGAACAAAATGAGGGGGTGGGGGTAATGAGGTAGTGAGGGATATTTAATATTAAATATTTAAAAAATATGATTTAGTGCCAAGTATCACAGCGCCACAAATCCTAGCACCATTGTGTTGCATATTGAATCCAGAGTTAGTATAAAATAGAAGCTTCAATATCGCGGTGGCACTTTTTGGTTCTCTAATGCATCCATGCCGTTGTGCTTTCTAGCATAACATCGTAGCAGTGCAATCTAGATTTTCATATTTTTTTAAAAAATAATTTTATAAAATTTTGAGTTATTATATTATTTCCACCTTGGAAAAATATCATCCTCGATATTTACACTAACACTTCAAAAGCAGTTAAAAAGAAAATGCAATAAAATTATTTCATTAGAATAAAATCAAGTCAAAAACCAAATTGGTACAAATTATTAGCACATTAAATAGATTACTAATCATTAATTCACCACTGTGTTATTCTATTAAGCAGTAATTCAATCATAACTCAATCAACTAATTCATTCACACATCTATGCATATCATTCAATCATATGTCATTTAATATGTTATACAATGATATCAATCAATTATGCATTGAAGATCAATCAAAATTAAATAAATAATTTCTTTGGATAGAGAATTTTACTAGTAGATCTCTCAGATAGCTCTCTGTTCTCTTGATGTATCAAACTTTAGACTCTTGGTCATACTATTGTTGTCATGACAAAATGAGTAGGATCTCTCTGACTCCCACTCACACTTCTTCCATCTATTCAATTCTTAAAAGCTTCAACCTTATTCACTGATCCTTCACTGTCATCCTAGAACCCGCTATCTTTTGTCTACTAACCTATCTAGAATGTCTTGCCCTCGACACAGGTCCTTCACCCTATCTTTATTATGGCCAATTGACCATTTGATTCCCTCATTGTCCACATCTAAAATATTGTCCAGTGATTAAGAAACTCTACCCATTATGTCTTTTTCCACATCCTCAGGTACTTCTTCCTTTGTCACTTTCATCTTTTTCTTAGAATTCTCTAATCTATTTGTATTCAAGTCTGCAGCTCTCCTCTTTTTAATCATATCATGCCTAAACAATGGGATAACTAAATCATGCTCTACTAATCATGCTCTCTCAACCAATTCTAAAAACTTATGAATTCTTAGTGGTACCAATGTGTGTCTCAACTCATCCTTCATTCCTCTCAGAAATCTATATTATTAATCTTCTATAGTACTAACCAATTGTGGGGCATATCTGGCTTGTATAATAAATTATGAGTTATACTATATCACTATCTTTTCTCCTACTCCAATCCCATAAAAGCCTCCTGTATTTGTTGTCGAGTTGATGGAGGTACAAACTAGTTCCTGAAAATAGCAACAAGCTCTGCCCAAATAATCTCTGTGTTTATCCTTCTTTAGAATTTCTTTCGCTATTATCCTATCCACCATCTTTTTTGCTTCACCCTCAAACAAGAATACTACTAGTTACACTTTTTTGCTCTCAAGGCACTGCATACTATTGAATATTTTCTATATCCTTAACAATCAGTCTTTTGCTACCTATGGTTCGATAGCTCCATTAAATAATGGTAGCTTCAAATTATAAAATATTTATAAGTATGTATCTTCATCGCTATATCTGATATCTAGTTTTCTATTCTGAGTGTCACTTACAACTTAAGCAACCATACTAGCAAGTTGTAACACACTATTAGAAGACATTGGAGCTACTGCTATAATTTTCCCAGTCAGGTTTATCTGTCCACTAATAAAATTCTCTTTCCTAATCAATTATGCATATAAACTATATATATATAAATTAATTAATCAAATATGTAAATAGTAAAATCTATACTACCCAACTTCTATCCCACTCATAATCAATCCGACAACCCTGGCAAAAAATTAGTCTTTTAATAACCTGGCTTTGATATTAACTTTAACACCCCAAGACCTAAATTTGAAAAAAATATTTATTTTATCTCTTAATTAATTTTATAAAGCCACTAAATATCCATTAATAAGAAAAAATATAAATCCAATAAAAATAATTATAAATCATATATATCAAAACCTTTATATATTCATTCCTTCAAAATTTGACTTACAATAGTTAGGAGATCACATCAAAAATCAATCTATCCTTTTAAAGCTCCTGGCTACACAATAATATACTAAAATATGAAAATAAAATAAAACTAAAAAAATACAGATCAGCCTCACTCCAAAGGATTATGTTCCCTTCTCATATCTAAAATCAATAAAAATCATATAATAAGCTTACAAATCCCAACAAGTTATCAAAACCTACCACTGCATTCAATGTAAGGCAGAAGAATTAATATATATGCTCCAATTCCAATCAATATTAATTAATAAACTATTAGTATGAACAATAAATAATTTATGCAATCAATATCAATCATAAGTAGAAACTAATATAAAAAATAAGAAAGAGTATCTTAATAAATAGAAGGAGTCTATCAATTTATAAGAAAATTTATAAAAAGTTTATAAAATTAATAATAAGTGTTGTATATTAAAACAAGCATCAATTATATTTTAGTTATATTCATACCGATGGTTCTACAATATGTTTTTATCAACTATTATATTATGTGTATCACCATGTCATATCAATATGCTATATCAATATGTTTATTAATGTATTATATACTCTCACATCTATTGATGTTTATAATTATACATATCATATGCCATGCCATGCTACATCACTCTCAATGTTTCTATCAGTCTTATATATACTATCATGTAAATGCAAACATGGATATAATTATAGATAGCATGGTAGAACATCCAACTTTAACATGATATTTTCATCCTTCTATCTATCATTTATATCTATCAACCAGCCAATTATTATCGATCAATCACATCTTTCAATTATTTACTTTAATTATTTTTTTAATAAGTGACATTCAATAAATTTATAAAGAGTTGTCACTCTCTGCTCGACAGCATAATCAATGAATCAGTTACAGACTAACATCCAATATTACACTACAAACCTTTATTTTTAAGAAAAATTCATTGACCATCCTCCTATATAGAATATTCTTATTTTAATAGTTAAATCGTATTAATTATAGTGTTTATAGCTAGCCTTTCTTACTAACATATAAATGTCACATTTATCATATACCAGTCATATTATTTTCTTCATGAAATTTAATATCATGTATGAAATGCAATAATTTATAAAATATAAAAAAAATTATACACTATTCATTAACTTAAAAAATCATAACTATCAATTTACTAGGTAAAATTCAATAATATTACATTCAAAATGCCCATAAAACTCACATCTATCTCATACAAGAAATTACATGGTGAAAGTTTGATAAATTAAAAAAAAATTAATGTGTATCAATTTTAGGAGGAATAAAATATGAGAAATCAAAATCATCAAAAATAAGAATAGGATTTGGTTACCTACTATGATCAAAAGAAATCTCGGAACAGAACCGACGGACAAAAATATCCCAAAGAACCTTCTCTATCATTCCCTCTCTCCCTTTCCTCTCCTTTCTTCCACGACATGCTGAAAGAAATGAGGGGGGGGGGGGGGGGGGGGGGGGGATGAGGGTGGTAATAAAGTGGTGAGGGTTATTCACTATATATGTGTTGATTATTGTCTAACACTATGTATTCGTAATTTTAAATTTATGATTGCAAATATATTTTGAAAATGTAAATTTAAAATTTTGAAATTTAAATTTAAAAAATGTGGCATTTTTTAAATTTGAAGTTTTTGTTTTCAAATGTTTATGGAATATGATCTTTATTAACATGAAAATATTAATTTGTATAAAAATATCAAATAAACATTATCCAGGCATGGTTGGTTGACCAAAGCAAAATGGATGGGGTAGTCACTTAGTGGTCACTACACACTATCTCTTCTAATCATGCTTGTGGCTGACCCCCTCTCATTTTCCCTCCCTTTATGAATTTCAAATTAGTAGATCTAAATACTATATATATACACACACACACACACACACACACACGCTAGAATGAGAAACAAAAGATTTTATTTTCTAGCTGAAGTCTTGATTTTATTTTGAAAGAAGAGGGGCTTGGTAGACGACCTCACCATTAAAGGACTTTTATGATTCCTTCAAGCCTTTCCACATTTGTGAGTGGTAAGTTCTCAAAATCTCCCAAAACCCTACCTATATCTTATTGTAGAGTTCTTCTACTATCCTCTCCTCACACTCTCATATCAGTTATCTAACCATTCTCCCACAAAAATACACATAGTAGGCCCATAGGAGCTTATGGCGGATTGCATGTTAGTAGTCCATTATTGCTTCAGATAGATTATTTCATTTTCAAAATTCTATTAATAATATCTAGTTTCTTGTAATAAATGAGGAAATTACAAGCAAGTACTCCCAAAAGTAGCTTTATATAATGCAAGATGAATTTGATTATCTTTAAAAGAATAATACTTAAGTTCTTATATGATAATAAATAGAATCACAAAAAATTAAATGTAAGTAACATTTTAAACTTAAAGAAGGAAACCTTGAAGGTGAATATAATATATTCAAGGCTAGACTAATGGCAAGTGATTATACTCAAAAGAAAGGTAAAGACTATACATAAATCTTCTTTTCAGTGATAAGGCAAAAGGCAATAAGAATATTGATGAGTCTAGTGGCCTTCTTTAATTCAAAATTGCAACAATTTGATGTAAACATTTTTTTCTTTGCATGGTTAGTTAGAATAAAAATTTCAATGGTTCAATTAGGGGGTTCTATAATTCCTAATAAGATTAAGAATATTTGTTTTTTGAAAAAGTCTTTAGGATTGAAGCAGTCTCCTCAACAATGGCATAAAAGATTCTATACGTTCAGGTTGAGCTTGTGTTTCAAGAAAAATAGTTATGATGGTGTTTCTACTTCATGTCATTACAAGGTGGAAACAAGATTTATTTCATAATCTATGTCAATTGTATATTGCTAGCTTGCAAAGATAAGCTTGAAATAAAAAAGTTCAAATAGGCCTTAAAGTCTAAGTTTGATAATGAAGGAATTGGTGATGCTAAAAGGATTCTTGGAATGAAAATTCAAAAGGACAAGAAAAGAAGAACTATTTCTATATATAAAAAAATTATCTTTAAGTTCCTCAAGAGATTCTTGATAATTAGTTCGAAAGCTATTAGTTTGTCTCTTACCAATCAACTCAAGCTCTCTGCAGTTCTATGTCATGAAGATATTTAAAAAATAGCAAGTATTCCTTATGCAACATGAGCGGGTCATTAAGCTATGGTTTATTTAAGATCGAATAGAGTTCTCTTTGTTAGTATTTTAAAGAAAGTATTAAGTCAAACCCTGGAGTATGACATTGTACGACTATTAAATGCTTATTTATATAAAGTCAAAGAACTTCGATCGAGGGATTGAAGTTCAGATCAAGTTCTAATTTGGTTGATATTAGTGGTTATTTTTACTTAACATATTTCTTTGAAAATTTAGGTTCTATCGAAATTTGTCGAACTTGCTTATGAAGCTATTTTGGATAATTTTGTTGTTCTTGGTCTCTTTAGTGAACTATTAATTAAGGCGAATATTTAAAAAATGATTTATTTAATTCTTATAAAAATTATTGAAAATACTTATTTCAAGAAAATAATTACAATTAATTATTTTTTTAAAGTAAAACAACAACATCATCAAGTCTTTATCCACTTCTTGGGGTCGGCTAAATAAATTTTTTTTTCTATTATATTTTATTAAGAGTTAAATTCTTATTTAAATTTAATAAAAAATATCATTTCTAATATTTTTAACAAAATTTTTTTAGATCTAACTCCACCTTTTTTTTAATATAGACTATATCTAATTCATCTATTTTGCTAACGGATCTAACATAAGTCCGACATTTTATGTGACCAAATCATCTTAAGCTGCTTTTCTCTAATCTTATTTGCCAATTATTTTCTTTGAAATGTTTAGCCTATAAATTTACCTACAGGTTCTAATTGTTAGCTGCCCATGGCATTTCGACTTGAGTTCGTGAGCAATGAGACGCTATCCGTCGGGGGTTCTCCGCAAGGAAGAAGTGGCCGTCAGCGTGCAGATGGCCACGGTTGGGCTGCTTAGTCTTTCCTTCTCCTCGGTATCTTTTTCCCCTTTTGATTGCGGTGGTTTGATGCTTGGACCGTAGTTAAGATGAGCGAGGGTTTGGAAATTGGCCTCTTGGTTTTCTTCTAGCTTGGAGAGCTGTAAGTTTCTGTCTAGATTTATTCTTGTTAGTTGTGTTGTTCTCTGATTTTAATCTGAGATTACAATATGTATTTACTTTTATCATATCTTTACTGATAATTAAATAGGTTGAGATTAAGTTTGCCCTGTGGATATAGAGTTCCCTAAACTTTAAGCACGCGTATTGCTTGTCCTACATGGATGATTCTTGCGCCTGTTTTTCTCTGGATAGATAAGCAGGAATAACTTTGCTAGTTTTCTTTTTAACTATAATTAATCCTTATTTACTGTTTACTATTTACTATTTGCCGATCTTGCATATGGTTAGATCATTAATCATTCTTTCATAATATGCTAGTTGCAATGTGTTAGATTATTTTCTGTGATTGATATAATCAAGTAACCTTTGTGCTAGATCAGCTTAGAATTTATTTCTCAACTATAAGTACTAAATACTTCTGAATAACACCTTACAAGTGAATAAAGAGAAAGTGATATGACAATGACTTGACAACTTTTTCACAAAAAGAAACTCAACAATTTATTCTAAATGGTTCTATTAGAATAATCACAACTAGATTAAATTCATCAATTTTCTACACTTTGTTGAATTAGTAAACTTTTTCAATATAACTTTTATAGGAAAAATTTTAAAAAGGAGCCAGATGAAAATCATATTAAGCAGCAGGAGTAGGGATTCCCTAAAATTTAAGAAAGAGCAAATGCATTAAATAGTTTGGCGCATTTAGGTGAATGCATCAAAGTCTTTGACGCATGTAACTTAGTTTGAAAATTCAACTGTAATTATAAATATGTAATTAAGCTATATATATAAATATTGAAATTATAAATTTTTTAATATGTAATTAAGCTATACTTTTATATTTAATTTGTACATAATTGTTTAGAAATATAAAATTTTTAATATGTTATTTAGTTATAATTTTATTTTTAATTTGTAATTAAAATTATATATTTAAAAATTTAATCTCTCTCTCTCTCTCTCTCTCTCTCTCTCTCTATATATATATATATATATATATATATATATATAATTTAAATGGTCTGGCGCATTCACTTGAATGTGTCAAATCTTTTGGTGCATTCATTTGATGCAGCCGACTGCCTTGACTTAGTTCTAACTTCTAAGTATACAACATTAACAACAATATCAAACTTTATCTCACTATGTGGGGCTTAATTTTGTATAAGTATAAATATAAATAAAAATATCAATAATTAAATAAGTAAACGACATTTACATATATCTATACATGTTGAAATTATAATTTTTTATATGTTATTTAGCTATAATTTCATATTTAAGTTGTAATTTAAATTGTATATTTGTAATTTTGATCTATTTATATATAGATATATATAATTTTTATTTTATTTTTTTAGAAATATTATGCTTAAATTATGATCTAATTTAAATATTTATTATTTATATGATAATTTTAATTTATTATTATTTTTTATTTACACTTGAAGAAAGTGGAGATTATTGATGAGAAAAGTCACTTACGATAGAGAACATTTTCTTGCACACTTTGGCAAGCTTTATTGATGACAGTGTTTGACAGATATTGTCTCTCTCAGAAGGAATTTAATGTAATAGGTTGTGACATGCGAAATTTATCAGTATAATATGCTTTGTTTGCGGGTCACATTATTATATATTCTACATAGCTAGTACCATTAGATTTCTTTGTCACTATTACATAATTGATGCATTAGAGCCTCATTAAATAGTATGTCATTATTAGACATAAATTTATCTTGAAATCAGACCAATTTAAGTATAATAGTTATCAAGTTTGGAGGCACCATAGTTAGCTCCCACCGAACTTGTTATTGTATTTTTTAATCTACCCTAGCTCTTATTCAGTCAATCCTAAGCTATAGTAATGAGGAGTCATATCTTTAAAAAAGTCAGTTAAGGCTCATTTAATCCATTATTAGCAAAGCAGCAGCTCTACAAAGGAAAAAAGATGATCAATTATTAAACCTTATGTTAGAAATGCTTGTGATTTCAACTGATACATTCTATTGCTACACTCATCTCTAGATGTAGGAACTTGATCAACTGCTTATGACATTATATGTAGAAGTGATAAAAACATACAGTAACCCTGTGGGAGTATTTCTAACTAACTAAGGTTGGAAATTTTAAGGAGAATTTAAGGAATTGGATCAGCATGCTGTTGGACTAAATTTTTTTACAAAGAAGTTATTATGAGCTAAGTTTCCTAATAATAAATTGCAATATCGTGAAGTACACGGTATGGATTCAAGTAATATACAACAGGAAAACACAAAAATTAAAAGACAAACATGGAATTAAACATTTCAAAGCAAAATACAAGCTACCAACACATGCTACTCCACATTTTGATATCATAAAAAGAAGAGGAAACAACATCAAACAAATCGAAAACTAAAAAATAAGAAAAGTACATAGATCACAAAACAAAAAAGAAACAAAAACAAAGAGGGATCCTGATCAAATGGAGTTGGAGGAGGTGGTGGTTGGAAGTACTGGTGGATTGAGGTAAATTGGTTTCTAAACCACGCCATATCCTGATCATGCTGCTGCTGTTGTTGGGCTACGTACTGATCGAAGCGAGCTAAGTTATTCTCGTGTTACTGCTGCTGCTCAGCTACGTGGGCATCAAAATGGAGCTCGCACTGATCGAACCTCTAGACCAATTGATCGAACTGAGATTGCTAGCGGATAGGAGCAGGTGCTGGAATAGCAGGTGCTGGAATAGGTCCTCCCTCTTCTGCTACAGGCTCTTCGTCCACATAGTGTAGATTGCGACGAAGAGCACTGTGAAGGATATGGAAGGAGCTATTTGTGTAGTTGACTGGGAGGTGATCAGGTGGTGCAAGATACTGAAAGTTATATTTGGTTTATAAGACAAAGGCAATGATATATTCTAAGGTTTGATTGAGCATTCTCTTATGGTGGTGATCTCTAATGACGGTCAGATTTTTAAGATAACGGATAATAAGGTCCGCTGCATTGAAGTCAATTTAAGCCATTATGAAATAGGTTGCAAGAGAAAGAACATGAGTGATATTGATTCGATCACCAGCTTTAGGAATGACAGAGTTTTTAAGTATGTGCTAGATGATGCGGGCATCCTGAACTAGAGTGTTGACCTGAGTAATGTGGTATCTAACATTGGATTCCCTAAGGGTGGTGTTGGCAGGGGTCTAATCAAAATCTAGATTTACAGCTAGAACATGAATTTTTTCACCAGTAGTGGAAAGATGTAGAAAATTATGGAAGTCTTGGTAGGTAATCTCTACTGGTCGCCTATTAACATAAGATTGGAGGGCAGTACCCTCACTATTGATTCTAAGGCTTGCAAAAAATTCAAAAAGCAATTCAGAATTGAAAGGATAAGCAAGAGTAAGAATAAAAATGAGAGTGGTATGGGCGAACAATGATAGTACTTGAAAGTTTAGATCCTCCTATTTGATGACTTTGGAGGGAGTAATTCCAGCATTCTTATATTTGTTGTAGGCCTCTTCATCAGCAGCCTCAGCAAATCTAGGATCTACTTGACGTCGGGGGTTACGTCGGGAGAAACTCCCAACGAATGCTCGAGAACGCTTGCCTCCAGTCATTGCCAAGATTTAGAGCTCAAGTAAGAGGGGAGGAGAGTTGGAAGGATTGGAGTGAAGTAAAAAGCATGAATTTGGTCTGTTTATATAGAATCGGCCAGATCATACAATACGATCATGAGATCGTATTAGACGATCAAGTACAATCAATTCGTCTAATTCGATCTAGCCAAAAAGTTTGTCTCATCATACAGTACAATCATAATCATACTGGACGATTAGAGACAAGGTGTTCATCTCGAGGAGTCATTCTTGACGATTGTTGACAAAATGGATCATACAGTATGAACAGGTGTTCGTACAGTATGATACGATATTTATTATCGTACCGACCGAATTCAATTCGTCCAACGTCTACTACCACGTGGATTATACAGTACGAAGTAGGTTTTTGTACATTACGATCACCAATGATCGAAGAATAAGAGCCATTGAATGCAGTATGATTGGATATGTGATAATATTTGTGAAGATCATACATTACGATATTGATCGTATAGTACGATTTGAGTAAAAATTAAAGATGAGAATGGATGATCAGGAAAGTTCCATGAAGAAAAATACATCAAAACAATAATACAAAATCAAACAAAACATAACAAAAATTAGGCAAACAAGCAAAAATACACAAGAAATTTTTATTATTTATTATTTTTTTAAGAATCGATCAATAATATTATATAAAAATTTTACCTATGATTAGAGCAAAAAACTCAATAAGAAATATATTGACAACACTAAGATCCAAAAATGTTAGAAATTTGAATTTTGTAAACCTAGCTCAGACTCCTTACAGGTTAAAGTCTTTTTAAACAAAATCTAATTCAAATAAATCAATTAGAGAGGAAATATGATCTTTTCAAACTTCTTTTTTAGTAATATATCTAAGAGAATAGCATTACAAAGTGATGAATCAGGAATCATAATTTTCAAATTCTGGTGTAAATGATATCAATTGACATATGATTTTTTTTAAGATTTAAAGATTTTAAAGAAAGGAAAGCTAACTCATTGTGGGCTTATTTTGTACCTTTTTTATCAGTTTTTGGTGCACTTTGCGCATCTTTTAATTTTTAATACACTTTGTATATCTTTTCAAATTTTGATATACATTGCGCTTCTTTTCAGTTTTTGGGCTCATTTTGTTTCTCTTTTCACTTTTGCAATTTGCTTCCTTTCTAAATTTTTAAAAACCTTCAATTGTGAGATTATCTTTTAAATATGAGAGAAGAACTCACCCTCTTATATAAAGAAAAGTAAACCACAAAGCAAAATTCAATCTACATGATATAGACAACAACTTGATTAAAAAAATTTAAAATAGATTTATTGATTTGCAAAAATTATTCACATGAGATAGAGAACTGTAAGAAGATGAAACAAAAATTTATTTCTAGGTCCAATTTTTAATTTAAAATAAATTTTGATTCAAAAAGAAGATATTTCACTAAAGAAGTTAGTGAAAGAGGGATAATCATCAATTTGTTTTCCTTTAACTGTTTTAGAGGAGTCGATCACTATTTTACAATTATAGATAAGATTTTTATTTAGGGAAAATTCAACTACTGATGTGAGTAGTGATTGGATTCTTAAATTTTAAATGAAATAAACAAACATATGCATAAAGAAAAACATCAAACGCTAAAAAACTAAACCATAAGACAAAAATAACAATCAGATTTCAGATTTTCAAAGCATCCAATTTTAAGAATGAATATCTATGACACATAATCTGGTTCTTAAGGTACTGAAGGTTTTAAAAGCTAGTAGTTTTGTAAAGATTTTTGCAAGTTGATTTTTAGTGGCTATATGATATAGCTCTATATCTTCTTTGGTAATATGGTCCCTAATAAAATGGTGCCTTATATCTATGTGTTTGGTCCTGAAGTCCTGAAGTGTTGGATTGGATTCTTTAAAATATAGATAAAACTAGTGTTATCACATAAGATTGAAATGATGTCTACAGGTAGTCCTAAATCCAGAATTTATTGTTTTAACCAAAATACTTGTGCCACATAACTTCCTAAGGCTATGTGTTTAGCTTTTGCAGTGGATAAGGCTAATGAGTTCTATTTTTTACTAGACTAGGAGACTAAAGATTGTCATACGAATTGATAGGTTTCATAAGTGCTTTTTCTATCAATCCAAAATTTGGAAATCTGGTATCCTAGGCATAGCACTTCCTTTGAAATTATAGGATATTCTGATTTAGACTTTGATGGATGTAGGGTTGATAGGAAAAACACTTCTGAAACCTATTAATTCATAGGATAATCTTTGGTCTCCTAGTCCAGTAGAAAACAGAACTCAATAGCCCTGTCTATTATAGAAGCTGAATACATAGTCTTAAGAAATTGTGTGGCACAAGTCATTTGGTTAATGCAATAAATTTTGGATTTAGGACTATCTGTACGCACCATTTCAATCTTATGTGATAACACTAGTGCCATATGTATTTCAAAGAATTCAATCCACACTCTAGGACCAAACATATATACATAAGACACCATTTCATTAGGGACCATGTCACCAAAGAAGACAGAGTTACATCATGTAGCCACTAAAAATCAGCTTGCAGATATCTTTACAAATCTACTGGCTTTTGAAACTTTTAGCACCTTAAGAATCAGATTAGGTGTCATAGATATTCATGCTTAAAACTGGATGCTTTCAAAATCTGAAATCTGATTGTTATTTTTGTCTTATGCTTTTATTTTTTAGTGTTTGATTCAGCCGGTACGATATTAAATATCGTATCGTACTGTACGAACACATGTTCGTACTGTACGATCCATTTAGTCAACAATCATCCAGACTGACTCCTCGAGATGAACGCATTGTCTCTAATCGTTCAGTATGATTCCGATCGTACAAACTTTTTGGCTAGATCGGATTGGATGAATTGATTGTTCTTGATCATCTAGTACGATCTCATGATCATACTATATGATCTAGTCAATTCTATATAAACAGACCAAATTCATGCTTTGTTCTTCACTCCAAACCTTCTAACTCTCCTCCCTCTCGCTTGAGCCCTAAATCTTGGCAATGGCTGGAGGCAAGCATTCTTGAGCACTTATCGGGAGTTCTTCCAATGTCAAGTAGATCCTAAATTTGCTGAGGCCACTGATGAAGAGGCCTACAACAAATATATGAATGCTGGAATTACTCCCTCCAATGTCATCAAATAGGAGGATCTAAACTTTCAAGTACTACCACTGTTCACACATGCCACTCTCACTTTTATTCTTACTTTTGCTTATCATTTTAATTCTGAATTATTTTTTGAATATTTTGTAAGCCTTAGAATCAATAGTGAGGGTACTGCCCTCCAATCTTATGTTAATAGGCAACCAGTTGAGATTACCTACCAAGATTTACATGACTATCTTTTCACTACTGGTGAAAAAAATTTTGTTCTAGCTACAAATCCTGATTTTGATTGGACCTTTGCCAACACCACTCTTAGGAAATCTAATGTTAGATACCACATTGCCTAGGTCAATATTTTAATTCAGGATGCCCGCATCATCCAGCATATACTTAGAAACTCTGTCATTCCTAAAGCTGGTGGTCGAATAACTTTACTCATGTTCTTTTCTCTTGCAACATATTTTATAATTGCTCAAATTAACTTCAAGACAACTGACCTTATTATCCTCTATCTTGAACATCTGACCGTCATTAGAGATCCCCGCCATAAGAGAATGCCTAATCTAGCCTTAGGACATATCATTACTTTTGTCCTAGAAATCTAATACAACTTCTAATATCCTGCACCACTTAATCACCTCCCAGTCTACTACACAAATAGCTCTTCCACATCCTTCTCAGTACTCGTCGTTGCAATATTCATTATGTGGACGAAGAGCCTGTAACAGAAGAGAGAGGACATATTCCAGCACCTGCTCCTATCCGCCAGCAATCTTAGTTTGACCAGCTGGTCCAGAGGTTTGATTAATGGGAGCTACATTTTGATGCTTACATAGCTGAGCAGCAGCAGCAACAGGAGAATGACTTAGCTCGCTTCGATCAGTATGTAGCCCAGCAGCATCAGCATGATCAGGATATGGTGTGGTTTGGAAACCAGTTTGCCTCAATCCACCAATACTTCCAGCCACCACCTCCTCCACCACCTCTATCTGATCAGGATCTCTATTTATTTTACTTTTTTTTTGTTTTGTGATCTGTGTATTTTTCTTATTTTTTAATTTTCTGTTTGTTTGATGTTGTTTCCTCCTCTTTTTATAATGTCAAAAGGGGGAGTAGTATGTGTTGGTAGCTTGTATTTTGTTTTGAAATATTCAATTTCATGTTTGTCTTATGATTTTCTATTTTCTCCTATTGTGTGTTATTTTTTCTTTTTAAAATAAAAAATTAAAAAAAAATTTTTGATGCCTCCCTATTTTTGAAAAATTCAATTAGTGAGGGGGAATTTAGGGAATAACAAAACACTTTTGAATCATAAACCAACAATATTTTCCATCATCAAAAGGGAGAGATTATTGTAAATATAGACCTAAGTCTTATGATTTTGAGGATAACAAACATTATTGGATGTGTCACTATGCTATTTGAATCTATTGCATTATCTGTTTTGCCCTACTCACTAATATTTCAGAATCACAGCTCACTTGCAACCTTGGTCAGCTCAAGACTGGGTAGATATTGAATAAAGTTTGTATTTTTCAATCGTTTTGTACTTTTTACCTTTCTTGAGTAAAATATGTATTATGGTGGATCCTAAAGTTAAGTAACCTTGCACAAACACACTCAAAGGAGTGAGTTGGTGAGTTAGAAAATTTTCTATTTTTTGAACTAATTGTACAATACAATTTATATTGTACTAGATGATCAGTTAACTAGAAAACCACTTGAAAGTTTATGAAGGTTGTTAAACCTAAAAGAACCAGCCCGAGGCTAACCAAGAGGGGAGGATGAATTGATTATTTAAAAATTTTTAACAAAAAAAAACTTTTATATCCTTTTAAATATTTAAAAACAATCACCTTAATCCCTAATGCGGAAGCAGATTAAAATTACAATAATAGAAAATCAGAGTTCATCAACCACACAGTAAAACACAAAAAATAAAATTGTAAAATAATAACATGAAAACACACAAGATTTATAATGGTTCGGTCCAACCTGACCTACGTCCATTCTCTAGAAAGCTCCTTTCCAGGTATTGTATTAACATAAGTGTCTCTCCTTTTGCCCCCACAGCAAGGCGAAGAAGCCCTTACAAAATCACTTTCACCTACCCGATGCGGCGGAGAACCGAAAGCTTTTACACCCTTTCGGTGACGGCAGCGTACCTTGAATCTGTTGCACCCTCTAAGTGATGGCAGAGAACCACAGATCCTTTTTCTCTCTTCTGGAGATGGCAAAGAATCGAGAATATTTTTTCTTCCTCCTAGAGAAGGCAGAGAACCTAGGACTAGTGCTGCAGAATGTCTTCCCGGAGCCTCCAAAGGATCAAGGCAGAAGCTTGAAGAAGACGAGGGAGAATCTTGCTTGGAGCAACCTTGTGAATCCCTCACAAATCTCCCTTATAAAAAAACTCTCTCTCTCTTCTCTCTCCGAAAGCTCTCCTAAGCACCTCTTTGCTCCCCCTCAGAACACTTAGCAGCAAAAGTCTTTTTAAATAAGACTATATAGGAGTTTAAATAGAGAACCTCTAAAAAAAACCATAAATTTCAATCTGGCATCTCTGATCGTCCAGTACGATCCTAGATCGTACTGTACGATTAGTTCAAAACAGCACTTTCAGAGAGTACGAACAACAACCCACTATACGATCAGTTCAAGTGTTTATATTGATCGTCTAGTACGATTGAGAACCTCGTCCAGTACGATTAGTATAAATACATAGTTAATCGTCCAGTATGATAGGCAGCGTTTAATTATCGTAACATGCAGGAATCGGGTCAACAACACGATCGTCTTCGATCAGATGATCGTCCTGTACGATATGATTAAACAATTTAAATATAATTAAACTTCTAATTACAAGATCAATTTAGGCATGATTGTCATTCATCGTACAGTACAATTAGAATAAAATTTAAATTTTAAAATAATACCTAATTGTGATTGGCGGCTGTTTTGATGATTATAATTGATCGTCCTATACGACATGGATCGTACAGTACGATTAGTTTAATCAATCTTGATTAACAGAGGTCCCATAATTAGGATTTTCTGGTTAACTGATCGTCAAGTAGTTTAAAAAATAATTTTTTTTTTAACTCACCATCTCACTCCCTTGTGTGTGTACAAGGTTACTTAGCTTTAGGATCCATCACAATATATATTTGACTCAAAAAGGTAAAAAGTACAAAAAGACTGAAAAATATAGATTTTATTCCTGGTCTACCCAGTCTTGAGCTGATCGAGGTTTCAAGTGAGCTGTGATCCTGAAATATTAGTGAGCATGGAAAAATAGATATGTAATAGATTCAAATAGCATAGTGAAAAATCGAATAATGTTTGTTATCATCAAAATCACAAGACTTGGGTCCAGATTTGTAACAGACACAGCGGTGTATCTTGTTAGAGCTTGCAATGCAGATCTTCATGTATGCTCTTCAGCTAAGTTTGTTGGAGCATCTGATGTCGATTGCCTTGATCCCTGAGGTTGGTTTATACCTCTTTATGCTATTTGTGTATGAGTCGTCTGGTCCTCATGAGTATCAAAAGCGTTGTAATTTTTATAAACCGATCTCTCCGCCCTGTTAGATAACTTGATTTCATCTATGACCTATTGCATTGAACTTATATTCTCCCCATGAATACCAACAAATGGTTGCAGGATGCGACTAGTGTACATATAGTACTTCACATAATTTATGAAAATATTGTAGCTATTATATTTTTAGTAAAAAAGAGGATTAACATTTACTTGTAATGCATATAACTCTTAATACTTACCACAACCTCTCGCCCAACGACCTGGGTTGACTGTTTCTAGTAGTTTGATCTACACTTTCAATAATTAAATAGATGCCTAAGATTTATACCATCGTAGATACGTAGCCAACTTCTAACTTCTGTTTCCTTCTGGTGGGATTACGGCTGTTATATATGCTTGTCGATTGTTCCAAAATTTAATATATGCATGATACTAATGAGTCCAATCTACGTCTATCCTAACCCATCCATCACTTCTTTTAAAGATCTGTGGGCTCAATGTTGACAGGCTAAACACTCTCAAACTATCTCATTACCCGGTCAACTAAATGCCCTCGACATGCTTCCAGCTTATGACTAGGACACGTGTTCATTCCCCATGCAACACGGCTGAGGAAGCTCGACCATAATCATCTCAGTATATTGTGTCATGTTGACCTATGCACAAATTATACTTAGCAAAAAAAATTATGCTTGAAAGAATTTCATAAATTTTTATGCATATGTTCACTAACCTAATTCTCGCGCAGCCCATCTAGCTCATCTTTATATGCCATTGTGTTGTCAGCTAGGATCTCACATATCCTATCCTCACTCCATTTGCATGACAAGAGAAGTTCAGAGAAGCTTAACCTTTACGCTTATAGCAAAATAAAGCGTGACACGTTACCTACAGCCGAGCAACTTTCCTGCTGTATCATGAGACAAGAGAACTCAAAGAATCGGTCGACCTGTGTGTAAGCGCTGTCAGGATCAGACCTGTAAACGTGCTAGACATCCTGCAATGTATGTACGTGTAGGCCTCATGGACAAATATAGCTCTCTATAAAGATGAGAAAACACTAAATGCCAATTGACACCATGCTAAACACCTCCAAGATGAGAAATCAACCAATTGTCCTCACTCTATTTACATTGTAATGCATGAAGGATTATTAGTTTTAGTTGGCTTAGTGGTATAATCTCATCTATTTCAAGTGGTTGATTTCTACCGCCAATATACGTTGGCACGAATTCATTCATAATTTATAATTTTTTGCAAAAATGCAAAAGTAACCGTGATATTCTATAAAAATTTATAGGGCTATATACTTGCCAAGATAATAACGATTATAAGAACTTTTAACAAATACACGGTATCAAGAATCATGTGATGTAACATTCATCTAACAAATAAAAAAAATAAAAGCAGAATATTATTTTCTATTTAATTAATAATTATAATATTAATATTAAAGCAAAGTATAAAATTTATAACCATGCTAAATTTTTAATTAAAAATTAGAACTTTTTTTGTAATGACATTTTTTAAATACTAAACAAGAAATTTAAATAATTATCATTAGACTTAAATATATATGAATGTTATTAAATGAATGTTGAATCATCCAATTCTTAATATTGTATATCTGTTATTAGTTTTTATAGTTATTGTTATCTTGGCGAGTACATAACTCTATCAAAATTTTATAGAATGTTACGGTTGCTTCTGTATTTTGGTGAGTAGTTGCAAATTATCAATAAATTTGTACCAACATATATTGGCGGTAGAAATTGGCCGCTTTAAATAGATGAGATTGTATTATTGGACCAACTAAAGCTAAGAATCCTTCGTGCATTACGGTGCAAATGATCCACATACATAGTTACCCTTAGATGTCGCCTTAAGATTAATGGTGGCTATGCAGCCATGCATGTCATCGATGATGAGGTTTATGAATTTATTTTGATGGAAGCGATAATACTGGCGAACCAGATTTCAATGCCTACCAAATAATTGATAATAAAACTACTGAGAACTCGAGTGGTGGTCCCGAATGAGACATTCCCGAGCAATTATTTGATAAATACAATGCTGAGATACCTATCCATTAAATCGTTCAAGAATATGCTGGGTAGAACCAACCCGGCTTAGAGGCGATGGTGGAAACTAATGAGTTTGTTCAAATGATCTGTTCAACAGAAGATTGGAATGGTACCGACACTTTTGACACCCCAACAGTGAACGCATAAAGTATCTCAGAAGCGATAATTCCCACTCAATTGTATAATGGGCTAACTTTACAACACAAGGAAACCCTACAATATGTCATAAATAGAAGGTCAACTATTAACAATGTGAAGCACATCAAATTCATATCTAATAAAAATAGACGACCATCATATATATTCAGTATGACCTTTCACAACATCCATGTTTGTGACGCCTTCATGCTACATAAAGTAAAAGATTGGGTGACCTACGAAAAATATCATTAAGCGGTCCGCCACATAGTTGTACACACCCAATTATGGCAGTAGGTCACCAACTGCACTTTAAAATTCATTTTCCTTATATCACTGCTATCATTCGCCACCAATTAGATATAAAGCAACCAGAAATAATTACAAGAATGGAATCCAAGTTTGACATAAAGGTATTGTGTATAAAGGCTTAGGATGTGTGTAGGAAGAAGATCCAGTCGGTTTTTGATAGTTATGAGATGTATAATAGCTATTCACAATGTGATGCCCAGAACGGTTTACAACATTCAAGTGACATATAACTATCATTTTAAAGGAATTTTCTAGGCATTTAGACCATCAATCAAGGGATGACAGTTTATCGTCCAGTACTTAGTTTAGATGAGGCTTTTTTATTAGGGAAGTATAGGGAGACCTTATTAGCCGCAGTTGGAATAGAAGGGAATTGATGTTTTTACCCAGCTGTATTCTCTTGAGTGGATATCGAGAGTAACCAAACATAAAGTTAGTTTTTACAGATGCTCAATGATCTTGTAACACCTATTTGATGTGAGGACTTTTGCATAGTCTTATCAACACTTTGGGATAGTGCGAGGCTGTCATGAAGTTTTTTTGAATATCATACATCAGTATTATCTGTGGTATCTCTGAGAAACTTCAAGAAGACTTTATGATGTTTCTAAGTGGCTGATATTGAGACATTGAGCGATAATATGTACTGGTTCAAGAACACAGATGATATGAACTACTTCATCATAACATGAATGATATTAGAATTTCAGCTGGTTAGTTGAATGAGACGTCACTATGTGGAGCCAACTGTATGATAGTAGCCGTCATTACGGGATAAAGGCATTAGAATGTTTCAATGGACTTCTCAGGTGTGCACATACTTTTCCCATTCAGAGGCTCGTCATGACCATCTGCTACTATCTTATGACATTTTTTCAAGCGTTTAGAGGACATATCAAACTAGAAAGAATCGGATGAATCAAATTATGTACAAAGAATAAAGATCAGTTTAGAACAATTCGAACGTGAAGCTGGTGATACCCTGAACCAGTCATTTATTTGATATATTACGTCGGGCCTGCAATGTTGAAGTTACAAGTGTCCAAATATGTACGTTAACCTGCAATAAATCTCAGTACATCATATGTCATATGTTTACGTTATCATGACAACTAAGTCTAGGCGTTGGAATTACAACTCTTTTGTGTTGCTGTATATTACTGCATTTTTATAAGAAATGTTATTTTAGTCTGTTCTATATAATACCTCAGAAGGAAAATTTGTCACATTTTTGTGTTGAGTCAAGCTTAATCCTTTTACTGGCCCCAGTATTCATTCACCATGCGGGGAGGCCATGATAAGCAAGAATCAAGAATATGATGGATGAGCCTAGTTCATCTTCGTGTAGGATATGCAATTTCTGTAAGAGTGGCAGTCATAACAGAGCCACCTAGCAGGAAAGTTGTTTGGTTGGATGTAACATGTTATTGTTCATTTTGCTACAAGTGTAAATGATAAGATTCTTTGAACTTTTTTGTTATGCAGGTGGGTTGAGGATAGGATACACGAGATCCCATCTGACAACACGATGATATATTGGGGTGAGCTAGATGGGCTGTGTGAGAGTCAGGTTAGTGAAAATATACATAAAAATTTATGATGGTCTTTCAGCATAATGTTTTTTTTGCTAATTGCAATTTGTACACAAGTCAACATTACTCTATATACTAAGATGATTATGGTCGGGCTTTCTCAGTCGTGTCACATGGGGAGTGAAATATGGATGGCACGTGTCCCACTCATAAACTAGAAGCGTGTAAAGAGGCATTTGGCTGACCAGGTAATGAGACAATTTGAGGGTATTCAACCCACTAGTATTGAGCCCATAGAGATAACCATTAAAAGAATTGATGGACGGGGTAAGGTAGACGTAGATTGAACTCATCAGTATCATGTATACATACTTTGGATCAATTGACGAGCATACATAACAACAGTAAATCCATCAGAAAGAAGCCAAAGTCAGAAGTTGGCTATGTATTTGCGATGGTATAGATCTTGGACATCTATTTAATTATTGAAGGCGCAGACCCAACTATCAGAAATAATCCACCCTAGGTTGCCAAACGAGAGGTTGGTGGTAAGGATTATGAGTTATATGCATTACCAGTAAATATTAACTTTCTTTTTTATTTAGAATCTAATAGCTATGATATCTTTATAAAATAGGTGGAGTACTGTATACGCATCAGCAACATCATGCAACCATTTGTTGGTGGTCATGGGAAGCTCAATGCAAAAGGCATAGATGAGATCGAGGAGTTATCTAGCAGGTTGTAGAGATCAATTTACACAGATTACAACGCTTTTGATACTCGTGAGGACCAGCCGACTCATAATAAGGAGCACAAAGTGGTATGAACTAATCTTAGGCATCATGGAGATCATAATTAGATGCTACAACAAGCTTGGCTGCAGAGCACAACGAAGATTAACATTGCAAACTCCATGAAGATTGATAGACCGGTCCCTCCTGGACCTGTTATTGGGCCTATCCTTCCTGGACCGGCCAGGGAGTTACGGGAGTGAAACAGGTAGAGGTTCCGTCTGGTAGTTCTTCTGCCCCCTTGGAGTGGGCCCAGGGAGTAATGTAAAGGAGGCGGTTAGGAGGGAATTTTGAATTAGGAGGGCTATTTTGGGAATTACTGTATTAGTGTATGCTTTAAGTAGTTTCTTTTCCTAGGGTTAGGGTTATGTCTTGTTTGCTAAATTTAGATTGTTTTAAGGTTGATTGCGCTCTAGCCTACAGCTAGGAATTTGGGCGAGCCAGATCTTCCTCTCCAATTGAAGATCCAATTGTATCTTTTTGCTTTTCTCTTAGTTTTTTCAATAAAAATTATTTTTGGGTATTCTTCTTCCCAATTTTGTGTTTCGTCCTCTAATTTTGCTGAAATGTGCAACCAATTCCTATTAAATTGGTATCAAAGCGGTGCTCTGGGCTAAAATATAAATTTTCCTTATTGATTTCTACTACATTTTTCTTTCCAATCTTGCTATTTTGCTGTTTGAAGGCCCGATTCGTTGTTTTTGACCGTTTTTGCAGTTTGGAGCCTTCATTGGGGTACCTATGGCGGGAAAAAAGGTAGCAGTGTTGGAAGGGGAGATCAGACAATTGAAATCTGATTTTGCAGAAAAGATTTTAGATTTCGAAAACTAAATTTCAGCCATCCATAAGAAGATTGATGGAAAGTTTTTCATCTTGGAGGAGATAATGAGGAAGATACTCGAGTTCCAAATTAAAATGGCATCGTTAGAAGCGAGGGAAGCTGCAGTCGGCCAAGGAAGTGGGGAAAACCCTAATCTAGTAAGGCAAAGGGAAGATCAAGAGGTGCAGATTTTTAGGGAGAAGAGAGAATGCCTCCCTTAGAGCCTATTCCTAGGGTGGAGTTGGGTAGAGGGTATGGGGATTAGAGGGGTGCTGAATTTGAAAGGAGAGGGGCTGAATTGAAAGAAGAAGGGTTGACTATCAACGAAGGGGTGCTGAATTTGAAAGGAGAGAAGCTGAATTTGAGAGGAGAGGGGTTGATAATGATCAGAGGAGTGCTGAATTTGTAAGGAGAAGGGATGAATTTGAAAGGAGAATGATTGATTATGATTGAAGGGGTGCTGAATTTGAAAGGAGAAGGGGAGATTTTGAGGAAGGGTTTGGGTACGAGCGTAGAAGGGATGATCATGACATTTGGGGGAACCAATCCTTTGGGAATGGAAAATTATGGAGGAAATATGAGGAATAGAGGAGATCTAAGGGTAAGAAAGCTGAAGATGCCTATTTTTGAAGGAGAGGATGCACATGAGTGGATCTACATGGTGGAGAGGTACTTTACCATCAATAGGTTGACGGAGAAGGAGAGTTGAAGATGCTAGTGGAGCGATACAAGGAAACCCATACGAACTTGGAGGGAGTTTAAGGGCTACTTGTTGGAACATTTTTGAACTAGTAGGGGAGGGAATTTCTATGAGCAGTTCTTCGCTCTGACGTAGGAGGGGATAGCGGTGGACTACCGTGAGCAGTTTGAGCACCTGACCAGCCGACTGGATTGACTTTCGGAGACTGTACTGGAGGGGAACTTTATGAAAGGGCTCAAATTACAGATTCAGGCGGTAGTTAGAGTGATGAGGTCTTGTGATTTGGGAGAGGGTATGTAGCTAGCCCAATTACTGGAGGATCAAAGGCACCTGGAGGGAGGGGCTACAGGCAGTAGCTTATGAGGTTCGTATAGGATGACCACTAACTTTTTGGCATTTAAGGATCCGATATTGGGTATTCTTAGGGAGACCCCGAATGAGAAGATTGTAGGAGGGAGACATGGGGGAAACTTCAGGAAGCTCACAATGATGGAGTTACATGAGAAGAGGACAAATGAGTTGTGTTTCAGATGTGATCAGAGGTATACCCCAGGGCACAGATGTAAGGGATGAACTCTTCAGGTTTCTATCGTTTGTGATGACGAGGAAATTAAGGAGGGAGCCATACAAGAGGATGAAACAATAGCTTCCATGTTTTCACCTTATGGATAAGGTGGGTCTTTGAGAGGGAGGTATTAATACACCAGTCTCTCCTGGATCGGTCATTTGGCCGGCCCTTTCCTTGATCGGCCTGGGAGTTATGAGAGTGAAACAGGAGGAGGTTTTTCTTGGCAGTTCTTCTGCCCCCCTTGGGGTGGGGCCTAGGGAGTAATGCAAAGGAGGGGGCGGCTAGGAGGGAATTTCAAATTGGGAGGACTATTTTGGGAATTAATGTATTAGTGTATGCTTTAAGTAGTTTCTTTTCCTAGGGTTAAGGTTATATCTTATTTGTTGAATTTAGATTGTTCTTAAGTTGATTGGGCTCTTCTAGTCGGTAGCTAGGGATTTGGGAGAGCAGGATCTTCCTCTCTAATTGAAGATCCAATTGTATCTTTGTTTTTCTTTTCATAATTCTTTCAATAAAAATTATTTTTGGGCGTTCTTTCCAATTTTTTTGTTTCGTCCGTTGCTGAAAAGTGTAACCACTTCCTATTAAAGATCCACCACCACTTTTTTGCACACAAATGATGTAGAACCTCCCAGACATTCATTATATGTGGGTTCTGACACTTACAACTTGCTATTTATATTTGATGCTGGCAAGCTGTTGTTGACATAGGGTGTGATCCATTAGCCGCAGGCCCATCTTTGTAATATTTGATCCCCTATGACATATAATGGGGAGGAATTAGAGATTACCATAATGACAGTCACCCCCACTAGTCATCAACATATTCACCATATGACATGTTTATCCTTTTAATTGGATGAGATCGTTAGGTTTGCAATCATCTCTGACGCAGTAGGATCTGCTCCTACAAAAAGGTCATCTAGTCTAGCATAACCCATGGTATCATGAGGATGAACATATAGATGATAAGACACAATTGCACAGAAGAACTCGACAAGCGTCTGCTTGATACCCTGGGGACTAGTGCTGTTCCAGTCCATGTCGGTGAAGAACTTAGGTTTTCATTTTTTCTACTATAACACGTTTGTAACTGTGAACGTCAAATATATATCTTCGAATAAAATATCAGTGTATTTGATCTTTATATATTTTTTATGTAAAATTTTATTTAGAAAGTATTTGCATAGAGATGTTCATTAATTGAATATATTGAAGATAACATACCCAAGTAAAATCAGATAGTGCGAATTATGACATTTTTGTTTCTGTATCAAATAGATCTTTATTAGAAATGTTTCATATGTGGGAAACCTAACGCTGCGATATATCAGAGATTATGTAGTTTATGTGAAATACACTGTATATTGTAATATAATGTGATAAAATTAAAAAGAAGAGGTCAACTTATATATATCAAAAAAATATAAAGATGCATCACAACAATAACAACTATCCATCAACAGTTCAATATGAAGTATCTTATGCAGTATCTTATGCATGCGAGCTTGCAATTATGACTGAGTTGGGCAATAATGAATGTTATACTCAAACTGGTGATGAATTTCTTGCCAATTAGATTCAACTAAAAAGTTTTTCTTCGTACCATATTTAAAAGACTTATTAACTTGTCGTGCAAGTTCAATATGAAGTTATCATCGTGCCTGCTCCACTCTCGATACATGGTGATGTTGAATCAATACCGTATACTTCACAACATTGCAAATTGCTATCAAAACACTAACTTATGATATCTTCTTTGTAAAAAATTTAGCCCAATAGTATACCATTCCAATTCTTTAAATTCTCTTTGAACTATTTTCCCATTTGTGCTGATTAGAAATGCTATTGTGGGATCACTGCGTGTTTTCATTTCCTCCGCATGTAATGTCACAAGCAACGATCACGTCCCAACGTTTAGAGATGAGTTCAACAATGGAATGCATCATTCGAACTCACAAACATTTATAATATAAGATTCGATGATTGGTTGCCTTTTTTTTCTTTGCTGTCTCTGCCAATAATGGCTAAGATGAACATTCATTGACTTTTTTAAAGATATGACTCCTCCCTATTACTGTAACTTAAGATATATTGAGAAGAGCTAAGATAGATTTCAGGAAAAAGATAATAAGTTGAGCGGGAGCTGGCGCCTCCAAACTTGATAACCATTGCACTTAAATAAGTCTAATGTTAGGATAAATTTATGCTCAATAATCACATACTATTTAATGAGGCCCTGATACGTCAATCTTGTAATAGTGACGGAGGAATCCAATGGTACTCGCTAAATAAAAATTATAATAATGTGACCCAAAAATATAATATATTATACTGAGAAATTTCATAGGCTACAACCAACTATATTGAATTCCTCCTTAAGTGAGAATGTTTGACAAACACTGCCATCTATAAAGCCTGCTAAGGTGTGCAAATTTTTTTCTTCATCACAATTAACTTATCTCAACAACAATCTTCACTTTCTTCAAGTGCAAATATAAAATAATAGAAAATTTATATTAGCATATAAATAACACAAATATTTAAATTAGGTTATAATTTAAATTATAAATTAAATATAAAATTATAACTAAATGACATATTAAAAAATTTATATATCTAAAAAAATATATTCACAAATTAAATATAAAGTTATAGTATAATTATATATTTAAAAATATATAATTTCAATATATATATATATATATATATAATATCTTAATTACCTATAATTTGTAGCTAAAATTTTCAACTAAGTTGAATGTGCCAAATTATTTGGCATATTTAGAAAGCCACAAATGATTTGGCGCATTCACCTGAATGCAAGAAACCATTTATATATTTGCTTATTTTTAAATTTTTCAAGAATCCCTGCTTCTGCTTAATATGGTTTTTGTCTAGCTCCTTTTTAAAATTTGTCCATTTATATATTCATTGACTTTTCATATTACAACTTTTGTCTTGATCATCAAAGACATCAGTGTACTTTACTTTTGTAAACCTGCAAATCCAATCAGCAAAAGCTTTAATTTATTGAAATTCTTTGCTCGGAATGTCTTTATCTTCAAATAACAATGTATTCATTTGAAATAGAAAATCTTCTAGTGATAGCAAATATGTAAATTTTTATAATCCATAAACGATAACATCTTATAATCCATCTTTCAGTGTGATCAATAAAACTTGATGCAATCTCCTCTTAGTCCTATTATTTTTTATTTTGCTGAACACCAATTAGTTAAAATTTGGATGCTTGTATTTTGCTACATCTCTCAAAGTTTGATATTGTTGCATCGTAGGTGCTTTGATATGAGTACTCAAGTTATAAAAATTTTGATATCTTCGATTGTCAAGATAGTGCACATATTGATAATGTTGGTGCAGATGCAAACCTAATAGGAGATGAAATGTCTGTTTGAAAAAAAAATAGATTTAATTAAGTAGTTGCAATTGAGTAAATAAAAATACAATGTAGAAATTTAAATATCAACACACCCAAAAAATATGATGGATTAGATATGCTGTGTGAATAAATAAATTACAATGAATAAAGTGTTATAAAAATATTGATCAACACATCCTTGTTGATGTGCATTGCAACTAATAAAGATATAATAAAGTGTTTGCAAAAATAAAGTAATACACTGATGGGGACATCAGAGTTTGGAGGGTTTATCATCGTAGAGGCATATGATCTACGGCCTTGATTGAGTCTTTATATTTTTAGTTTTCATATGTTATAGGAGATTTATATGGTGTTATTTTTTTATTACAGTTTTACTCTCTCTTGAGGAAGCTTTTGTATTGTTTGGCCAAGGGCTTTCTTGTCTTTTATTTCTTTCATGTTTTGGTGCCTATATATATGGCCCATTGTTCTCTTGTAAAGATGATGAATATTTGATATAAAATTTCTGGTTATATGTTTCCTCTTCTCTTGGTGAGTTGAGTTTGTGTGTGAAGTCCTTTGGAGAAGGTAAAGAAATACCCAACAACGTGTGAGCTCTTGGTTGATATCATCTCCCTCTCTATCTCTTCTTCTCCTTCCCTAGCCGCCCAAACAACCCCCACCGTTGCAGCAACTTGCTGCCCTCAACCCACCACCACCTCCCTCTCTTCCACTCTACCCGCCTCCACATTCTCCCCAACACCCTCGACCCTTGGGCTTCCCAATCTTGTAATTAATTCACATTAATTGAGCATTTATCTCAATTAATTGTGATATTTGGAAACCCATAACAGCTTTAACTTTTCTCTCTTCCCAAAGCAATCGCATTAACTTTTCCTTTTCCCAAGCCAACTAGTTTCCTTTCCAAGCAAGCTACATTAAATTCTCTTTTCCCAAAGAAACTACTTTGACTTTTTCCTTTCCCAAGACAACTACTCTCCTTCCCAAGCAAGCCACATCAGCCCTCTCCCTTTCCCAAGCTAACGTTTCCCTATCCCAAGCCAACTACTTCCCTTCCCAAGCAAGCCACTTCAGCCCTCTCTCTTTCCCAAGCAATCAACCCCACTTCTTCACCTTCCAAGCTGACTTCTCCACTTCCATATCCTTATATAGCTGAAACTTTCTTTTCACCTCACTATTCTACCTTGCCAAGGAAACCTAGCTTCTTCTAAAGCAACAAGAACATCGATTCAACAAAGAGCAAGGGTTTCAAGGGCAAGCCAAGGAGGAACTTGCCGGCATTTCATCAAGGACTCTATTTCTCCCATTCATGAGCTATGTATCAAACCCTCCCATTGTTCTTCATCTAACTAAATATTGGTTTTCTCATTTCATCTATAGTAGCATCATCTCATATGTGTTGATTAATCTACCAAACCCTACTTAAATTTGAGCGATCAGAAACTCTAGTGACTAGTCCCTTAATTAAATGTTGGACTTGTGCCAACCCATGTTAGCTAGTCTAAATTGATTCACCTATTTTTAATGTTTAGCCTTTACTTGTTAGTTTCTTGCTATCACATGATCTAATAGTTCAAATTTTGTTATTGTTCTTAATGTTTTATGATGTTTATTTTGCTATCTTTAATGTTATCTTAGCACAAATCTCTAATTGCATGACTTATGTCGCTTAGTCCTGCATCATTTAATATCAGATTATGGTTACCCTAGTTGCATGTGCTAGGATCCATCCTATTTACCTTCATTTTAGCCTCTAGTTGCATTTCTACATCAACGTATCATTGACCTTTACTTGTGTGTCATTTTGTTTGCAAAGTCTAGGTGCTGCCCACTTTCCTTTAACATCTAGAGTGTCACCTAGTGTATTCCCCATGGACCCGAAACAAATTCAGCGGACCTTAGACGTTTTAGTTGGTCAAATTGGCGCCCTAACTTAGGTTGTTAGGGAAAACTAAGCCAATGCGACCGAATTCCATCACCTCACTACGAAAAGGCTTGACAATTTGGATAGGGCAAGGAGTATGCCTTCACTCTACACCCCATCTAAAATGCCTTTAATGGTTGGTGATGACTTGAACCCCAATGATGGATACCCCCATGTTCCCACTCCACTACAACAACTTAGGTATGACCAAAACCCCCCTCCTGGTCATAACCCTGTTTTCGGCCAGGACGGCACATGGTGGACACCCACGTGGACACCCACGTGGACACCCTCCTACCCCTGTTGGTCGGCCATACCGTGAACATCCCCGTGGTCATGATCCCATGCATGATCTTGATGCTCCTTTGCTGAAAAATATTAGGGTTGATGCTCCCACATTTGATGGAAACCTGGATCCCAGCTCTTTCTGGATTGGATCAAGGGTATGGATAGTTTTTTCAAGTGGTATAACATTTTTGAGGAGCGGAAAGTTAGATTTGCTGAAATGAAGCTTATTGGGAGAGCTAGTCAATATTGGACTAATCTAGAAAATCTTAGGGAATCTTGAGGTGAATATCCTGTCACTGATTGGAGGACTATGAAGCAGGAACTGAGGCAGAAATACCTCCCACCATCATATTTCCCGAGATTGTTAGATAGGTGGAACAGGTTAACCCAGGGTAGTATATCGGTAAAAGACTATATCGCAGCATTTGATGATTTTATGATACGCTACAGTGGAGAGACCACCACTACTCCTGTACGGATCCTATCCATATTTCGTGCAGGGTTGCGTGAAGATCTCCGCAATGAATTATTTACGAGGAACATCACCACCTTAGAGAGTGCTTATAGCATAGTCTTGGATATGGAAGAATCTAGACCAAACCACACTATTCGTCACAATGAGTCTAGACCCCTATTTAGGCCTCCTGGTGGATCGACCCCACATGTTTCTTCTCCTAGGCCTACTCCTGGCCATCCCAACCAACCACCTTCTAACACACCTCAGACTCGGCCTAATCTGAAGGGCAAGTCTCCCATGGTGGATTTGCCTAAGTCCCACCCCGAGACTAAGTGCTTCAGGTGCCATGGATATGGCCACATCGCCACCCAGTGCTCTAGCCCTTATAAGGTCTCCATTATTGAAGAAGTGTCTGTGGAAGACCTTGAGCCTAAGGCTGACCTCATTCATCAAGTAGATGCTGATGGTGAATTCTTTGAGGAGGATGAGGATGATACTAATGTCATCCATTGCATCCAGAAATGGGACCCCTCTTCCATATGTGTGGTGAGATGTGCACTGTCACACTCCCGATCTATTGATGACTGGCGTAGGACTTCCATTTTTCACACCTACACCAAATTGAAAGATAAAAATTGCAAAGTCATCATTGATAGTGGCAGTTGCATCAATGTTGTCTCCTCCAGCTTGGTGACCCGCCTTATCTTGTCTGCTGTTCCCCAACCCAGTCCATATAAGGTAGCTTGGGTCAACTCCACTACCTTGGAGGTGAAGGAACGAAGCCTCATACCTATCTCCTTTTCTGATTATAAGGAGAATGTTTGGTGTGATATCCTCATTATGGATGTGCGTTAGGCTATCTTGGGCCACCCCTGGCTTTTTGATAACGATGTCCATATTTATGGTCGTTCAAACATCTGTGTGTTTAAACATGGTGGCAAGAAGATCAAGCACTTGCCTAGTCAGCCAAAGTCTAAGGATGAATCTAAATCCAATCCCGTGAAACCTAGTAAAAGGTCAACCTAGTATCTGCCAAGATTATTGATTCTTGTGTGGCCCAAGGCGCACCCCTTTATGCCTTAGTGTGTCGTGAGGTTACTGAGGAGCCTGAGAGGCCCATTCCTTAGGAGGTCCAGCCTATCCTTCAGGACTTTTCTGATATTTTTCCTCAGGACCTTCTTAACCATTTACCACCTTTGAGGGATATACAACATGCCATTGACCTTATCCCCGGTGCTTCCCTCCCTAACTTGCCTCATTACCGTATGAATCCCACTCTGCATGCTGAGCTCAAGAGGTAGGTGGATGAACTCCTACAGCGGGGTTTCATCAAGGAGAGTCTGAGTCATTGTGCTGTACTAGCCCTTCTTACCCCTAAGAAGGATGGTACATGGAGGATGTGTGTTGATAGCCGTGCTATCAACAAAATCACTATCAAGTATCGTTTCCCTATCCCTAGATTGGATGACATGTTGGATATGATGTCTGGAGCCACTCTATTCTCCAAAATCGATCTTAAGAGTGGATACGACCAGATTAGGATTTGTCCTGGGGATGAGTGGAAGACAACTTTCAAGACCAAGGATGGTCTCTATGAGCGGTTGGTCATGCCATTCAGGTTGAGTAATGCCCCGAGTACTTTCATGAGAATCATGACCCAGGTGTTGAAACCTTTCTTGGGTAAGTTTGTTGTCATCTATTTCGATCACATTCTTATCTATAGTCGATCTGTAGACCAGCACTTAGACCATCTCAGCCAGGTATTTGAGGTTCTGAGGAAAGAACAACTATATGCTAATCCTAAGAAGTGCATCTTCCTCACTGGCCAAGTTGTGTTCTTGGGCTTCATAGTTTCAGCCATTGGGGTCTCTACTGACCCCGAGAAAGTGAAAGCCATAACTGAATGGCCTTTTCCCAGGAACATTCGGGAAGTTAGGAGCTTCCACGACTTAGCTACTTTTTACAGAAGGTTCATTAGGAACTTCAGCTCCATTGTCTCCCCCATCACCGATTGTCTGAAGAGAGATGTTGCTAGGTTGGTCAGTAGGTGTCACACCTGCTAACTAGCCAAGCAAAGGAAGCAAAACACTGGCCTGTATATACCTCTACCTGTCCCTAGTTGTCCTTGGTAGGATGTCATTATAGATTTTGTCTTAGCCCTGTCAAAGACTATTCGTAGGAATGATGCCATTTGTGTTGTAGTAGACATATTCTCTAAGATGTCTTACTTCTTACCCTGTTCTAGGACATCCGATGCCTCAGCTGTTGCCAAGCTATATTTCAATGAGGTGGTTAGACTACATGGGTTATCCAAAACCATCGTGTTTGATAGGAATGTCAAATTCACAAGTTATTTTTGGAAAATCTTATAGCTGAAAATGGGTACAAAACTTCAATTCTCCACATCTTTTCACCCTCAGACTGATGGCCAAACTGAAGTGGTCAATAGGAGTTTAGGAAATATTTTGAGGACCTTAGTTGGTGAGTATGTTAGAGATTGGGATTCCAAACTTCTTATTGCTGAATTTGGTTACAATAACTCGATGAACCGCACCATAGGTCTGAGTCCAGCTGAGATAGTCTATGGTTTCAAACCTAGGCAGCCTATAGATTTGATTTCCATAAGCCCTAGGTCTAGAGTTAGTGAGTCTGCATCATCATTTGCATCCCATTTGCATGATTTGCATAAAGAGATTTTAACTAGGATAAATCAAAGCAATGTAACTTACAAACTTCAGGTTGACATTAAGAAGTGATTCAGAACTTTTGAAGTAGGTGATTATGTGATGGTTCGGATTCGTCCGGAACGGTTCCCGAAAGGGGCTATTAGGAAACTACATGCTAAGAGTGCTGGACCTTTTAGAGTGGTGAAGAAAATTAATGACAATGTTTTTGTGGTGGACCTTCCTTCAGATTTTGGCATAAGTCTCTCCTTTAATATTGAGGATCTAGCAGCCTATGAGGGACCTGGATTTAACCCACCCAACCCATTTGCCGAGCCTTGTGTGAACCCACCCAGTGAGCACCCTAGCCTACCTCTACTACCCAAATTACCCAATTCACCCCAAGCGGATAAAATTGATATCATTTTGAATGATGAAATTATTTCTACTAAGGATGGAGGAAGAAGAAGATATTTGGTTAGGTGGAAGGATAAGCCGGAGATCGAAGATACATGGCTTGAGTGTGAGGAGTTGCAGAGGATCGACTCGGATTTGTTGGAGCGATACGAGAGTTCACATACAGCTGACTCGACAGGGTTGAGTTTTCTCCCACCCCGGGAGAATGATGGGGACATCAGAGCTTGGAGGGTTTATCACCATAGAGGCAGGAGATCTACGGCCTTGATTGAGTCTTTATATTTTTAGTTTTCATATATTATAAGAGATTTATGTGGTGTTATTTATTTTATTACAGTTTTACCCTCTCTTGAGGGAGCTTTTGTGTTGTTTGGCCAAGGGCCTTCTTGTCTTTTATTCCTTTTATGTTTTGGTGCCTATATATATGGCACATTGTTCTCTTGTAAAGATAAATATTTGATATAAAATTTTTGGCTATATGTTCCATCTCTATCTCTTCTTCTCCTTCCCTAGCCGCCCAAACAACCCCCATTGCTGCAGCAACCTGCTGCCCTCAACCCACCACCACCTCCCTCCACCTTCTCTCCAACACCCTAGACCCTTGGGCTTCCCAATCTTGTAATTAATTCACATTAATTGAACATTTATCTTAATTAATTGTGACTTTTGAAAACCCATAACAGCTTTAACTTTTCTCTCTTCCCAAAGCAACCGCATTAACTTTTCCTTTTCCCAAGCCAACTAGTTCCTTTTCCAAGCAAGCTACATTAAATTCTCTTTTCCCAAAGCAACTACTTTGACTTTTCCCTTTCCTAAGACAACTACTCCCCTTCCCAAGCAAGCCACATCAGCCCTCTCCCTTTCCCAAGCTAACTTTTCCCTATCCCAAGCCAACTACTTTCCTTCCCAAGCAAGCCACTTCAGCCCTCTCTCTTTCCCAAGCAACCAATCCACCTCTTCACCTCCCAAGCTGACTTCTCCACTTCCATATTCTCATATAGTTGAAACTTTCTTTTCACCTCACTATTCTACCTTGCCAAGGAAACCTAGCTTCTTCTAAAGCAACAAGGACATCGATTCAACAAAGAGAAAGGGTTTCAAGGGCAAGCCAAGGAGGAACTTGCCGGCATTTCATCAAGGACTCCATTCCTCCCATTCATGAGCTAAAGTATCAAACTCTCCTCTTGTTCTTCATCTAACTAAAAATTGGTTTTCTCATTTCATCTATAGTAGCATCATCTCATATGTATTGATTAATCTGCCAAACCCTACTTAAATTTGAGCGATTAGAAACTCTAGTGACTAGTCCCTTAATTAAATGTTGGACTTGTGCCAACCCATGTTAGCTAGTCTAAATTGATTCACCTATTTTTAATGTTTAGCCTTTTTTAGTTTCTTGCTATCACATGATCTAATAGTTCAAATTTTCTTATTGTTCTTAATATTTTATGATGTTTATTTTGCTGCCTTTGATGTTATCTTAGCATAAATCTCTAATTGCATGACTTATGTTGCTTAGTCCTATATCACACACCCAAATACTAAAGTTAAGGAAATTTAAAAATGCAGCATTAAAAGTGTTGCAAAAATGAATTCACACTGATGTGGACTTCAATAAAGCTCAACAATTATTTTAGAAATAAATATTTTTAAAAAATTATCAACACATTCAAGTTGAAATTGCAATTTTTTTTTTGAATGTGGTATTTAAAAATTGTTATAAAATTATATCAACAAACTCAAGTGAGTATAAATTATAACTTAAGAAATGAAAAATATAGGAAGGATAAAGATTTCCTAAAATGACCTCAAGTGAGTACATATGATGATTTTCAAATATTAGTGATGGAGGTGGTGGGAGGGCTATTATACTTGATACGAACGAGAAGGTACAAATATTATTCCTTGATACTCACTACGGCTTAATATAGGAGAGAACTAGCGAACCCTACCATTATATTACTTCACAAACAACACATTACATAATTCATCCAAATTTAAGCTTAGTGCAATGCTACTATATAATTATAACCATTCACTTACAATTGCATCAATAAAATAATACTACATAATTCCTTCAAAGGGGCTGGTCTCATGCTTTTGAATTTGAATTTGAATTTAATTTTCCTCTTTCAAGACTTGATTGTATAACTACTCCCTAATTCAAACCTTGATGAGCCACATGGATTTGTTCTTCTTCCTTATATTGCTTCAAATGGCACCCACCAAAATAGGAAGAGAGAGAAATGTTCAAAATGATCTTGCTCTTTGTAACATTCTTTCCATGGAAACATCATATCATTCCTTGATTTGAGGAAGGTGCCACCTTTATGGAGGAGAGGGAATGATGGCTGAAATTGCGATGTTTGGAAATTGGAGGGTTCAACCATGCATAAAGGGAGTTTTTTTATTAAGAATTTCATACCTTGCTGTTGATCTGATGCTTGCTCGATTGCTAAAATTCTTGATATAGACAAGGATCAAAATCTTCCTTATTTTTTGAATGATTATGGTAATCAACTTCCTCATTGTGTTGAACAATTGCATGATAAAGATGATTAGGATAGAACTTCTCTTAATGTTCAATTCTACCCCTCTTTAATGACTGCTTTCGACCGTTACAAATTTTGATGCAGGATCGATAGTGAGGTTTTTGAATCAATAGTTGCTTTTGTTGTATTGAAGTAGAGACAACTAAGTGGAACAAGCTAAGGAAAAATTGGGTTTTTCTTTTTTGAAAGGGCAAGGAGAAAAGCACTTAACAGATAATTTTGAGATATTGTGAGGGTGAAGAGCCATGCAAGGGAGGAAATTTGGCTGCACAATTGATGCAAGCAAAAAATTTGGAGAAGGGCCCAAATTTTTGCTTACAAATAAAAAAACTCTTACATATACCTTGACATAAAACAAAGATAAGAAAATACTAGAAATTAAACAAAACTTCACCTTTATAATAAAAGACACGACACTTACAAACTTTGACACAATACTAGAAATTAATCACCTAAAGTTGCATTCCATCCATAGAGAAGAATGATACAGTTGGAGTGGACACTTGCGTAGAGAAGAAGGGGTTAGAAGCCGAGAAGAAAGGAGGAGAAGCTCGCAAGCTTTCCTAGAAGAGGAGAAGGAGAATGGAACAAGCTCGCAAGCTTTTCCAAGAAATCCGCAGGTTTACAATTTTCAAAAATCACATTATCACACTCTCTCGCTTTCTATTACAAAACACCTTATTTTTATAGGCAAAAGAAAGGAATCCAAACAGCCCCAAAACTCTTCAAATTCCAATGAAAAGAGGGGAAAACAAATGCCAAAAGTATCCAACAGCAGCCCCATTATTTGGTACAGGAACCCAAGAGACATCACCACAAAAGCCATGGCAAACCTCCCCCAAATAGCCATGGGAAAACCTCCCAGCCAAGAATCCAAAGAGGCAGCCCAAAAAACAAGACAGCCAGCTAATGAAACCATCCAGCAAGTCACGGGAAAACCCACCAACAGAAGGACCCGAAGAGGCAACAAGGGGAAACCAACCAGCAAAGCATGGGGAGAGCAAATAGCCACCAAAACCGAGAGGGTAAAGGAGAAACCGAGAAGACATAGGGGAAGGGAAAGAGACACAAGCCACTCCACCTTTTTCCTTTAATGAGCTTCACAACTTTTTGCCTTTTTGAATTAATGAGCTAAACTTTAGCTCATCCAAACCATCACTCCAAAACAAGCTCAAAACCGAGAACAGCCCAAGACCAAACCGACAGCAGCAACAGCCCAAAGAACCCCAAATAAGTGTGATGTGGAGACCCCCCCTTTGCCTACATCAACAATTACGAGTAACAAGTGCAAATTGCAAGATTGAAATACATGACAGAGTTTCAACAACAGGGAAAAAATCACCAAACTATGTCAGAATATCATGTGGATTTACTTTAGCTTTGATACCAATGATGGATGTGGTGGGGGGTTTATTATTTTTGATAATAAATGAAAGATGCAAATATTATTTCATGGAACTCACTAGAGCTTCATCTAGTAGAGAGCCACCAAGATGTGCCTCTACACTACTTCATAAGAAGCACATAAAATAATTTGTCAAAGTCTATCTCTAATGCAATTCACAAAATGCTAATAACCATTTGATTTCAATTATATGAATAAAATAAATCCACACATTGTTTAAAATTACATAATACGAGGTGTGCTCAGTGCAAATAGGTAAATTTGCCTCAAGGCATATGCCTCGAGCAGTTTGTTGAGGCGTACGCCTCATAATTGCTGAGGTGTGCCTTGCCTCAAAAGCTTAAGGCATACATCTCAACCAAATTATACACACACACACACACATGTTGAAAAGCTTAAAGATTAACAACTTAATAACCTAAATCTACCTAAAATACACGCACACTGGTAGCATCAAATAACAAAAGATAAAAAAAAGAAGTATATAAAGAAATTTAACTATTTGAAGTTTCTTAAAATTTAATTTTCTATTTTTTTGTTGATTACTACTACTCAAGGAAGAAGAAGAATGAGTGAGAGATTAAAGAAGAAGAGGATGAAGATTGGGAGACCTTGGATTCCATTGAGGATGAGGTATGGGAGAAAGCCACTCGTTATGATGATGACTCCAACAATGATCCCTTGAGTGATGATAGTGCTGAGGACTTTTGTTTTATTGTTATGCTGTTAATTTGATTTTTGGAAGTTCAGTGTTGAACAGTAGGAAGATAGGAATGAAAGAGTTAATTTTGTCATAAACTTAGTTAATGCCTCATTTCAGCTTGATATATTATATTACTTTTACTTAATTTGATATAATATGATACTCTGATATTTTTATATTAATAGCAAGCTTTTATAAAGCTTTTGTCTTGTGAATGAAGTGGATTAGTTATCATTTTTTTTTGGAGTAAATACGCACCAATTTTTTGAGGATGGTTATCATTGAATTTGAAACCCATTACAAATCCATAGCAGAATATATAAACTTTGAACTACTAACAGTGGAATTTAGTTGCTCAGCATCCCAATTTTGACAGTCACTAAAATATTTGGCTTCAATTACGAGTCGGTTACTTCTTATGGAGTCTTAAATGATATTGCATTGTTTTGGGGGACAAAATACCATGACCTGCTAACTTCTGCTATTGTTCAATCTGAAATATTCCTTCCCAAGGATTCACCAACCTTCACTTTCCAGAAGTGTGGGCGTATCCTTGGCTAGTCTATTTATATTCATGGTTGTCAAATGTGAGGCCTCGTTCTTGAAGCAAACTCCTACTTTCATTGATAATTCCTTGGATTACTTGGCCTCTATGTTTTAATTGAAAGTTTAGGTGCTCCTAAAAAAAAAAAAAGTTAAATGTATGCTTTAGTTATGTAGTTTGGAATAAATGCTGTCACTAACATGTTTTTCAATACCATTTTTGTGATCATTCAAAAATCATAAACAAGTAAAATATTGAAAATTCTATTGAAATAGAGCCCATTGAATCTTTATATACATAATGCATGAGCATGAGTTTTTAAGTGTGATCATGATTCCAAAATCATTAGTTTTTAATAGCTATGAATTTGCTTAATGAGTATTGGAATTTTGGAAATAAGAGTTCACCAAAAAATTAGAATATTGTGAGCATGATTAACTTCCTTGTGTAGGAATTGCATTCACAATTTTATTCAAATGATCAAGGGTAGCTAAATTGAAGAGAATAAAATACATAAAAAAATATTAAGATGTTTTTTTACTAGTTTGTTCAAGTGATGAAAATTGATATATCACCAAAAAATTATCTTGATCGGGCACGAATCTCGAGGAAAAACACAAGTTGGAAACTTCAAAAATTAATTCGGAGACCATTTAAACTCCGATTTCAGCAAGCTTATAGTCGAATTGAGCGTCTCGGAAATACGAATCCAACGACAGCAAATTCGACTCAATCCGAGCCCAAATGAGTCCAAATCAAGTACCCGAAGCGCTGTTGGAAGCATCGAACAGCAATTTGAGTTACCAAACGGTCTCCTATTTTGACGAGCTTATAGTCGAATCGAGCGGCTCGACGAGACGAATCCAACGAGCCCAAGATCGCAGAATTCTGATACCTTTAAGACCTTAAAATGCTCAATAAACGGTTCACGATCAAGGGATTCAATATCAGCCGTTCATCCGGATCACTCCTTATTTGCCCCTGATCCCTCATCTATTTACGGGCTATGCCACTCCAGAAAAACTATAAATAGCCCCTCATTTCTCTTAAGAGGGAACCCAAGCCAAGAAGAGAAGAAGAGAAGAGAAGTCTAGGAGGGAACAGCTCCTCCTCGACCACCGCCGGAACACCGCTGGAACTTTGCCGGAACTCTGCCGGAACACCACCGAGGCACCACCGGGCGCCCGAGGGATGTCGGAGCTCTGCCCGACGCCGGAGCAACATCGGAATTCTGCCCGACGCCAGAATTTTACCCGACGCCCGAGTGACGCCAGACTTCTTTCCATGTGACGCCGGAATTCTGCCGGACACCCAAGTGACGTCGGAACTCTGCTTGGCCTTGTAACCGATACTCATTGTAATCTGATCGTCCTGAATCTAAAGGACGAATCAGTCTCGTGTATTTCATACAACACTAGTGGAATTATTTCAACTGGGCGTGGCCCCGTGGTTTTTCCCTTTTTCAGGGCTTTCCACGTAAAAATCCTGGTGTTCTTTCATTCTTCTGTTTGTGTGCTGGATATACGTACAACGTTGAGACGGAAATTTAAACTCTATCGCCGCGTATATTTGAGTCCGCAATAGTTTGGCGCCGTCTATGGGAACCTCATCCCACAACTTCAAGTATTGCTACGATGGTCAACAGGCGCAGCAGTCGCATCATTGGAGCTTCTCGCTCCAACTCCCACCAGTCCAGAAATCAGTCTATAAATCATAGATGCCCGATATCTACCTCTTTCTACCCCGGGGGGCAAAACGCACCTGGAGAAGAGACCTCGGGACCCTCCTTAGAAGAGAGAATTCAAAAGATGGAAGAATCTCAAAACGAGATCCTGCAACTCCTGCGAGAGACTCGACAACCGACCCTAGCACCTCAGGAGGAGGTTCTTCTCCCTCGAGATCCACCACGTATTGAAGCTGTTCAAATCGAACATCTTCAAGCTGAGATTCCTCTTCCTCCACCACGTGTTGAAGCTGTTCAAATCGAACATCTTCAAGCTGAGATTCCTCTTCCTCCACCCAGGAGGCGTTCGCAGTCACATCAAGATAACGAACTGGCTGATACAGCAAGTTCTACCCATCCTCCGCACACAGGTCGGCAATCTCTCCTTCCTCAAGACCTCCCTGAGGAGCTAGCCCAACATCACATTGCTGAGCTCCCTCGCAATACCCTACGCCACGAACTGCGACGATTGGTTCGAGAGGAGTTCCCTACAGGAGGCGTAAGGCAACCTCTTCGTCAGTGGGACTTCCAGGAGTCGTCACCCCTGACGGAAGCCATTCTTCAACACCCTATTCCGGCTGGCTTTAAGCTACCAAGCATCGAGTCCTACGATGGGACATCCGACCCGTAAGAGCACATCGACCATTACAGGACCATCATGCATATTCAACGAGCCCAGACGCACTCCTTAGCCAAGTTTTCCCTGCCACTCTTAAAGGACAAGCTCGAACATGGTTCTATTCACTTCCAGTCGGAATGATCCCCACATTCGTCAAATTGGCCAAAGTATTTGCCGAAAAGTTCGTAGCCAACCGAAGAATTACTAAGGATTCTTCTCATCTCTCTGGGATCCGTCAGAACGAGGGAGAAACATTAAAAGAATATTTTCAACGGTTTTCCACCGAGGCTCGACAGATTCCGGGAGTGGACCCAGAACTGCTCCGAGGGGTCTTCCTTGGAGGCCTTCGTCCGGGTCCTTTTCTATTCTGCACTCATGCGGGACACAGTTCCTTCATATGCTGACCTGATCTATCGTGTAGAAGCTCAGATTTCCGCTGATGAAGCCATTAATGCTCATAGAAAGTAATTTGAGCAAACAACTGGAAAACGTAAGAATGCCCCTACAATAGAGGAGTCATTTTCGCAACGAAAGAAAAATTCATCTCCCAGACCCCCAGTACCACAACGCGAGTTCCGACATAAAAAAGAGTATACGCCTCTCAATGCAACTCGAACCAACATACTAATGGCCATTCGAGATAAAGAAAATATCAAGTGGCCTAATTCTTTGAAGCCAAATGTTGGGAACCAGGAGCAATATTGCTATTTCCACCGTAGTCGTGGACACACTACTGAAGCCTGCAAGCAACTCAAGGATGAGATCGAGAGGTTGATCCGACAAGGATATCTTCGACAATTCATCCAAAACTCACCTGCTCGAGATGAAACTGGTCCAACTGGGGGGCAAAATCAACAACAACAAAGACAACAGTTGAATAATATTCAAATGGTTGGCGAGATTGAATGACCATGCACTTTGTGTAGTTGTATTAGTAATACTACTTATTATGTGTCATCGTGTATCTCTTATATGATAAGTAGGATGTCACTCTAATGTCCTTAGTATTTCTATCAAGTCAAATGATATGGTTGTCCCTATATGTATCTCTTATATTGTACAAGGGAACTATTGTATTGTCTTACAGTAATATAATGTGTTGTTCGTCCAGTTCTGATATTGTTTCTTTCTTTAAAAAGAATACAAATGACAATGAAAAACTACTGACAAATATAATCTCTTTATCCATGATTTGAGAAATACGCAGTCTTTATTGCATCTCAATCACTGGAAGATGAATCCCAGGGGGATTCGACCTGGCCTCTTCCATACAGGTTAACGTCGTCGAGCAAGGGCTCCGACATACAACCTCGAAAAGGTCTCACATCCTTAGTGGATTCTCTCGGCCTCTTCCATACAGGTTAACGTCGTCGAGCAAAGGCTCCGACATACAACCTCAGAAGGTCTCACATCCTTGCTGGATTCTCTCGACCTCTTCCATATAGGTTAACGTCGTCAAGCAAGGGCTCCAACATACAACCTCAAAAGGTCTCACATCCTTAGTAGATTCTCTCGACCTCTTCCATACAGGTTAACGTCGTCGAGCAAAGGCTCCGACATACAACCTCGGATAGGTCATATATTCTTGATGGATTCTCTGGACATCTCCCACAGAGATTTTTGGCCGGTAAAAAGTCTTCAAAAAAGCATGTTACGCAATATACCAACTCATGTTTCAAAGATGCAAATACAAGTTTTCAACTTCATATAAATATTATTGAAGTTATATTGCAAAAGATTGTACATATAGTTCACCTTTGCAAGAATTTAAAAGCAAAAGGTACACTGGTGACATTCATACAAGCTAGTATCATCAAGCAACAAGCAACTTTAACATAGTTAAATATCCTTGGTAGATTTAAGTGACTTCTCCCTTACTGCACGCAAGCATCTCCTACAACTGCTCCTTCAAAGAAAGGACATAACTGGATCATCATCAGACATCCACTCAGTTGACAGTGTTAGTGTATTGCCAGAATATTAGCATATCACACTACTTCGGTCCCTTGATTCAGTAATATCTGATGTCGACATACTTCAGTTTGGATACATATTGCCTTAGCAAAATGACACTTGTCATCATCAGCCCTTCGTCTGATGTTTATCGGCGGCTCTTTATTTCATATCAGCCATCATCGGCTTCTCGTTCAACTGCTGATAGCAGCACCCTTGAACTCTCTCCTTCTGCTCCCCACTTGGTCAGACTTTCACCCGATCGTTTATCATCGAAAAACTTCCGTTAAAATAGCATTGAAATTCTATTCGATGCTGAGCTTCCTCTCGTTGAAGGACTTCTGCACATCGCGGGACTTTTGTCAAAATTCTAACAGATGTTGATCTTTCTCCCGTCGCAGAATTTCTACCCGTCGTGGAACTTCTGCCTGCTGACGAATTTTCGTCGGAGTTCTACCCGACGCCGTACTTCTTCCCGACGTCAGACTTCTGCCCGTCGTCGGATGTTTGTCGGGCTTCTACCCGACACCAAATTTCTACCCGTCATGGGACTTCTTCCCGCCAACGAATTTTCGTCGGAGTTCTACCCGACGCCGTACTTCTTCCCGACGTCTGACTTCCGACCATCTTCAGACTCCCTCCGACTAACATATCACCTCCACATGATCTCTTCAAGGAGAGAAATTCTAACTCCCATTCCACTTCCCTTCCTAAAAAAGGGAAGCAGCTAACTTCTGCGCAAAGAGAGGGGCGTCGAGTCGAGTGGGGAATGTCACCTACTCAAAAACGGCGGAAGGCCTCAAAATACCAGAAACTAGAGGGGAGAAGAGAGGAATACTCTAACTTCTGCGCTAAGGGAGGGGCGCCGAGTCAAGTAGGGAAAGTCACCTACTCAAAAACGGCGGAAGGCCTCAAAATGCCAGAAACTATAGGGGAGAAGAGATGAATACTCTAACTTCTGTGCAAAGGGAGGGGCGCCGAGTCAAGTAGGGAAAGTCACCTACTCAAAAACGGCGGAATGCCTCAAAATGCCAAAAGCTAGAAGGCGAAGAGAAAAGGAAGAAGGGGCGAGTTCTTCCTAGGCCCTGAGGGGTCTATTTATAGTATTTTTTAGGGGGGGAGGATTCCAAAATTTTATTAAATTTTCTGAATTTTTTGGGCCCCACTACTAAAAAAAATAATAATAAAAAAAAATATTTTGCAGAAAATACTGTAGCATTGCGTACTGTAGCAACCGTGGGGAAGAAAAAATATTTTGCAGAAAATACTGTAGCAGCGCGGTACTGTAGCGGTTACTGTGGCAACCGAAAAAAAAAAGAAAAAAATAAAAATATACGAAACCTCCCCCAACTGCTGCGCCCCCCCTGGGGCGCGCCCCTTGCCCGCGCGCCCGCGCTGGCCGCCGGCGGCGGCGGCTGCCGGCGGCCGGCCGGTTCGGCCGCCTACGCGTTCCCTGGCTCCGATTTCGAGCCCGGATAGTCCAAATCGGACATTTTTGGGGTCCCCGGACACGTTTTTCGATGTTTCGGACTCAATTTTGACACTTTCGGAGCTCAACGAGGCCTCTACGATCGAATTTGAGCAAACTTATATCTTTTGGAACGCAATTTTTTGCGATTCGACCATTGTAAAGTGTCGGAACAAATATTTTCGGACTTCTGGAACTTCGACATCCGAAAATAGGGGGGCAATTGCTATATCACCAAAAAAATTATCTTGATCGGGCACGAATCTCGAGGAAAAACACAAGTTGGAAACTTCAAAAATTTATTCGGAGACCATTTAAACTCCAATTTCAGCAAGCTTATAGTCAAACTGAGCGTCTCGGAAATATGAATCCAACGACACCAAATTCGACTCAATCCGAGCCCAAATGAGTCCAAATCAAGTACCCGAAGCGCTGTTGGAAGCATCGAACAGCAATTTGAGTTACCAAACGGTCTCCGATTTTGACGAGCTTATAGTAGAATCGAGCGGCTCGACGAGACGAATCCAACGAGCCCAAGATTGCAGAATTCTGATACCATTAAGACCTTAAAATGCTCAATAAACGGTTCACGATCAAGGGATTCAATATCAGCCGTTCATCCGGATCATTCCTTATTTGCCCCTGATCCGTCATCTATTTACGGGCTATACCACTCCAGAAAAACTATAAATAGCCCCTCATTTCTCTTAAGAGGGAACCCAAGCCAAGAAGAGAAGAAGAGAAGAGAAGTCTAGGAGTGAACAGCTCCTCCTCGACCACCGCCGGAACACCGCTGGAACTTCGCCGGAACTCCGCCGGAACACCACCGAGGCACCACCGGGCGCCCGAGGGATGCCGGAGCTCTGCCCGACGCCGGAGCAACATCGGAATTCTGCCCGACGCCAGAATTCTACCCGATGCCCGAGTGACGCCAGACTTCTTTCCAAGTGACGCCGGAATTCTGCCGGACACCCAAGTGACGTCGGAACTCTGCTTGGCCTTGTAACCGATACTCATTGTAATCTGATCGTCCTTAATCTAAAGGACGAATCAGTCTCGTGTATTTCATACAACACTAGTGGAATTATTTCAACTGGGCGTGGCCCCGTGGTTTTTCCCTTTTTCAGGGCTTTCCACGTAAAAATTCTGGTGTTCTTTCATTCTTCTGTTTGTGTGCTGGATATACGTACAACGCTGAGACGGAAATTTAAACTCTATCGCCGCGTATATTTGAGTCCGCAACAAAAATGATGATGTTTTATAAGAGAAAATGCACAGCCTCATGTAATATCTAATTTCACTTTTTGAAATTTCTTGTGTTGAAATCCTAATATTTGTGCTCTCTTCTTATAATAAAAGCCTATTTTTCATAGGAAAATAATGAGGTTCCGCCTGATTGGATTTTATCAAAATGTTAATAAGAAGTGTTGTTCTAGAAACCTTAAAGAATATTGCATAATTTGATTTATCTTTAGCAAGATGATATGAAATCCCTTCTTGAACATTCTGTTCTCTTCATTATCTTCTTATCTAGGCTAGGCTTATACATCTTTATCATTGCTACTATTAATTGTCCTGTCTAGAATTGTATAAATCATAATCATTTTTATATCTTCATAGAATCTAATTATTCACTTGTCTACCATAAATCATTGCATAGTGGCTTTGGTTTTTAGAGGATCGGTAAAATAAAAAGAAGAGGTTGCGGTTTCTCCAAAACTCTAAAATTGGAAGGTATTGGAAGCAGGCTGCTACTGCTGTTTCTTGCGGACTCAAAATATAAAAAAAAAAAAAGATGTGAATCCATGTGTATTATTACAGTTTTGATTGAAAGGGGATTCTTTAATTAGAAATAACCAACAAGGGATATTTAGGGAGGTGTATTATGCAGAAATTAATAGAAAAGTGGATAATATGCATGAAGGAGCCTGAAGTGATGAATATAAATTAAGGTTTGGAGTCATACTAATCTTTCTAATAGTGCTTCTCATGTACAAGTCTCTGTGTTCTTCCCTTGATTTTTCTTCTTTCAATTTTTTTTTCTTGCTTTTCATCTTCGTTTTATTCTAGGGAGGTGTATTATGTAGAAATTAATAGAAAGGAGGAGAATGCACACTAAGGAGTTCGAAATGATGAATTCAAATTAAAGTTTGGAGTCATACTAATCTTTCTTATAGTGCTTCTCATGTAGAAGTCTGTTTGAATTCTTCACTTGATTATTCTTCTTTGATTTTATTTCTTACTTGGCATCTTCCTTCTATTCTTGCTTTATATATATATATATATATATCCCAAACGTCCCTTGGCCCTTGATCTCACGGCTAGCATAGGGAACTGTGGGAGGCTCACCTAGATCAAGCTATTAAATCTCAGCCATCCCTTGGCTCTTGATCCCACCCACGACCAACATGGGGATCCGTGGGAGGCTCACTTGGATCACGCCGATCTCCTTCCATATTTGGGGGCTGATTTATGAAGGATTATATTAAGGCAATTATGCATGATTCTGTAGTTATTTGTTTCTTTATTAAGACATCTTGTATACATCTATAAATAAGAATAGTTTTGTATAATAAAATTAAGTCTTTCCCTCTCTAATTCTCTAAATTTACTATGGTATCAGAGCCAGATTCCTATCCTCGGCTTTCATTGCCGGAATTCTGAGGAATAATGGTCTTTCCACGGCCTTTATTGCCATTGGAAATTGAAAGAGAGTCGAGCGGTCCAAATCGCCGTGCCCTTTGTTTTGTGCCTACGGCTAGAAGAAGCAGAGATGGGAGTCTCTCTTGTGTCCAATATCGAGGAGAGATCGAGCGGGAGGGCTCCTCTTGCATGCATTTGGGATGGAACCGAGCAGAGCCAAGTGAAAGCCTCCTCTCACATATGTGCGACTGCAAGGGATGAGAAATCATGCGTCTGGATAGTAGCCATGACCTACAACGGCAGCATCGGGCTCGATCTTCATTCTTGCGTGTGACGTTTAGAGTCGACCGAGCAGAAGTTAGAGAAGTCGAGCGTAGGACCTCCTCCTGTGTGCATCTGGACAGCATCCAGGACCTCTTGGGAACATCGGCTTCGGGCTTAGTCTTTGTCCTTGCGTACAATTGAGAGAGGAGCAGTGTTCCTCTTGGTCATCTGCTTTGTATGTCTCTTCCTGGGAGCCGAGCGGAGAGGAGCAAGCAGGAGCCCTCATACGTGCGAAGGAGGTTGAGCCTCTGTGTGTGCGTTCTTACGTACGCAGAAGCAGAACCGAGCGCTGGGAGGAGTCATGCAGGAGCTTTCTGCGTGCGTGCCTGAGAAGAGTCGAACGCTTGGATCAGTGGTTTTGTGTGCGCTTGCAAGGGATCGAGAACTTGGAGCCCTTATTGCTGTACTTGCGGCCTCTCTCGTGCTCATCTGTGCAAATGTTGCCCGATGATTTAATGCTGGAGGATGGGGTCAAAGACATCGGGAATAAGCTAGTGTCTCTTCCATCCAATTTACAATGGCTTTTGCTACTTCTTGATAAAGCTGAAAATTTATTGTCAAGAATGAAGCAATCTCCATCTACTTCAATGTTGATTACTGTTCAACCTGCTATGAAGGCATTGATTGCCAAGGATCTTTTGGGGCACTTAGAAATGGATGTGAAGGTTTCTATTACATTTTTCTTTAGTAAAATGACAAAAATAATAACACAAGATGCTCCATATGATGATGATATAATAAAGGAGATATTTGGGCTGATTGTTAGAGCTTTCAAGAATTTGGATGAGATGTCAATCCGTTCTTTTTCGAAGAGAGTTTCAATACTTGAAATTGTTGCAAAGGTCCGATCCTATGTTTTGATGTTAGATCTTGATTGTGATGATTTGATATTGGAAATATTTCTATATTTCGTGAAGACAATAAGGTCAAAGCATTCTGGTACTGTCTATTCCTCAATGGAGACTATCATGATACTTGTTTTGGAGGAGACTGAAAGTATTTATGTATAGCTTCTTTCATGTTTATTGGATGGTGTGAAAGTTGTTGAAAAAAATATTTCGCACACACCTAAGAAGCTAGCTGAGAAAGTGCTTGTTAACTGTTCCTTGAAGCTAAAGCCTTATTTGGCTAAATTATTTAATGGCAATGGTGCTCTGTTAAGTGATTAAAACAAAATTATTGTTGTTGTATTTCAGGGGAAACCTGACACTTTGATACATAATGAAATGAATGCTTCTGGTGAAAATCAGGAAGTTAACCATAAACTATCTGAGCAATTCCTTTTTGACCACTGGCCTTAGGGATTTGTACAACAGGAAGGTGAAATTTTTCATCCTGAAAAATCTGTTGCTGCTGCAGACGGATCTTCAAAAATGGTGACGAATAATAGATCTTTTCAGAATGGGAATGGTGTTTCCATGGCTGCAAAGCAAAAGGCTGAATTTCACCATCATAGTGGTAAATCTAGAGTTAATACTGAATATAGCTTGGATTCAAGTACAACAAAGCCTAATAGAACATCAGATCTAAGTTCTCACAATGGAATAAGAAATGCTTTGTTACAGTTGTCAATTAGCAATGATCATTATGGAGTTGGTAATAAGAAAAAAGCTCGGAGTAATTCTTACAAAAAGCTTGCAAGTAATGGAGGTAGAAATGGATCTAAAAAAAAAGTTAGAGTGAGATTCCCGAAAAACAAGTTATCTGCTGGCACTAAGAAGTAGAATGAAGTTAAGCAAGTTGAGGCTGAAGACAGAATTGAAATTAAAGGAAGTTCTCTTCTCTAAAAAATCTACAATGAAAGATTTGGTTAAAGATCGTAACCATGTTAAGATACTGGTAAAATAAAATCAAGATGGAAGCATGCTCAAGGTGTAAAAGAGGCTTCTAGACCACGGAAGCATAGGAAAGGCTTGATGACAATTATTGGTTCTAAGATAAAATTTTGTGGCTAGATGATAAGAGATTTTATGATGACATTATTGATTCTTTTTATCAAAGTACAAGAATGCATAAATTTTGTATGATGGTGATGTAGTGATGTTGCTCTTAAAGAAAGAGCAGTGGGAGTTTATTGAAAGTGAAACCAAGATGCATGGGGTGCAGGAAAAGGATGAAATCGATGCTGCAGATATTCTTACCCAGGGACTTGATAACTCTACCTTTCTGGGAAGTTTACCAAGCTGGGAATGATAGATATGTTTTCCCAGCTTGAGGGGGAGTGTTAAATCCTGGTCGTCCCTTGTCCCTTAATCCCACGGTCAGCATGAGGATCCATGGGAGGCTTAATTGAATCATGCCGATCTCCTTCATATTCGGGTGGCTGATTTAGGAAGGATTATATTAAGGCAATTATGTATGATTCTGTAGTCTTTTTTTTTTAATTTATAATTTTTTTTAATTTTTTTATGATTCTGTAGTCATTTGTTTCTGTATTAAGACATCTTGTTTAAATCTATAAATAGGGATAGTTTTGTATAATAAAATTAAGTATTTTCCTCTCTAATTCTCTAAATTTAATATAAATATATATATGTTAAATTTATTTTATTTTATTTTGCTGATGGCTAGCAGATGTGTGAATTTTCAATCCCGTGGGAATGCTTATCAGCTTGAATTTCTCATTCTTGATAGATTTTGCAGGTTATTTGTAGAGTTGAAAATCTAAACTGATTTTTAATTTCATCCAACCAACTAACAAGACTCTAAAAAATTCATTTTTGTTTTTCAAAACAAGTGTTTTCTAACTTCAACAACCAAATAAGCCTTATGACGAGATTGGGATTTTTATTCAGAACATCTTGGTAGTTGCTTGCATTATTGCCTGGGGTATGCTTTACTTGTGATGAGGGTTCTCTGTCTCCAGATTGTGTTGGAACTATTAATTCAGAGGCGATTTACAAATTCTGATGGTTGTCTGTACTCAAAATTTTTATTTAGCTGGTATTTTAGTAATGTAAAACTGTTCATTTACCTTTTTGGATGGGCTTTGTTGGGGTTTTATCCTCTTTTTATTCTCATTGGTATCTGTTGATTCTCTTCTTAAATGTTATGTTCGTCTCTATTTGATGTATTTTGGTGTTTAATGCAAAATTTATTGATGGTGTCTTCCACTTTTCTTATCAGTTGCATTTATATGTCTTGATCTGGTGGATGAGTTGTTATTTGAGCTTCTGTTTTGGGTTTTGTTATTCATGGATGGACTGACCTGGCTTCATCTTTGCCACACCGATTGGCTTCTTGACTGTTTTGGAATTTCTTGCTTGGTGAGATTGATGAAATTGGGATTTCTGGGCATTTCTTCTTAGCGTGTGATTTGTTGTGGTGGGGATAGGGATCATCTGTTCTATAGATAGCATGGCTTTGAATTTGAAGAATCTATCACAATTGCAGCTGAATTGTTTTTTAACCCATTTGATGCTGAAGTTTCACATGCTTTTGTGTGGGGTTTCATATCATTTATTATATTCTGATCTCTAGTTAATTGATTGGCACTTTCTTCTACAACTGGTCTTGAAAACTCCGCTTTTTCTTGAGCTGTTATCTGCTTTTTCTGGTTTTCATTTGATTGGGCATTATGATGCGTTCAGAAGTTAGTATTTAATATCAGGTGAAATTGGTATCTTTTTCTTTGTAAATGGATAGTGTTCTTATTCACCTACATATTGATCTTCTGTATAATTCCATGACTACGAAGAGTACTGGATTCTAATCCATTTTGTTGAATGAATTCCTTCAACTGACTAAAAGATTATTTCTTTCTTTATATGCTGTTTGGTTCTCATGAAGTCATGATTTGATTGATTTGAGTTTCATGGATGATCGTTTTCTTCATCACTTCATAGGCTTCATATTTCACCTTGGTTGTACTATTTCTTCTTAGACTTCGTTTGGTACGGCTATCTTACTGCTTCTTAAAGCAGCTTTTTAGTACAAAAATTACTTTCTAGTATAATTTTTGTATTAAAAAACTACTTTAAGAAGCAGTAAGAAAACCGTCCCAAACTAAGCCTTACCTGCATATTTGTTTTAAGTGCCTGCGTGCACTCTAGCACTTCCTTCAACCTATTTTCTTTCTTATTAGTACTTCAAATGTCTTTGGCATTTGAAGTAAACTGATCTCTTCTAAAGAAATAATTAAATTAGTCAATAAAAGAGCTTAAAAAAGGACCATTTCATGATAAATCTGTCTCCTCTTGGTATGGCTGGTCAAGTGTCTATTGGACAGAATGGTGGAGATGGAATTTAAATGCATCCTTGAGTTCGTCTCTTTGATCTGAATTTGGCAAATCCTTTTCACTCTCCTTTTCAGATCGTTGGCCCCAACTTCTTAAAGATATTTATTTTAGCATTCTAAATTAAGCATTTAGTTTGTGATTGTGGCCCATTATGTTCCCTTCAGATTGCTCATTGTGTTCTATGAATCAATCCACCATTTAGACTTGACCTGGGAATTAACTTCTGACCTAAATTGACAAGACAAATTTAATGTTTGTGCATTTTGATAGCAAAAGTTGCTAGAAATTAGCCAAATTCAATGTTTTTGAGGAATTTTAAATTAAAAAATATTTCAGCAGATTTTCAATCAATACTATTCTATCTATCATGAAGGTTTTATTTGGGATAATTTTTTATCATTAATTTTTTTATTATTTTTCAAAATTTTTTGTACTATAAAACTACTGCTATCTCAATTGAATCCTAAGGCTTCGTTTATGACAACTTTTTTATTGATTTCTAAAGCAATTTTTTAGTTCAAAAATTTTTATATTAAAAAATTGATTAGAAAGCAATAAGCAAACTCTTTGTTTGGAACAATTTTTTTACTGTTTTCTAAAACAACTTTCTAATAAAAATTTTTAATTTAAAAAATTTTTGTACTAAAAAATTATTTTAGAAAACAATAAGAAAGCCTAAGACTCGGTCTAAAAAGCTTTACAATGACCTAATTTTGCCAAGTTTTATTTTTACCACAAATTCATCCGAAATAATTTGACTAGGATGTATTGTTGCTTCTGCCAAAAATACGTCGGCAAAAACATCTATCAGTGATTTCCTGAAAGAAAATCCATAAATGCTTACTACATCACATGGTTCCCTAGACATTATCAGTTGGGAATTTTCATCCAAATTTTCACATAAAATTACCCAATAAAGGCCTATAGTAATTTTTTTTTAGAACTTGCATAAAAATACGTAGGAGTTTACTCATTCAAATTGTATCAGATAATTTATATCAACTTATTTTATATTAGTAATCTAACATCCATAAAATTATAATATAATAAAATAAACTAAAAATTAAATACGGCATTCATTTGAACTAAAATATAAAACCTAATTTAGTATAAGTTATTGCCTTTTTTTTTTACTCCTCTCTCTCTCTCTCTCTCTCTCTCTCTCTCTCTCTCTCTCTCTCTCTCACACACACACACACACACTTTCACTCTCCTCAGTTTGTTCTTCTCTATCCATCTCCTCATCACCTCTTACTATATGCTGTTGGTTTATCCATTATTGCATTGTTTATTTGATTTTTATGTGTTTTTCAACATTCATATTTGTTCGGAGTGATGAAATAGATGGGGATATTATTAGTAGAATTCAAGTTGGATGTTTGAAGTGGAGGAATCATTGGGCTTGTTGTGTGATAGAAAAGTCCATCTCAAACTTAAGGGAAAATTCTATAAGATGGTAGTGAGATCTGCAATGCTTTATGGTGCAGAATGTTGGCCATTAAAAGATAATATTAAGTTAAGTGTTGCAGATATGAGGATGCTCAGGTGGATGAGTGGCTTTACTCTTAAAGACATAATACAAAATGAGCATATACATGAAAAGGTTGGAGTAGCTGCAGTGGAAGATAAGATTAGAGAGTCGCCTTAGATGGTTTGGTCACATAAAACGACGGCCTTCCGATGACCCGGTTAAGAAAGTAGATGTATTAGATTTCACTTATGTTACGAAAGGTAGAGGTAGATGTTATGATTTGTGCAAATCAGATCGTTCAAGTGAATTTTGATACAAGTTGTTTTTGATGATTACAAAAGCTTATTGTTTATTTTATTTTTCTCCTAACAAATATTGAAATTTTTTTTTGTGTATACTAATATATTTTTTAGGAAATTCACACTCCAGACTATTGAAGACTTCAAGTTAATTTGTTAATGTTCGTTGTAAGCGAAGTCTGTATTTTTTATTTTTCTTGAGTCTGAGAGAGTGTGATTGTAAGTTGGATAACTGTGCGCACACACACTGGGGGAGTGAAAGCTTAATTTTTAAAACTAATCATACTATACGATATGTGATCGTACAGAACGATATGTGTTATTTTTCCTCTACAACGAACCTGCCTGGTTGAAAATTTTTCTTCTAAGTAATGTTCGTACAGTACGAAATGTACTTCGTACAAAAGGTTGAGGTACAAACGGCTTGGTTTGAGGTTCGTACTTGATCGTACGGGACGAACCGTTGGTACAAACGGCTCGGTTTGGATTCGTACCGGACCATACGGGACGAACCGTTGATACGAACGGCTCTGTTTGGGTTCTTATTGGATCGTACGGGACAAACTGTTGGTACGAACGGCTTGGTTTAGGCTAAAATTTCTAATTTAAAAAATTTTTGTACTAAAAAATTATTTTAGAAAACAATAAGAAAGCCTAAGAATCGGTCTAAAAAGCTTTACAGTGCCCTAATTTTGCCAATTTTTTTTTTGCCACAAATTCATCCGCAATAATTTAACTAGGATGTAGTGTTGCTTTTGCCAGAAATACATCGGCAAAAAATCTATCAGTGATTTCCTGAAAAAAAATCCATGAATGCTTACTACATCACATGGTTCCCTAGTAATTATCAATTAGGAATTTTCATCCAAATTTTCACATAAAATTACCCAATAAAGGCCTATAGTAATTTTTTTTAGAACTTGCACAACAATACGTAGGAGTTTACTCATTCAAATTGTATCAGATAATTTATAAATTACATCAACTTTTTTTATATTAGTAATCTAACATCCATAAAATTATAATATAATAAAATAAACTAAAAATTAAATACGGCATTCATTTGAACTAAAATATAAAACCTAATTTAGTATAAGTTATTGCCTTTTTTTACTCCTCTCTCTCTCTCTCTCTCTCTCTCACACGCACACACACATACACACACACACTTTCACTCTCAGTTTATTCTTCTCTATCCATCTCCTCATCACCTCTTACTATATGCTGTTGGTTTATCCATTATTGCATTGTTTATTTGATTTTTATGTGTTTTTCAACATTCATATTTGTTCGGAGTGATGAAATAGATGGGGATATTATTAGTAGAATTCAAGTTGGATGTTTGAAGTGGAGGAATCATTGGGCTTGTTGTGTGATAGAAAAGTCCCTCAAACTTAAGGGAAAATTCTATAAGATGGTAGTGAGATCTGCAATGCTTTATGGTGCAGAATGTTGGCCATTAAAAGATAATATTAAGTTAAGTGTTGCAGATATGAGGATGCTCAGGTGGATGAGTGGCTTTACTCTTAAAGACATAATACAAAATGAGCATATACATGAAAAGGTTGGAGTAGCTGCAGTGGAAGATAAGATTAGAGAGTCGCCTTAGATGGTTTGGTCACATAAAACGATGGCCTTCCGATGACCCGGTTAAGAAAGTAGATGTATTAGATTCGACGTATGTTACGAAAGGTAGAGGTATATGTTATGATTTGTGCAAATCAGGTCGTTTAAGTGAATTTTGATACAATTTATTTTTGATGATTACAAAAGCTTATTGTTTATTTTATTTTTCTCCTAACAAATATTGGAGTTTTTTTTGTGTGTACTAATATGTTTTTTAGGAAATTCACACTCTAGACTATTGAAGACTTCAAGTTAATTTGTTAATGTTCATTGTAAGCTTAGTCTATATTTTTTATTTTTCTTGAGTCTGAGAGAGTGTAATTGTAAGTTGGATAACTGTGCACACACACACTGAGGGAGTGAAAGCTTAATTTTTAAAACTAATTGTACTATACGATATGTGATCGTACAGAATGATCTGTGTTATTTGTCCTCCACAACGAACCTACCTGGCTGAAAATTTTTCTTCTAAGTAATGTTCGTATAGTACGAAATGTACTTCATACAGAAGGTTTTGAGGTACGAACGGCTTGGTTTGAGGTTCGTATTTGATAGTACGGGATGACCCGTTGGTACGAATGGCTCGGTTTGGATTCGTACTAGATCGTACAAGACGAACCATTGATACGAATGGCTCGGTTTGGGTTCGTATTGGATCGTACGGGACAAACCGTTGGTACAAACAGCTCGATTTAGGTTCGTATTGGATCGTACGGGTCGAATCGTTCAATTTTTTGAACTATTCGTACAGTACGGAATAGACTTCATATAGAAGGTTTTGGGGTACGAACAGCTCGATTTTAGGTTCGTACGGGACGAACTGTTCAATTTTTTAAACTGTTCATACAGTATGATTTGCAATTGTATGGGATGACCGTATAGCGTAAAACTTAAAATTTTCAATTTTTGGATGGTTTTTGTTGTCCTTAGTACTTAAGGGTCCTAAAAACTGACTTGTAGTTATTCTTTTATGAAATTTCTTCTTGAGAGTGAAAGGGAGAGTGATTGGGAGGGTATTTGGGAGTGAGTTTTGTGAGATCTTTAAAGAGGAAATTGTGAGGGGATTCACAAGGTTATCCAAGTGTGAGGATCTCATTGTTTGTACTTTAAGTTCTTCCCAATCTCCTTAGAGGCTCTTGCAAGAAGATTGTTCAAGAAGACTCTGATTCTCTGCCATCACCAGGAGGGTGTGAAAGGATGAGTGGGTTCTCTGCCTACACCAGGAGGGTGTGAAAGGATAGTTGGGTTCTTTGCCTACACCAGGAGGGTGTGAAAGGACGAGAGGGTTCTCTGCCTTTACCAGGAGGGTGAAAAAGGATGTCGGTTCTCTGCCGCATCGGGATTTGGTGGAAGAGAGTTTTGTAAAGGCTTCTCTGCCTTACTGTGGGGGCTAAAGGAGAGTCACTTTGAGTTCGTGTAATACCTAGAGAAGGAGTCTCTAGGGAGTGGATGTAGGTCGTGTTTGATCGAACCACTATAAATCTACTGTTCTCTGTTCCTGTTTCTTTTTAATTTTCTACATTATTATTTTTACGCACTTTATTTTTTTGTGGTTGAAAAAGTAGTAAATTCATATATGTTCATACTGTACGAATGAAAATCGTAAAGTATGATTTATTTAAAGTTTTTGATTAAAATTTTTTCAAAATTTTAAGAGAATTTTTAAAAGCACCAATTCACCCCCCTCTTGGTTAGCCTAGGGACGTAATCAATATGTCTAACAACTTATTTACACTTTCAAGTTGTATCAGAGCCAGTTTTAAAAATCACTGTTTAGATTACTTTTTGAAATTTGATTATGACTAATTTTGGAAACCGAAACACTTTAGAATGTTACTCGATCACTAGGCCACTTTTATTTGATAATATTCTGTTTGATTTCTGAAAAACTCGCATGTCTACTTTTATGCAATCTCTTAACTATTGCATATGGATGTTAGTTTAGGATGGTTATACTGCACCTACTAGACTTGTAGATGGTATTAGAGTTGAAACACTGTTTGCTGATTGGACTTTAGAAGAAAGAGAATTAGCACAAATAAATGCAAAATGCTTGAATAGCTTTTTCTGTGCTCTTAAATTTAAAGATTATATGCGTGTTTGTACTTGTAAATCTGGAAAGAAAATATGGGATAGACTTTGTATTACGTATGAAGGTACAAATAAAGTGAAGCAAACTAGATTGAACATTCTTTTACATGATTATGAACTTTTTCGCATGAAATCGAATGAATCAATCTCAGACATGTATACACGATTTACACATATAGCCACTTCATTGCATGTCTTAGGTAGGGAATTAACGAATGCAGAAAAAGTAAATAAAATACTTCATTGCTTACCTACTGCTTATGATGCAAAGATAACTACTATAACTGAATCGAAAGATTTAAATGTCTATTCTATTGACAATCTTCTTGGATCACTAATTGCTTATGAGTAATCTATGATTCAAAGACAGATTGATGCAGGTGACAAGCGAAAGGAGAAGAACATAGCTTTGAAGGTGGATGATTCAGACAGTGATCAGTCACTACCTGAGGATGAGGAAGACATAGCCTTAATGACAAGGCAGTTCAAAAGTTTCCTAAAGAGGAAGTTGAGAAGACACCAACAGTGGAACAAAGGTAAGTTTCATATAAATGTTAAGGCTTCTAATGATGTTATTTGCTATGAATGTAGGAAGTCAGGTCATATAAAGACGGATTGCCCCAATCTTAAGGCTAATCCTAGTAAGGAGAAAGTCGAGGAGAAACCAAAGAAAAGAAGGGGTAAAAAGAAACTTCAACTAGCTTTTTGGGCGGACTCAGCTTCAGATTCTTCAGAAATAGCACTTGAAGAGGAAGTCACAAATTTGTGCTTAATGGATGACAATCTTGATCATTTAGATCAAGAGGAGATACGTTGCTTAAGTTATATTGAATTATTTGAAGTTTCTGAACGCATTCATTTTACATATAAGAAACTAAAGAAATTGCATGAAAAATTGAATTTGAATTACTTAGAATTGCAAAAAGAATATGAAATTCTTAGGAAAGATCATACATTAATTAATATCAACCACATGACTTTGTTGGATGAATTTGATTATTTAAATAAACATTATGAACTTTTAAAATCATCACACACTGAACTTGAAAATGATTTCAAAATATTTATGGATAAATCAAATAGTAGAGAGCATAAGTTGAAGATTGATAATTCGATTCTAGAAAGTACATAGGCATTTCTTAAGGTTAAATTAAAAGCACTTGAGGAAAATAGAAATTCACCTAAACTTGAAGATTTTCACAAAATCTATCACAAGTCAAATAATACAAAATCGAAGAGAAAATCTTTCAGGACAAATAGATTCATAAATCCTTTTCCTCGAGTAAAGTGCTTTTCTTATGGTATGATTAGACATATTTCTCACACTTATACTATTCATCGTAGAACACATTTAGTGTGGAGACCTAAGATGTATAAAACACATCATAATATATATGCATCTATTTTAAAATTGTCAAGAGGTGAACCCAAACTTGTTTGGATTCCCAAGTCTAATGTTTGATAATTTTGTAGGTTCACTCTCATACATGACCTCGTGAGAGCGTTTGGTACCTAGATAGCAGTTGTTCAAAGCATATGACTAGAGATGCGAATCAATTTATAACGCTGGAAGCCAAGAATGGAGGCAATGTTACACTTGGAGATAATACTACCAAGAGAGTGGTATGTATAGGTATAATTAAAAACTCAAAAAATTTTGTGCTTGAAAATATTCTATTTTTTGAAGGCTTAAAACACATTCTGTTGAGCATAAGTCAACTGTGTGATATAGGTTATCATATAAAATTCTTACCTACTAGTTGTATTATTAGTCAAAATAGAATTATTATATTGAATGGTGATAGAGTAAATAATATTTATATGCTAGATTTGAATTCCGTAAACCCTTCTACTGCTTTTTATTTGAAAATTGTATTTGATGAATCATGGTTATGGCATAGAAGGCTTTGTCATGTTAGTATGAGAAATCTAAGAAAAATTATCCAAAAGGAGTTAGTTAGAGGTGTACCCAAATTAGATTTTATAAAAAATCACTTGTGTGATGTATGTCAATTAGAAAAATAAGTCAGATCCTCTTTCAGTTCAATCAAGAAAATTAGAACTAGCAAGCCCTTAGAAATTATTCACATGGATCTTTTTGGACCTGTTAGTATCTTAAGTGTAGGAGAAAAAAGATTTAGGTATGTAATTGTGGATGATTATTCTAGATTCATCGGGATTAGATTTTTGAATCATAAGAGTGAATCATTTGAGGAGTTTTGAGATTTTGTCACTTGGATTCAGAGAAAATTATGTTTTGAAATTGTAACTATTCAAAGTAATCATGGGGGAAATTTAAAAATGAATTGTTTGATGATTTTTACAAATCTCATGGGATAGAACATAATTTCTCAGCTTCTAGGACACCCCAACAGAATGGAGCAGTTGAGAGAAAGAACAGGACATTAATTAAAACTGCTAGAGCTATGTTGGAAGAATATTCACTTTCAAAATATTTTTGGGCTGAAGCAGTTAGCACAGCTTGCTATGTGTTAAATAGGATGTACATTAGATCTAAATTAAATAAGACACCCTATGAACTTCTTAAAGGTAGAAGTCCCAACCTCTCACACCTACATGTTTTTGGATATAAAGTGTTCATACACAATAATGGAAAAACTCTCTTTGGAAAATTTGATCCTAAATCTGATGAAGGAATTTTTTTAGGTTATTCAAAATTTGGAAAATCATATAGAGTTTTTAATAAAAGAATATTGGTAGTTGAGGAGACCACTCATATTATTTTTGATGAATCTTATAATAGTGAAGGGTCTAAGTTGGATGAAGATGAGGTTGAGGAGATAACTCAAAAACATAAAAATGAAAACGTTGAAGAAAGGGTTGAAAATGAAGAAGAAAATTAATTGTCTAAAGAATGAAAATTTGTTAGAAGTCATCCTAAAGAGTTGATTTTAGGAGACCCAAGTGAAGGAGTTAGAACTAAGCTGGGTTTGAGAAAAGAAGTAAATCATTCAGCTTTTATTTCAATAATTGAACCCACTAATTTAGATCAAGCACTTTTGGATGAATTTTGGATTTTATCCATGCAAGAAGAATTGAATCAATTTAAAAGAAATGATATTTGGGAGTTAATTAAAAGGTTAAAGAATCAAAGTGTAGTTGGGACTAAGTGGGTGTTTAAAAACAAAATGAATGATTCAGGAGTTGTGATTAGAAATAAGGCTAGATTGGTAGCTAAGGGGTATAATCAAATAGAAGGGATTGATTTTGAGGAAACATTTGCCCCTGCAGCAAGACTTGAAGTAATTAGAGTTTTGTTGGCCTTTGCCTATTTTAAAGACTTTAAATTGTATCAAATGGATGTTAAAAGTACCTTTTTGAATGGGGTGATAGAAGAAGATATTTATGTTGAGCAACCTCAAGTTTTAAAAATTCTAAATTCTAATCATATTTTTAAATTGAAAAAAGTATTATATGGACTAAAATAGGCACCTAGGACTTAATATGAGAGGTTAAGCACTTTTCTATTAAATGGATCATTTGTTAAAGGAAGTGTGGACACCACTCTATTTTTGAAAAGAGTAGAGAATGAAATACTCATTGTACAAATATATGTGGATGACATCATTTTTGGATCAACTGATAAAAATCTATGTGATGAATTTTCAAAAATAATTAGTAAATTTGAGATGAGTTTAATTGATGACTTGAGTTATTTTCTTGGTTTTAGTATAAAGCAAAATGAGGAAGAACTTTTCTTAGTCAATCTAAATATATTAAAGACATCCTCAAAAAGTATGAAATGAATAATACTAAACCAGTTACTACACCCATGAGTTCCTCAGTACAATTAGATAAGGATCCTAAGGAAAATTTGTTGATCAAAAGAAATTTAGAGGAATAATTGGACCATTGCTTTACTTGACAGCTAGCAGACCAGACATTATGTTTAGTGTTTATTTATGTGCTAGATTTCAATCTGATCTAAAGGAATCATATTTGACAGCAGTTAAAAGAATATTGAGATATCTTTTGGGAACTCAAAATCTAGGGATTTGGTATCATAAGAATAGCTCTTTTTTTAAAATTATTGGATACTCAGATTCTGATTTTGCACGTTGTTGGGTTGATCGGAAAAGTACTTCTGGTACTTGTCAATTTATTAGAAATTCTTTAGTATCTTGGACTAGTAGGAAATAAAATTTAGTAGCACTTTCTACAGCTGAAGCAGAATATATTACCTTAGGTAGTTGTGTGGAACAAGTGCTTTGGTTGAAATAATAATTGGTTGACTTAGGATTTTCTATTGGCACTATACCAAACTTTTGTGATAATACTAGTGCCATATACATCTCAAAGAATCCTATTCAACACTCTAAAACTATGCATATTGATGTAAGACAATATTTTATAAGAGATCATATAGCAAAAGGGGTAATTGAACTGCATCATGTCGCTACTAAAGATCAACTTGCAGATATTTTCATAAAACCACTAGCTTTTGACACTTTTAGCATATTAAGAACAAGGCTAGGTTTGATTGATCTTAATGTATTATTGAAAATTCTACAAATTTATTTTGTATGTGATTGTGAGTTTGTTTATGTCAAGTGTGAGTGTATTAGTTTCTATTTTATTATGTCTTTGGTTATCATTTGTGTCTTTTAAAAATAAAATAAAAAATATCTCTTGTTTAACATTTTTTGTGAGTTCTTCATTTTAGTATTGTTTTAGTGCCATAAATTCTATAGCTCATGTATGAAAATCTGTGGAGTTGTAGTAGCAAAACTGTATTTTCATAGTCTGTTCATACTGTACGATGATCTCAATGTACTGTATGATTTTTACAGGTTCATCTGTACGATTGCGGTGGGTTTACGGTTAGTGTCAGTTATTATTGATGATCGTACGTACGAATACATCATTCATCTGTATGATTCATGTGTCGATTCAGATAAGGACGAACCTAACCATCGCCTGAATGATCTTTAATTTTTTGATCGTCTTGGATGAACATGTGATTGCCTGTACGATTAAGAAGTCAAAAAGCTTGTACGAAAGGATGCCTCGGGAAGGGTAGTTTATGAAAAGCCGTTTCATTTTGACCGTTTTCGTTCATCCCAGACAGAATATTATTCGTCTCGTATGAAAATTATTTTTTCCCGTACAAAATTTTTTTATACAGTATGATTGATCATTTTTCATTATAAAGAAAGGTCATTTTCATTCATTTTCACTTCCAATTTCTAACTCTTTTAAGCATATAATAGAAATGTCAGGCAGTGGAAAGAGAGTGCGACAGTCTAAGGGATTGTCGTTTAGGAAAAATTGGGAAGACAACTTTTTGAGTGCTAAAAATGAAGAAGCCTACTATAGGTATGCTGCATCCAAAATTATCCGCTCTCATATTCTACTGCAAGAAAACAAGCATTTTGTAGTAATGCCTTTGTTCGACTCAACTCAATTTTCTTTCCTACTCACCCTTATTCATGCATACAACAAAGACTTCTTTCATGTTTTCCTAGCCAATAAGAGAATCAATCAGGAGCATACTAGGATCTCTTCTTATGTTCTCAAACAAAGAGTTGAAATAACTAAGGAGGACCTTGGATCAATTCTTCATCTTAAAACCCTAGGTATTCGGGCTCATACACTTACTTCTAGAGTGGACTATGATTGGTCCGAAGTTAATCAAGTTCTGAGGGGTATAAGCATACCAAGTCACCTACCTAGAGTTGACACTTTGAACCAAAATATAAGAATTATCCAACATGTTCTTAGGACCTCCATAATACCCAAAGCTGGAGATCGAGTGAATATTACCCCCCTTCTTTCTATTGTTACCTATTTGATTATGACTGGTCAACCTATAAATGAATCCCAATTGATCTTGGACTATCTTTATACTCTTACCGATATTGGCCAGCCTAGTGTCAAAAGAAAGAAAAATATTGCTCTGGGTCATTTGATTTCCTACATTCTAGAAAAGAAGTACAAATTACTCCACCATGACGGACCTTCTGAATTGCCCATCTATTTTACTGATGATTCTTTTCGAGCACTCTTTGGGAGAGAGGGATTTGGGGATAGCTCTGAGGAAGAACCCACACCTGCTCTTGCACCTGCACCTGGATCTGATCAAAACTTTTATCAGGATATGGTCCAGCATTTTGATCGTCTTGATTAAAGGTTTAATAATATCGAAGACCATCTCAAGATGCAGAATAATAGATATAAGGAGGAAAGGGTGTAGATTCGAGACCAGTTCAAGTCAGTGAACGCTAACATCGCAACCATCAATAGCTATTTTGCTATGTTCGCTGCTCCTCCACCTCCTCTAGATCAGGGTCCTCTGAATTATTAGTGATGTTCTTCTGTTTGTTTGGCTTTATCTGTGGTTATCTTAATTATTGTTTTAGGCTTTGATTATTGTGGTTCTTGGTTATTGTTGTCGGAGATGTTTACCTTTATTTTTTATCTGACTGATGGTTGGGATAGCAAGCTTTATTTTTGTGGGGATTGATTTGAATGTAAAAGCTTGCTTTATAATATGTTTGATATCATCGTGTGGAATACAAAATATTCAATTTTTGTGCATATTGTTATATGATTGTGGCTGTGACTGGAAATATTCTGCACTTTAACACTCGAATATAGTTGGTTAAATTTATAAAATGTTAACTGAATTTGGATTACAATAGAAATTTTTGTGCATAATTTAATTTATTAAAATATTTAGATTTTATTATGATTTGGTGTAGATTAGAAGATCTTAATTTATATTATTTTAGACATATATTATTTAGTCTAAATTGTTATATATTTGATGTCTTAATACTGCTCTTGATTTCTATATCACAGTGTTCATTATTGTACTAGTGATTAAGAGATTGTGTTGTTGGAAAGAATTTTATTTAAGTCAAAACAAAATGAGCCAAAAATTAAAAAGATGCACAAAGTGTGCCATACAATAAAAAGATGCGCAATGTCGCCAAAATTATAAAGAGGCACAAAATTAGTCCAAATATTGACTAGGTGCACAAAAAATGCCCTTTCATTCGAAAAGATGTGCAATGCTGCCAGTTATTCTTTCCTTTAACATTTTCTCAACTTTCACTAATCAATGATATTCACTTTTGACTTAGAAATTTGATAGTTTTATTTCATCATTTGTGCAATAGTTGTGATAAATTAATATGTCTATTACATTACTGACATAGATCAACTTCTCTTCTCCTTATTATCCTATGCGATCTAAATCTTTTTGAGTCCTTATTTTTTGCATCTGATTTTAATATTGTAATTCATCTTCTTTTACCATTATTTAAATCACCAACTATTTTGATTGCCTTCCATTTTTGTTATTGTCAGAAGGGGGAGTTTTGTATTTTTTGAATTGTATTGTTTGCATTGTATGTTATGTGTGTATGCTTGAATGTTTGAATTGTATTATTTGTATTGTATGTTATGTGTGTCTTTGCGTATGCTTGTATGTTGTGTATGTGTGTGCTTGCTTGTCTTTGTCTCTCTATTATTATTTTTTTCTTTCTTTTCTTTCTTCTTTTCTTTTCTCCTCTTACCTACTCTTACCCCTTGTTTCGAATAAATCATTTCTTTAGGGGGAGCTTATGTTTAGTGGGAGCTTAGGAGAAATGGGGTTTACTTATTAACTCAAACAATAAATATTTTGCCATCATAAAAAAGGGAGAGATTGTTATGATTTGTGCAAATCAGGTTGTTATGATTTGTGCAAATCAGGTCGTTCAAGTAAATTTTGATACAAGTTATTTTTGATGATTACAAATGCTTATTATTTATTTTATTTTTCTCCTAATAAATATTGGAGTTTTTTTTTGTGTGTACTAACATATTTTTCAAGAAATTCACTCCAAACTATTGAAGACTTCAAGTTAATTTGTTAATGATCATTGTAAGCGAAGTCTATATTTTTTATTTTTCTTGAGTCTGAGAGAGTGTGATTGTAAGTTGGATAACTGTGCACACACACACACTGGGGAGTGAAAGCTTAATTTTTAAAACTAATCATACTGTATGATGTGATCGTGCGGGACGATCTGTGTTATTTGTCCTCCACAACGAACCTGCCTGGCTGAAAATTTTTCATCTAAATAATGTTCGTACAGTATGAAATATATTTCATACAGAAGGTTTTGAGGTACGAACGGCTTGATTTGAGGTTCATAGTTGATCATACGGGATGAATCCTTGGTACGAATGGCTCGATTTGGATTCATACTGGATCGTATGGGATTAATCGTTGGTACGAACGGCTCGATTTGGGTTCGTATTGGATCGTACGGGATGCACCGTTGGTACGAATGGCTCGGTTTAGGTTCGTACTGGATCGTACGGGACTAATCGTTTAATTTTTTGAACTATTCATACAGTATGAAATAGACTTCATACAGAAAGTTTTGGGGTACAAACGGCTCGATTTTAGGTTCGTACGGGATCGTACGGGATGAACTGTTCAAATTTTTGAACGGTTTGTACAGTACGATTTGCGATCGTATGGGACAATCGTATAGCGTAAAACTTGAAATTTTCAATTTTTGGACGGTTTTTGTTGTCCTTAGTACTTAAGGGTCCAAAAAACTGACTTGTAGTTATTCTTCTACGAAATTTTTTCTTGAGAGTGAAAGGGAGTGTGATTGGGAGAGTGTTTGGGAGTGAGTTTTGTGAGATCTTTGAAGAGAAAATTATGAGGGGATTCACAAGGTTATCCAAGTGTGAGGATCTCATTGTTTGTACTTCAAGTTCTTCCCAATCTCCTTGGAGGCTCTTGCAAGAAGATTGTTCAAGAAGACTCCGATTCTTTGCCGTCACCAGTAGGGTGTGAAAGGATGAGTGGGTTCTCTGCCTACAACAAGAGGGTGTGAAAGGACAGTTGGGTTCTCTGCCTACACCAAGAGGGTGTGAAAGAACGAGAGGGTTCTTTGTCTTCACCAGGAGGGTAAAAAAGAACGTCAGTTCTCTGCTGCACTGAGATTTGGTGGAAGAGAGTTTTGTAAAGGTTTCTCCGCCTTGCTGTAGAGGCTAAAGGAGAGTCACTTTGAGTTAGTGCAATACTTAGAGAAGGAGTTTCTAGGGTGTGGATGTAGGTCGTGTTTGATCGAACTACTATAAATTCGGTGTTCTCTGTTCCTATTTCTTTTTATTCTTTTGCATTGTTATTTTTACGCTCTTTCTTTTTTCATGGTTGAAAAAGTAGTAAATTCATATTTGTTCGTACTGTACGAATAGAAATTGTACAGTACGATTTGTTTAAAGTTTTTGATTAAAAATTTTCTAAAATTCCAAGTGAATTTTTAAAAGCACCAATTCACCCCCCCCTCTTGGTTAGCCTAGGGACGTAATCAATAGGTCTAAAAACCTATTCGCACTTTTAGTAGACCTAAAAAGACTTGGTGATAAAATATTAGAAATGACCTTTCTTTATTAGATTTAGATGAGAATTTGACTCTTAAGAGGACATAATGGAAAAAAAGGATTCATGTAGCAGACCCCACATAGTGCGATAAAGGTTTATTGTTGTTGTTGTTGTTATTTTCAACATACATATAATGTATTTTTACACTCATACAATTGCAAAACGTTCAATCATTGTAACATATTTCTTTATCATTCTTTGCATCTCATGTCATATGTAACTAAAATAGAAAATATATGAAGAATGTGCGTCATAGGCTACACTTTTGATGCCTAATCAATAAATTATTTCCCTTATTTTTTATTTTTCCTCTCATGACCTAACATTTGATTGTTTAGACTATCCACTTGAAGCCTATCTTTTGCAAAGTACTAGCTTCATATATCTTTCAGATGCATATGCTCCTTCTAGAACAAGTGATATTCATGAGATTTACATCATATTAAATAATTAATATTATGATTGTAAAATATCATACTTATACAAGCTCGTTGGGATCTACTATCGAGTTACTGTTAGTCTATCTATTTTTGATAGGTGCTCATATGCAGCTTAATCATAGTAGAGTATTTATCTAATACCTCTTGCAATAAAAAATATTTCAGGATTATATGTGCATGTAGGTATACAAATACATACATAGAGATGCTACATTCATAGACACATACATATACACCCATATACATATACATATGCATATTGACAAATACACATGCATGTTTGCATACACACATATGCATTTATACACTTTCATGTGTGCACATAGACATGCACATGTATATGCAAACACACACAAACTGCACATGCACATAAATCCATTCACATACACACCAAACATACAAAAGTACAAACACACATGCACACATACTGACATACACGCAGATATGCATACACATGCTCATACAAACAGACATGCTCGCATGAATGCACTCACCCTTGCATGAATGCACGCACATGTACAAGCACGCGCGCAGACACACATATATAAATGCATGCACGCACATTATACAAGCAAATTCACACACATGCACACACACACACATGCACATATATATGAAAGTGTAAATAAGTTGTTAGACATATTGATTATGTCCCTAGGCTAACCAAGAGGGGGGTGAATTTGTACATTTAAAAAATCTGTTGAAATTTTAGAAGACCTTTTACTAAAAAACTTTATGTAAATCATACAGTACAATCCAGTTTGTACTGTACGAACAGTTATGAATTTTTCACTTTTCAACCTTAGAAAAATAAAGTACAATGCAGAAAATAAAGATGGAAGAAAATAAAACAAGAATAGAGAACACCAGATTTTATAGTGGTTCAGTCAAATATGACCTACATCCACTCCCTAGAGACTCCTTATCTAGGTATTGCACTAAACCAAAGTGACTCTCCTTTTGCCCCCACAACAAGGCAGAGAAGCCCTTACAAACTCTCTTCCACCAAACCCCGGTGCGGCAGAGAACCATCATCCTTTCATACCCTCCAGGTGTCGGTAGAGAACCAAGCGTCCTTTTTTACCCTCCTGGTGAAGGCAGAGAACCACTCATCCTTTCACACCTTCCAAGTGTCGGCAGAGAACCAAGCGTCCTTTTTCACCCTCCTAGTGAAGGTAGAGAATCGGTCCTTCTTCAAAGATCTTATCTCAAGAGTCTTCAAAGAGATAGGGAAGAGACTTGAAGTACAAAATAATGAGATCCTCACCTTTGGACAACCTTGTGAATCCCCTCATAATTTTCTCTTCAAAGATCTCACCACGTTCACTCTCAAACACTCTCCCTAATCACTCCCCTTTCACTCTCAAGAAGAAATTCATAGAAGATTAGTTATTAAGTTAGTTCTTAGGAACCATATATTCAAAGGACAAGAAAAATCATCCAAAAACTAAAAATCTTAGGTTTTATGAAGTCAGATCATCCCGTACGATCGACAATCATCTCGTACAAATAGTTCAATAAATGAACACTTCATCTCATATGATATCCCATATGAATCATATAAGTCCTGTTTCATACTCTAGAAAATGAAATATGAAATCAAATCGTACTGTACGAACTGTTCAAAAAATTGAACGGTTCATCCCATACAATGCTATACAAACTTGTGAACCCCCTTATTTCGTACTATAGAAAATATGGGGTGGGGGGTGGGGGGTAGGGAGAGAGAGGAGAGAGAAATCCATTACTGAGGCATTTTTGTTTGTTCTTCCAGTTGTGAAAGTTTCTCTAACTGTGGTAGGTTACCCTAATCTTATTTTTATTTTTGATAATTTTGAGCTTTTGGTTTCTATCTCTATGAAATTTGGTTAAAATATATTATCCCCTAATTTAGTAAGTTTTTACTGCATAACTTTTGCTATGTATTATGTATCATCATTCTGAGTATTTTGGCTTGATCATATTAAAATTTCATTGGGTAGATTAAGACCATTGCTTTTATTCCATTATGCCTGACATGACATGCATATGATATATAATAAGCGCACTAGTTGGAAATGCATACTGATAGCATGACGTTAAAATGATTTACATGTTAAATTACATAAGATACACATATATCATATCATACTTTACATGTAAGATATTTTAGTGGAGTGTGTAATTTTTAAGAAAGGTTGGCTAGTTATAGTCTGATTCAGGTTAGATAGAGTAAGATACCTTATACAAAAGGTGCGCCCACGGGCTTTTCCTTAAATAATGGATTTATTGTGTAATCCCAATAAAAGATATAAGGTATAATATAGGAATTTATAATTGGATAAGATATGTTGACGGGTAGGAGTGATCGTATAATACCTGTTGCTATATAATTTTGATATGTTTGACCCATTATGGTAAGTTACATGAATGTATATGCATATTATATGTTATGTATATATCCTGTGTATGCTTTAAATGTTTTGGTGTATATGTAATCTGTTCTAGGGGGGCCCAAGGAAACTCTAAGTGCAATAATCAAAATTTGAATCTTCCTCTTGGGATTCTAGAGTGGCCCAAGGAAACTCTATATGCAATAATCTAAATGTGAATTTTCCTCTTGGGAATGCTATGACTCTAAGCTCTCGGGTTAGGTAATTTTAATTTAGGCAGGGTTAGTGTAGCAACGCCGGTACCTGGAGCATTGTGGCACCAAACCAATATTTAATAAAAATCTAAATCCACCAAAATTCTCATTTTATCAAAATTTCTTTCCCTTTTGGTTGCTTGTTAGAGAGGGAGAAAGGAGGATTTTAGCAAGAGAATGTTGGGTTTGGGCTACTTCGAGTAATTTTTTGCTGTCAACCTAGTTCGGGAAGTTGTACAGATTAATGTACGTTACATTCTTCCTATCTTAGTTTTTAATAATATAAAATTTTTTAATTTTTTTTATTAAAATTATAAATTTGCAAAGTTCAAATGAGGATAACTTCACATCTACTAAAATTTCATCACGTAACTTTTGATATGTAATATGCACGAATATTTTAAACATTTTAATATTTTATTTAAAAAATTTCACTGCATTGTTTTGAAAACCTACTATTTTTAGTGATCTCAAAAATAATTTTGATCTAAAAAATTTATGTTGCTATATAATAAAAGTTTTAAAATAGTATTCTGAATAATCTGTGGTAATTTGGTACAATTTGGAAAATATGAATTTACGCTCAATTTGTTAAATATTTTGGCTAATCGTATAGTACTATATGATATATTGGGTATGATAATTTCCATTTGTTCTATCTAAATTTGTAATTATATATGAGCTTATTTGCATGAGGTGTATAATCTTTAAGGAGTTCAATATTGGGAGGAAGTTATATTGTACTTAATGAACTGGAAGTTACAAGGGTATGAATTTTTGAATATTTAATGTGCTAAGCATTTGGGGGACTATAAGGGCCTATTTTCTGATATGCTAGCATAGAGAGTCAAAAGGGCCTAAATTTTAATATCTATTTCTATTGCGAGTTATAAAGGCATGAGGTAAATTTATTGATTTTTATTCTAATATAAACAATGTTTATTTATTTATATTTTGAGCAAAGTCTATTTAATTTATGGTATATGTCAACACTATTTAGGTCAGTAAAATAATTCATTCATAATTATTTTCTTATTCAATTTAAATAAATGTTAGGGTAAGTATTAAAAATTTAGAACAGTGGTGTGACCTATTGAGCTGTGTTGGCTCACACCTATTCTGCATTCTATTTCAGGTCTGGGCAAGGGTAAGGAGTCAGTTGAGTAACTTAGGTTGTGGGATCTAAAAGTCTGAATCTATAGTGATATTTTTTTATTTCCTATTTTGTATAGTCATGGTTATTTTATGTTCTATTTCACCTCTATTGTAGCCAGGTATTATATTATAGGGATTTTATTGTATATACATTTTAAAGATGAATCAAAGGAAAATTATGGTTGAGTATTTTTTTTGTTTGTTGGAAGCTAAATAGTGGATGTATGATTTGTTAATATTAAAGAAATCTAAAAAGTTAGCCAAATTAGATCATGGGGCTTGGTTTGTCATCATCCAACATGGTATAATCTATTTTCTCTCTTTTTGTTAAAAGAGCAATTATTTGGAGAATTGATTATAAACAGACTTATAAAGAATTGATCTGTAGTCAAGTGAGATAGTTTTGAGTAGTATCATGTGTTCATTCTATTTGGTTTCCCGTGCATGTTTTATTCAACCATGTGCATTCTGTGTGATTGTCTGATGTATCCCTGAGAGCTAGATATGACTGATGGCAAAGTGCTAGTTAGACTATCACTGTATAGAGTACTGCTCTTATTGTCAATTCTAATTTGATGTCCTAGCTTGCTGGATTAGTAGAACAACTGATAAGTTAAGCCAGAGTAGGATTTATTCTATCAGGTCTAATGAGGTGGTAGACATTTATAAATATTTTTAAGGTTGAAGCTTCCAAGGTTTTAGGGTGCTGTTGAGCCCGGGGCAGTTGAAGAATAGTTCATGAACTTAGAGAAGATATTTGATGGAATGCAATATCCCTCTAAGAGGAAAATACCCTTGGCAATTCCATTGCTCCAACTCTGATTCTAGCACGTGTATACAGTTTGACCAAACATAAGGTTAGAGATGCAATAGATGCGATGAAGGTATGACTTATATTTTAATACACCAAGTCACATATAGTTTGACTCAGGAGTTAGTCACTCATTTATTTCTAAGAGTTATTTTGATCTACTATGTTTACCTTCTGTACTATTACCTTCTTCTTTATCAATCACTTGTTGATTGAAGATGATATGATAACTAGAAAGCTATGTTTTTGTGACTTAGATGTATCTGATAGGGAGTGAAGATCTAGTCTTATATTATTGTCTATCTCTAAGTTCGATGTTATTTTAGGTATGGATTGATTAAGATGATATATGGCTCAGATTGATTGTTTAAAAAAGGGTTATATTATTTCTCGGTAATGAGAGCTACTTGTTTCAAAGAGTCAAGGGTGTTCTATCTTGTTTGATATCTACTGTGTAAGTGGTTAGATTGTGGAAGATGAGTTGTATAATATTTTAAATATATGTTAGAAGCAAGAGGATATATTTTGATCTTTAGATAGTGCCTAAGTGGTTTGAGAGTTTTCTAATGTCTTTCTAGATAAGTTAGAGAGCTTGCCACCTAATAATGAAATTTAGTTTTGTATTAATATATATCTAAGTACCACTTTGATATCTAAGGCTTTGTAAGAATGTCACCTAAAAAAATATCAGGAGTTGGAGGCATCTTCTGGAGTTATTTGATAGGGGTTTTGTCTATCCTAGTGTGTCTCCGTGGGGTGCAATTATTCTGTTTGTGAAGTAGAAGGATGGTACTATACATATATGCATTAACTATAGAGAATTGAACCAGGTAACTATTAATAATAACATTTACCAAGGATTGATGATCTATTTGATCAGCTTGTGGGATTATTTAAGTTTTTTATGATTGATCTGAGGTTTGAATATCATCAACTGAAAGTGAAGGAAAAGGATATTGCTGAGACTGCATTTTATACTAGGTATGAACATTTTGAGTTCTTACTTATATCTTTTGGTGTGACTAATGCACCTATAGTCTTCAAGGATCTAATGAACATGATACTTATGAGTTATTTAGATTAGTTTGTAATTATATTCATAGATAATATTTTAATTTATTCAGCTTCAACAAGAAAGAACATGCAGTACAATTGAAGATCATTCTAAAAACTTTAAGGTAACATTAGATTTATGCAAAATTTTTAAATATGAATTTGGGCTGAAGTGTATTTTATTTTTGGGGCATGTGGTGAGCAGTACAGGTATTTCTTTGAATCCCCAAAAAGTTCTACTTATTATTGATTAGCAAAGGCCTACTACGATATCTGAAGTATACAATTTTTTAGGCATGATTTATAATTATAGGAAGTTTATGAGAGGATTTTCATAGATTTTTTTACCTCTCCTCTCACGAGAATAACAAAAAGGTTAGTAGCATTTAACTGGATGTTTGAGTGGAAAGAGAGTTTTTAGAAGTTGAAGGACTGCTTGACATCTACTCTAATTTTGACCATCCTATCAGGTGCATAGGGATTTTAGATATTTAGTGATGCTTCACTAAAAGGATTATGTTGTATTCTAATATAGCACAAGAAAGTTGTAGCATATACTTCTAGCCAGTTAAAGCAACACAAGAGGAATTATATGACATATGATTTAGAGCTTCTTACTATTATATTAGCTTTGAAGATATGGAGGCATTATTCGATATTAGATTTAGAACTTTCTACTATTATATTGACTTTGAAGATCTAAAGTCATTTTTCGTATGGAGTCAGGTGTGAGATTTTCACTAATCATCAAACTCAGTAGTATATTTTTATAAAATAAGTTCGAATCTGTGGCAGAGAAGGTTGCTCGAACTAATTAAGGACTATGATCTAAGTATTCATTATCAGCTTGGTATGGCAAAAATAGTAGCACATGCTTTATATAGAAAGTCTTCTATGATGTGATGTCTTCTGCTTACTAATAATGACATTCTAATTTGAGATGTGGAGAGATCAAAAATAGAAGTGGTGGGACAAGTTGATCGAGATTCAAGTGTTTTAGCCCTAATGATTATATAACTATCTTTATAGGAAAAGATTCAGAAAGCCCACAAATTTGATATGAAATATTTTGAAGTTGATTGATCAAATCAAATTTGGCAAGTTAATGTTATCTAATTTTGATATCATCATTTTCAAGAACATGCTATGGGTCCCTAATGTTGGAGATCTAAGGCGGTAAATTCCATTCAAGGCACATTATTTAGGCTATAATATGCACCAAGGTAGTAGGAAAAATATAGTGATATGAAAGATAATTTTTGGTGGCTTGGATTAAAGAAAGATGTGACTCACTTCATTTCAAAATATGAATCTTATTAATTAGTGAAAGTAGAGCATCAACAACTGAGTGGTCTTTTATAACCATTGCCTATTCTAGAGTGGAAGTGAGCAGAGGTGAAAATAAATTATCATATAAGATTACCTAGATTGAGGTAATGGTATGATGATATCTAGGTTGTGATGGATTATTTGCAAAAACTACACATTTTATCTCGATCTAGTAGGCTGACTAGGTGGATAGGTTAGCCTAGATTTCTGTGCGAGAAATTGTTGGATTGCATAGAGTGCCAAGAGTAATCATTTTTGATCGGGATAACATATTTATCTCTAGGTTATGGAGAGGAATTCAACAAGGTTTGGATACTAAGTTGCACCTTAGCATAACTTTTCATCTATAGACTAATAGGCAGTATGAGAGGACTATTAAAGTATTGAAAGATCTTCTGAGGCTTTGCATTCTAGACTTTGGTAGAAGTAGGGAGGACCACATTCCTTTGATATAATAATAGTTTTTAGTCCAATATAGGTATAACCCCTTATAAAAGAAATATAGAACCCCACTATTTTGGATAGAGGTGGGAGAGAGAAGTCTGATTGGGCCAACTTTGGCTGATTATGCTATTGGCATGATACTTCTAATCATAGATATATTAAAAGATGCACATGATAGAGAAAATTAATATTATGATGCAAAATATCGATCTATAGAATTTCAAATTGGAGACTTTATATATGTGAAGATAAGATCAATGAAAGATATGAGTAGGTTTGGAAAAGAAGGAAAGCTATGTCGAAGGTATATTGATCCTTTTGAAGTGATTGAGCAGATTGGGAAGTCTGCCTACAAGTTGCTGTACTTGAGCATATATATTTGATCTAATTAGTATATTCCACGTATTATCCTTAAAACAATGGGCATCTGATAAAAATTGAATATCTAGATGATGTTGTGGTGTGTCCAATTGGAGCTACAAAGAAGAACTAGAAAGAATTTAGTGTATGATGTTAGGAAGTTAAGAAATAAATATATCTAATGATCAAGGTGTAGCGAAAGCACTTGATTGAAAGAGAAGTTGCTTGGGAGAAGGAATCTAAAATAAGACAATTATACCCTGATTTATTCAGCCTATAGCATGTTTTGAAATGTTGAGGATGACATTTTTTTGAGGGAAGATTATAATACCTATTGCTACAGAAGTCTAACCTGTCTGACCAATTCTAGTAAGTTGCATGAATACATATACATATTATATGTTCTGGATATGTTCTATGTGTGATTGAAAAGTTTTGGAGTGGCCTAAGGGAACTTTGTGTTCAAGGATCTAAATCTAAAATTTTCTTTTGAGATCATGCATCATTAAGCTCTCGAGTTTTATCATTTAATTTGGGTAGGGTTAGCACATCGATGGTGGTGTCTGGAGTGCCACCATTCCAGACCACTATTTTATAAAAAAAATAAAAATCCAAAATTCTTATTTTACCAAATCTTTTCCCCTTTTGGTTGCTACTTAAAGAGAAAAGAGGAGCATTTTAGAGAGTGAAAGTTGGATTCAGGCTTCTTCAAGTCATTTTCTAGTTTTGACCTAGTTCAGGATGGTATTCGGATCGAGGTATGTTACATTCTACCTATCTCAATTTTTAATAATACAAAAATTTGAGATTTTCATAATTAAAATTATAAATTTGCAAAGTTTAAATGATGATAACTTCACACTTGCTAAAATTCCATTACATAACTTTTGATATATCGCCTAAACGAATATTCCAAACATTTTAATATTTTATTTGAAAAAATTTATGAGGTAGTTTAAAAACCTACATATTTTAGCAATTTTAAAAAATAATTCTGACCTCATAAATTTATGTTGATGTATGAAAAAAGTTTCAAAATTATATTTTGAACAATCCCTTTGGTGTAATTTAGAAAATGTGAATTTTTTACTTAGTTTGTTAAATACTTTAGCTGTCGGTATAGTATTCTATGATATATTGGGTTATGATCATTTTAATTTATAATTATATATGTGCTTATTTGCTTGAAGTGTATAATTTTTAAGGAGTTCTAATATTGGGAGGAAGTTCTATTGTGCTGAATGCACCATAAGTTATAAGGGTATGAATTTATTAATATTTGATATGGTAAGCATTTGGGAGTTATATGGGTATGTTTTCTGATATGTTAGTATAGAGAGTCATAAGGGTTTAGTATTATGAGGTTTAAGGGCTTGAGAAAAATCTATTAATTTTTGTTTAGATATAAAAAGTGCTTATTTATTTTATGTTTTGAGCAAAGTTTATTTATTTATTATTATATGCCTGTCTAATTGAAAAACTTGAGTTTTGAAAAGGTTTAATTATCTTTGAGAAGATTTAATTTCTAGAATTTTAGTTTTAAAATTGAACATGTTATTATGAATGATATATTACCTCGGAAGGCGAACATATTATTCCCTAATGAGTTCAGATTACAAAACTACAAGTATTAATAATTCGAATATCATGATAATGATCGTTGACTTTGATTTTTCAAAGATAATTAATTGAATTTAAAAAAAAAACTTGATTTTGAAAATTGATCTTGGTTTTTAAATCTCCTACGAGTGCAAGCCCTCATAGTTAATTACATTATAAGAAATCAGAGTTGCCTACATATACTCTCGATTAAAATAACGGTAGAAATTTTATTTTTGAATTTTTAAGGATTGATATCAAAGGAAGTGAGATTAGAAATTAAATAGGGATTTGATCAAAGTTGAACATCTATTTTTGGAGATTAAAAGGAAGAAAGTTAGGACATGTTTGGGATTCTGAAACACTTTAAAAATACCCTAGACTATCCTAAGTGTTGGGCTTAAATATTGGATTGAAAGAGATTTAATTTGAGTTGTCAATTTTATTATAAAGTTAGGATTATATTCTTAGAAGGTTGAGGTCTTATAGTTTGAACCTACCTCAGAACTTAAGTATAAATTGGGCACTAAAAATCAGTAGCCCAAACCTAGCTAATGTAGTACAAATTTAGACTTACCCTGACCTGGATTGGGGAGCCAGCTAACCACCTATTCACTTAAAATTCATGAATCTAGTCTTTAATAAAAGAGTGGTGGAATATTGTTTTATTAAGTTTGAGAAAATGGGGCTAACATCTAGAGCAAATCTTAATTAGCCGCTTGATTTATATTGGGTAATTTGAAACTTGAAGTAAAATAGAATTAAAATTTTGACTTATTTAAATATATTTCTAATGTAACTGATGCAAATTGACTCGAGAAAAATGCATAAATATGATTATAAAGAAATTTTTGAAAAAGGCTTAAAAATAATTTTATCCTAGAGATTACACAACTTTCCCTTAACAGGATTGCACTCTAATAGGTCAGATGGTCTGCTAGAACCCGCAGGTGGAGAGGTGCCTAATAAGAAAGAGAAAAGCATAATATGAATGCATGAGAACTCTCGGCCATCCGAGCTTACTTATTAATTTTATTAGAGTTTCTATGTTGACTTAAATATTTTAAATTTAATTAAAGTAGAAGAATTTTTATTCGTACCCTCATGAGCCTCTGATTGTTCTAGGTGAAAACAAAATACAACATGCAAGAAATAAAGCTAGAAACACATGTCATTTCTACTGCACAATCAATGGAAATAAAATAAATTAAATTTATCAAATTGAATATTCATGTGGCAAGTGTTACTTAATATTGCAACCCAGAATTTTGCAGAAAGTAAAGTGGTCGGGCACCACTAACAATAACCGGGATTCTACTAGTAAGACTCAAGTGACTTTGAGAATGGAATTTTTCTCATTCTTCACTTCTTCATCCTTCTACAGGCTCCTTGGATCTGTTAGATCTAGATATCCAAATGAAAAGAAACTCCCCCTCGAAAGAGATATTTTCTTTTCCATTTATATATTTTAAAGTATCCTAATCTTGATATCCAAATGAAGATGGACTCTCCCCTCGGGGATATCACCCTTCTCTTTGGATTTTAGATTGTATATTCAATATCCCATCACAAAACACTTTTATAATACTTAATTATAATTTAATTACATCAAATTATATTTGAAAAAAAAAATTAAAATCTAGACTCAAACAACCTGTAGTGTTATCCTATGCAGTTAAAATTAAATCATCCCAAGTAGTTAACATTAATCAAAAATAAAAAATACTCAATTCATAGCCACACTTAGCCATGCTCGTTTAATTTTTAAAGGGGGACTTAGCATTCTGAAGCATCTGCAAAAAATATTATTAATTTTTAAAAGCTTAATTTATTTATTTGCCCCCTTTAATTTTGATGCCCTGTATAAGCATGCCTACCTGCATAAGATTATATTAGCATTTAAATCACCCCTAACCTAAGGATAAATCTAATATCCATCAGATTAATACACATATTATAGGAATTAAAAAAATAAATTACATTAATCTACACTAGTAACCAATATGTAGTGAAAACCATGAAAAACCTAGCACACAACAGAAAAGAAAACACCAGCCTTGTATAAGACTAGATTTGGTTGTCCTAGCAAACCATCTAAAATGTATGAGGTAGGCTGTGTGGCTTAGATATATCCTATATAGGATAATTAGTTAAAGTTGATTGATATTCTGGTTGGTTGAAGGGCTTAATAGAAATTTTAATTATTTATATATTAATGATTTAGAATTAATTTGAAGATGAATTTTTAAAATTAAATGACTACCACCTTTGTTGCTCATCGGGGCCATAAAGTTTATTTCATCTTCCTTGGGGCTAAGTTAATAGCCTCATAGGCCCAGTAACCTAGTGGTAACCGATATAAATAAGTAAATTGAATTGATGAATTTTAATTATAATTGATTGGTTGCTATTTTTTTTAAAGTTAGATGAAGGTTTTTTGGATTTTAAAATTAAATATTGAATTTTCTGAAATTATTTGAATTATTTAAATGTATTAATTAAAGGGGTCAAAACTTGACTTTTAGATTAAGATTGATTTATGAAAAGTTAATATTTTTCTTAAATAATAGACCTTAAGATGAGTAGTTAGACTATAAGTTTGTTGGATTTGGATTTTTTCATATTTAATCATGAATTTTTGAAATTTTAACTTAAAGTTTGACTTAAAGTTGACTAAATGGTTAACTTTTTTAATTTCAATTATTTCTGATGGTTTAATATTTTAAATAAATATTAGGTCCCAAATGGAGTCTAATGCCTTTGAGTTTGGAATTTTTTGGAATTAGTTATGATTTTTAGATGTTTGGGTATTTATTTGAATTTTTAAAATTATTTTATTTAAGGGTTTTTAATGATTTGAATTCAAACGAACTCCAAACTTCTTTAAATCACCTCCAAAGGTCAGAAATGATCTAAGAAGGTGTTTTCAAGTATTTGAGAATTTTTTAAAATTTTTAATTATTTTTAATTAATTAAATTAATTAAATATTAATTTTTAATTAAAATTAAATTAAAGTAAAAAATTAAAGTTCAGTCAAGGGGCTTTTATTTTTCTTTGATTAAGGGTTGAATTCTACTGAGTTAGAGGTATTATTTATAATTTTTAGATTTAAATTTAATTTATTAGAATTATTAGAAGTTTTGAGGCTTAATTAATATATTAGACTTAAGTTAATTTAATCAAAGGATTTAAAGATTTTCAAAACCAATGAGAATTTTTCTATGAGTTGTAGGTGTCTCTAAGTTTAAGTGTCCAAAATTTTATCCCTAACGAGCATGTATTTTAATTTTTAAAATTTTCGTAAGTTTTCTAGACAGATGTCCTTAGTTTTTATCCTTAAGGTGTCACTAGGTTAAATAGGTTTTAAAAAAGATGTTTCTAACCCTTGAACAAACATTTATGAATGAACAAACATCACATTCAAGTCCTTAGAACTAGGAGAGTCTAAAACTAAGTGCAAGTGTGTGCATCATACACTTCTAAAGATAAGGATAACATAAGTAATTAACAAATTTATGTAGTGAATAATTATGGTATATTATTCACTAATTATCACTAATTCTATTCCACCATACTCAAGTTATGTTTAAGATTTCAAGGACACACTAAAGGCTCTCAAAAATTAATATATATAATTTTAAAATTAATTTTATATATGAAAATAACTTAATTTCAATTTAAAATTAGAAAAAATAAGATATTTCAAAATAATTTACCTTAATATTATGAAAATATTTTGAAATAAAAGTTTCTGATTTTTTTGAAAATTGTTTAAGTCAAAATTAATTAAATATTCAATTATTTATATAATTAAATTTATTTAAAATATCTAAAATTTCTAAAATTAAATTTAATTTTAAATTAAAAAATCTTAAATAGTTATTTGATTATTTAAAATATTTTAAAATGAAACTTTTAATTTTGAAATTATTTAATTTAATATTAATTAAATATTAAAATAAATAAATAATTAGAATTATATAAAATAAATTAACTTTTTAATTTTAAACTAAAATATTTAAAATTCTAAAAATTTTAAGGTATTATGTGTATTTTTTAAAATTAATTTGAATTTCTTTTAAATTTTTAAAGTTTTATGTGAATTAAATGTATTTAATATAATTTAAAATTAATTATTATTCAAAAAAATTTTTAATTAAATTATATTAAATTTTGAATGTTTTCTAAAAATTTTAAATTATTTAAAATAATTTTCTAAAAGTTTTCAAAATTTTATGAATTTAATTTAAATTAAACGTTAATTAATTTTTTAATTTTTAATGAATTAAAAATTATTTAAATATAAAATATATCTTAAATTAATTTTAATTTTAAATTAAAATATTTAAATTAAAATATTTTAAATTAATTCTTTAATTATTTAAAAATATTTGAATATGAACTTATGAATCTTTGAAAATATAAAAATATTTCTTTAATTAAATGTTAATTAACTACTTAAGTACTTAAATAATATAAATTACTAAAGTTACATTAAATATTTTGAACTAAATTTTAATTTCAAAATATGTTTTATAATTTATTTAAAAATATTTTAAAATAAAATTTTGGATTTTTAAAATAATTAATTTTAATATTAATTAACTATTAAAATATTAAAAATTATTTAAAATATTTAAAGAAAATGCTTTAAATTAATATTTAATTTTAAAATAAAATGTTTTAAATATTTTATCTAAAAATTTAAAATATTAAAATTTTGAAAATATTTTAGTTATTTTTTATTAAAAATTAGTTAAAAAAGATTAAATGTTTAATAATTAAAATAACTTAAATATATAAATATTTTAAATCAATATTAATTTTAAATTAAAGGGTTTAATTTTTTGGAAATTTTCATATATAGTAAATATATTTTTTCATATGAAATTATTTTTCTATGAATTAAAAAAAAGATTTTAAAATAATTTAAAACTAATTTTTATTTAAAAAAAAACTCTAGCGACGCCTCTTATGGGAGCAACGTGGTAGCCTCTTATTCAAGGCTCTAAATCATGAAGTAATAATTGCACGGTGGCATATTGATTAAGTCGCCGACTATTATTGCCTAATCGATACCACAGACTATAATCTCACCCACAGCAGCATGGATTGCTGACTGTTGGGTGCTCCGCATTTTGGAATCAAAGGCTCAGAATGAGCCAGACCGAGGGAATGACCACAGGATTGAATCTGTGGTTAATCAGAACCGTGGAACGATGGTATCTCAGTTGTTAATCAAAAGATCAATGGCAGAGATCTTGTACACCTAAGTCTAATATGATATGAAACCCCTAAATGCAAAAATGGCTTGTTCTCAAAATTGGCTTGATCAAATGACTTGAAATTTTAAATAGAGGTAATTACATGATTAAAAGCAATGGGGAATGATTTCATGAGTTAAAACGCATTGAATAAAAAATTATTTAATATAGTGTTAGACAAATTAATGGGGTAATACCTAAAATAAATAGTGGATTGGGCTGATCATGGGCTAATAACACCTGGATCAAAGACTATGGCTCTTGGACAAATTAATGGCTTGAGGTGGCCGAAGTTTTGCTGGCAATGACTTTGACTGATGGGATTTGACTAGGGAAATGTAGAGGAGAACCTTGGGAGCTCAAATGAAATGAGACGAAGGCTTGAAGGCTAGAATCAAGTAGTGTGGAGATTGCAATGAGGGCCACTTGAACTCATTTGGCCAATTCAAATGACCCAGGGTTATTTGGACATCTTAGATTACTTTGGCTAGTTGCTAGGATCAGTGACATCTATCCCTAAATGGTTAGAAGGCTGAGGGAGAGGACAACCACAAGGACTATGACCTGGAAAGCTAGGGGACCACATGTATTAGCTTAGGTTCTAATCCATGGATTAAACTCAGATTAGGAGAAGGATAGGAGTATTCTAGAAGAATTTCAAGCTGTTGGAATTAATTTAAGCAAGAGGGATTAGAATATTTGAGGTGTTTGACCACTTAGAGGACCATTTGACTACCCATTGAACGTTTGACCAGTCAATGGGTCAAGGTGGCTGAGTTAATGAGCTGGCTTGGAGTGGTTTCAATGGGGTTTGATGGGAAGGTTTAAATGTACAAGTAAATGAGCAGGGTTTAACCACTTATGGTTGTTTGACCAAGTCAAATCACCCATGATATTACTCATGGTTGGTTTAGGTATGTTTGAATTATATATTTAAATGGTGTAGAAGGGTTTAATGGGTTGGATTAGCTAAGGATGATAATTTAATAAAAAGTAAAGAAATTTGTCTATGCGTTGATGTTTGACTACTAAGTCAAACTAATCAATTGTTGATTTCATATATTTGAAGCATGCATTGAAGAGGGGTTTTAGAGCTTGAAGGGGGTTTGGTGAGGTTCAAATAGGTTAAGTTAACTAGGTAGGTTGGATTGGGTCATAAGGGTTAACTTTGACCAATTATGGGCTCGATTGACCAAGTCAACTATTGACTGAGTCAAAGGGCCCAATCAAGTCCAAATCATAAAGGAACATGTTCTAAGAAAATTTGAGTGAATTTGATATTGATTTAAGGTTTGATTGGATGCAAAGGAGCTTAAGGGTTTATCTGATCAACTTAGGTTGACTTGGTCAACTAGGTTGACCCAGGGTTTGGATTTGGGCTCTACAAGTTGGATTTAATGTTTTGAGTTTATTGGAGGTGGTCTTAGGGTCTAGGGAGGTTATTTCAGTCAAATTGGTTGTTTGGACCATAAATGCCTATTTGGTCAACCTGGGTTGAGTTGGTCAACTAGCTTGACCCAGGGCCTAGGTTTGGGCCCAACAGGTTTGGTTTTATATTGGAAATCTATTGGAAGTGGTCTCATACAAAGAGGAGGCCATTTAGTTTGAAATAACTGTTCAAACCCCTAAAGGATATTTTGGTCAAAACTGGTTGACCTAGTCAACCAGGTTTGACGAAGGTCAGGGCTTGAGTCCAATGTACTCCTAATGGTGATTAGGATGCATTAGAAGAGGTTTTGAGGCTTAATTTGAAAAGGCCGTGTTGAAGTCCATATAAAACTCCAAAATTGCCCTTAAGGGGCATTTTGGTCATTTTGACCTCTGGTCGACTGGGGGTCAAAGTGGGTCCAATAAAATACAGTTTACTGCTCAATATATCATAATCAAGGGTATGGATATGGTTAGAGGCTCTATAAAAGGCTTCAAGGTCAAATTCCACTAGGGTATAGGTCTAGTGGCATAGGCCAAAAATATTTGAAGGTTTTACAGCCTTTGGATTTTAATCAAGTTTCATGGGTTAGAGGCCTCATATTGAGCTCAAATTTGAAGGGTAGACCCTAAGGATATGCCTAATCAATATGAAATTTATATATCATGATTCAGCGATCATTTGATTGGGGTTTGAACTGTTTGAAAAATCATTAAAAAAGCCTTTCAAGACAGAGCCTTTAGCCTTGGATTTTGGCCTAGAAATGTGGATTTGAGCTGAATTTCTGGATTTGATTGTTTGAATTTGAATTATCCAAACAACCTATAATCAATGGAATGATCATAAGTGATTGGTAGGATTGAAGCTAGATTGGGGGTTGGATCAAAGTTTAAACTGGAATTGAGATCTTGATAGGTTCGAAGTCTGAATTGATCTATGATCTGGATTAATCCTAGGGTCCAGATAGATCTAGGATCTAGATAGATCTTAAGGTCTAGATAGATCCTAGGGTCTAAATGGATTTGGGATCTTGATTGATCTAGCGTCTGGATAGATCCTAAGGTATGGATAAATCTTGGGGTCTGGATAGATCCTAGGGTCTAAATGGATCTAGGATCTGGATTGGTCCTAGTGACCTCATACAAAAATGTGGTCAACAATGTCAGCACTATTTTGTTTAGTAGAATAATTCATTCACAACTAATTTTTGGTTAAATTTAAATAAATATTGGGTTAAGTATTAAAAATTTAGATCAATGGATGTAACATGCTACACTATGTTGGCTCACACCTATTTCACATTCTGCTTAAAATCAGGGTAAGAGTAATGAGCTAGTTGAGTAGCTGAGGTTGCATGATTTAATAGTCTAAGTTTATATAGGTATTTTTTATTTTGTATAATCATTAATATTTTTATTCTATTTCGCCTATATTGTAGCCATATATAATAGTGTAGAGATTTTCTTATATATACATTTTGAAAATGAATCAAAGGAAAATTATGGATGAATATTTTTTGTTTATTGGTAGCTAAATAGTGGCTCAATTATTCATTAATAATTAAACTAATCTAAAAGTTATTTAAATTAGATCTTGGGCTTGATTTGTCACCTTCCAGCATGGTACAACCCGTCCTGTTTGTGGGTTATATTGCGTTGGTTGTGATAGGAGCTCTTACAAGATATCTAACTAACATACTATCACACTGACACATGACATGATATGATAAGATGTAAAAAGATACGGGGAAATACCACATGATTAATTGGATGTCCTAACTTGCATTATTATGAATTTGTAAGTATATACATGATATGATGATTAGAAATAACATGCACATACATAAGCAATATGACATGATACATAAAATTATGTATAATGATACTGATAAATATACATAATACACATGATCCATGAGAAAGAGTACATGCATCATATATAATATGACACAACATGCATAGGCAACAACATGATATATCCTAAAAATGTCATTCATGATGTTACCCTACATTGATAACTATTAGAACTAAGGTATAACTACATTGCTTTAATGATTTACATGTTAATCTTCTTATGGCCTTTATAAGATGATGTGATAGAACTGAGTCAATGATTAGAGATCATTTATATGATTATAATTGCTTATGATTCATTCTATTTACATAAATTGAAAAAGTATAATAAACTAATATGATTTAAATAATACATGCATATTATTTTACCTTTTGTGCATTGGATACAGTGGCAGGTTCTAGTGACCTACAGGGCCTTTCCTCATTATGTGATTTTTTAAGATCTTTAGGGAAGGGTAATGATCTAATGGAGTGAGGTTGATCAACTCCAATTCTGGTTTAGACATACCTTTTGTATTTTTGCTCATTTTTTGTACTCATAAAAGGTATTGAGATAAGATGATTTAAAAGATGTATTCATGACCAATATAATTGATTCTTTTAAAAATGAATTCATGTTTTGAAGAAATAAAAAATGAAAGTTTTATTCCGTTATATTTATTATTTATATGAGTAATCATAAATGGCTCTAATTAGTGATTAAAAGATTTAAAATAGGCAATTCTTCTAAATTAGATTCTAGGGTGTGATAGAGTGATATCAAAATAATGTTTAGTGGAAGTATTGAATTGTAATTAGAGCCATATGAGTTGATTGAGATGTGTATAAATTGGTATCATTAAGATTTATTTTTCTTATATTCATGATATGTAATTCTTCCAAATTAAATTCTAGGTTATCACAGAGTGGTATAATATTAATGGCCGTGGAAGAATTGAATTGTAACTAGATTCATATGAGTTGATTGAGATAGGTAGAACATGATAGTATTAAGATTTGTTTTCCTTACATTCATGATATGTATATGCGTGATAATGTTGTAATCTATTTGGAAAGAGAACTATACAAGTGTCAAATGAATTTGAATGATCAAGATGTGCATAATGAATAAAGTGTAGTGGTAGCTCTAGTGAATTTCGATACCATGATGCAATTTGCCAGTTTAATAGCCTAGCTAATTAGTGATGCATAGAGTAAATAGGGTAGGGATAAAGAAAATGATGAAAAAAACATCTTTAGTGATTCATAAGTTGAATGTCCCCATTATTCAAGGGAGCGGTAGAGTCACAAGTAGTAGAAGACTAGCTATTAAGGATTAAAAAGATATTTGATAGCATATAGTATCTGAAGAATAATAAGGTTCCATTCGTAGTATTTCTATTTGAGGGCGAAGCTGAGAGGTGGTGGGTTGGACAACAAAGACAAAAATTCTAGGGCAAGTTAAACTCTTAAACAAAGTGGAAAGAATTTGTAAGTACATTCAGAGAATGGTTTATTCCCCCATCAGCATAATAATAGATGCATGAGGTATTTATGTGATTGGAGAAAGGAAACATGATAGTTATGCAGTATAAAAATTAGTTTATAATATTGGCCAGGTATGCTCCCCAACTAATTAGCACTAGAAAGAAATATGTTCAAAAATTTTGCGAGGACTACGAGATAAGCTAAGGCATCCACTAGTGCCTTTGAGGATTAGAGAATTTTTAGAGCAAGTGAAGAGGGCAAGGTTAGTAGAGAATGATTTTGTAGATTCTTAGTTTAAAAATATATGATTAAGAAGAGAGTAGGTGATGACATGAACAATGGAAGTGTTAGTGAGAAAAGAAGCAAGTCCAGTGATTACATGACAAAATCAATGGCATCTGTTGGTAGTAACCCAGAGAGCATTCATTATAGAAGGAGACATCTAGGTCAGTGCTATATACTGACAAGATAATGTTTCAGATGTGGACAACATGGGCATATGATTATAGATTTTCCTCAGAGAGAATTCAGAGGAGTATCGATAGCTGGAGCAGATTAATTGAGAAAAGCTTTAATACAGATGACTATAGGATCCAACATGACTATTGAAAGTTCTATGAATAGGGTTGATGAGAGAAGCACAAGTAGAGTTCAACCAATAGTAATGAAATCTCATGTTTAGCTAAGAGTATATAATCTATAACTACAAGAAGTGAGAGATGTATTTGAAAGATCCCTAGGTATAGTTCTCTAGTCTGAATGATTTGAGAAACTTGATTGATTATAATTATATATTGCATGATAAGTTCTATGATTAACTAATTTACATGCATTCATATATGGATGAAACATAATTTAATGATTATTGATGTGATAAGTAATTAGTGGTTATGTTAGTTCTATTAGTAATTTATAGTAAGAAATATTAAGGATGATATTTTTTGAAGGTGGGTAGAATGTAATGACATTATTTTTTACATTATTAAATACCTATTAAATACATGTAAATGATCCATAAGAAAATTTTTATAAGCATGAAGTTTCTGTTATGAGTGGTGCTATGCTTTTTGAGCATATCGGTGCCATACTCTCAATTTTTTTAGACATTTAGGGGGTGTTGTAGTGCTAGCCCATTAAATATGTTTTTATATAAATTTAATGTAAATATTCCTCACCATTTCCACCACGTCCCCATTTACATTTGCTTGGCAGGGATGGAAAAGGGAGAATGTGTGTGTGTGTGTGTGTGTGTGTGTGTGAGAGAGAGAGAGAGAGAGAGAGAGAGAGAGAGAGAGAGAGAGAGAGAGAGAGAGAGAGAGAGAGAGAGAGAATTCATCTATATTGTATTTCTGTCCATTCTTCTAGTTGTAAAACTTGCTCTAATTATGGGAGGTAACCCAAATCCTATTTTTGTTTTCATTGATTTTGAGTTTTTTGTTTCTATCCCTCCAAAATTTAATCAAAATGCATTATCCACAAATATTATAAGTTTCTACTATGTAACTTTTAATATGCATTAGATATCATTATTGTGAGCATTTTAGCATGATCATATTAAAATTTCATAGGATAGAATTACATCTATATACATTTTTATTGAATTTATATGAATAAGTGCTCATATAATTTGATTGAGATTGTTGAATTTATTCCATTAAGCTTGGCATGACATGTATATGATATAGTTTACATGTTATGATCTGCATATTGTAGTATGCACACTAGTTGAAAATGCATACTAGTAGTACAGTGTTAAAATTATCTACATGTTAAGTTGCATAAGATACATATATGTTATGTTGCAACTTGGGCTCCTGAGTTTATGATTTTTATGATAACAAATATTATTAATTGTCTCTTTATTTATTCTAGTATTTATAGTGCATATTTGTTTGTGTGTTAACTAACATTTCATGTACAACACGCACTGTAATTTGAAGATTCAGGGCTCAAGATGGGGTAGAATGATTTATGTTGAAAGTGTCTATAATTTTTATTTATTTATTTTTAATTTCTTGAGTCAAGTCTTGTAAGGGTGTATGCTAGCCTGGTGACCATGCATACACACACAAAGGGAGCAAAAATAATTTAAATATTTCATTTTTTGTATATCATACTGTACGATATGAATCGTAATATACGATTTGGTGTTATAGAAATTATTTAAAATATTTTATTTTTTTGAAAAAAATAATTTTAAAATATACCTATTTGTACAGTACAAACACCATATTGTACTAGAAGATTTGTTATAGTTAGAAGCCCCGCTTAGGCAAAAATTTAAATTTGAAATATTATTCTAATCATACTATATGAAACTAATCGTATTGTATGATGTTTAAAATGTTGCCTAATTTAATCCTATAATTCATTAACTGAATTTATTTAATTTTGATATTTTGATCGTACTGTATGATCAATAGAGATGGTATTTGGTCATCCCATAATTTGTCCTGGACGAACTATATTTTGGTTGAACTAATTATACTGTGTGATTGGTCATTCATACTAGTGATTATACACTATTAACAAGCAAAATTGAATTGATCATATTGTACGACTTGTCATTCGTACTGATGATCATACAGTACTAGCATGTCAAATTTTACACATTGTACCGGCTGATCCTAAGATTGTACTGTACGATCTTTGATGATTGAATTAAATTTTTAGGGTTTTTTAAGCACTCTATTTAAGCTTTCTCATAAGACTTTATAATAGGCTTTTCGGCATTCATTGAGTTATTTTCTTTTTGAGAAAGCTTGAAGAGAGAGTCTTGAGCTAGAGAGAGAAAGGGTGAGGTTTATGAGAAAGGGAGAAGATCCTTGTGGGCTTCAAAGGAGTGTTAGAGAGAGTTCTACATGGTTGCTCCGGCAAACTTGCATATGAGTTCCTCCATGTGTCAAGATTTATCTTTAGGGAAGTTTTGGGAAGAAGATGTCATAAGTGTTAAAAGACTCGGCTACTTTGCCGCACCGGAAAGGGCGAAAGGGATTTGAGGTTCTCTGCCTATGAAAGGATTTTAGTTCTCTGCCATCTCCAGCAAGGAGAAAAAGGATTCGAGGTTCTCTGCTAATGAAAGGATTCCAGTTATCTACCATCTCTAGGAGGGAGAAAATGGATTTGAGGTTCTCTATGTATAAAAGGATTCTGATTCTCTGCCATCTCTAAGAAAGAGAAAAAGGATTCAAGGTTCTTTACCTGTGAAAGGATTACAGTCCTGTGCCGTATCGGGTTAGTGGAAGATATTTTTTAAGGGCTTCTTCGCATAGCTTTGGGAGCTAAAGGAGTGACACTATAGTGATAGTGCAATACCTGGAGAGGAGGACTCCGAGGAGTGGATATAGGTCATGGTTTGGCCGAACCACTATAAATCTGATGTGCTCATTCTAATTTTTACTTTTTATACTTTATTTTTCTATATTTTATTTTCTGTTATAACTGCTTGGTTAAAAATCTATGATTGATATTATGTTGTATTGATTATACTATCATCACCATCTTTGTAACTTTTGATATGTGCACTAGCTTCCGTATCAAGTGATAGTATTACTTTCGTCTTAGTGTGCCTTAAGGACAGTGCATTGAGGTCTTATAACCTCTTCAAACTTTCAAGTGGTATTAGAGAAGATTCTTAAAAATAGTGTTTTAGAAAACCTAGAGAAAATGATCAATGGCTCACATTGTGAATAAGAACACCATAGAAGGTTACTCAATTACTTGTCCTCCTTTATTTGATAATATTTAATTTAATTTTTAAAAAATTTGCATGTCTACTTTCTTTCAATCAATAGATTTTTGAATGTGGTATATGATTCAAACTAGCTATTTCATACCATCACAAATTATTAAAGGAGTCAAAATAAATATTCCTTTTACTGAATGGAGTAGAGAAGAATAAATTTATGCTTAATTGAATGCTAAATCTTTGAATTACTTTTTTGTGCTCTAACTTCTGAAGATTATATGAGAGTTTTGACCTGTACAACTGGCAAAGATGTTTGAGATAGACTATGTATTACATATGAAGGTACTAGTAAAGTCAAACAAGCTAGGTTAAATTTATTACTGTATGACTATAAGCTTTTCAGCATGAAATCTTATGAGACTATCTCTGACATATATATTAGATTTACTCAGATAGTCACATCTTTACATGCTTTAGGTAGGAAACTTTCAAACTTTAAAAATGTTAACAAAATTTTACATTATCTACTTGATAAATTTGATGTTAAAGTCACAGCTATATGTGAATCAAAAAATTTGAATGCTTATTCTATTGACAATCTAATCGGCTCACTCATTGCCTGCGAGCAAAATGTGATTCAAAGACTTTTGGATGCAGGTGATGAGAAGACTATAGTGCTAAAAGCCAAAGACACGCATGAATATAGCTTAGTAGATGATGAGAGTAAGGAGATATCATTGATAATAAGAAAATTTGAAAGTCTACTGAAGCACAAGCATAAGAATAAAAAAAAGTGGAGCAAAGGTCAAAATGGTAAAAATATTATGTTTTCTTCTATTTTCTTTGGGTGTAGGAACCACAGATATCTGAAATATGATTGCCTAAATTTAAAAACTTATCCCGTTAAGAAAACAGGCAAAAATAAGAAAAATGTAATAAAGACAAATGATAAGAGACAAAAGATCTCCTAGATAGACCTAGCTTTTGAATCATGAGACTAGGAGCAAGATGATGAGGTAATAAACTTATGCTAAATAGTCAAGGATTCAATTGTTAATTCTGATCAGTTATAAAGTTTGTTTGTGTTCTTATCTATTTGGTATTATATATATTAATTATGCTTAATGTATGCTTTTATGTTTTTAATTTCTTTTTTATATATTTTTTGTGTTGTATGATTTAGTTGCCTTCTTTTGTCTTTTAAATCATACTTAGGTCATGCGTATAGCTTAATTTATCAGTTATTTTATCTCTTTTTTTATAATATCAAAGGGGGAGAATGTATTATGGTTGATTGTATTTGTGGTTAGTTGTTGTTGTTCATCTATTTTTTTATTATTTAGTTTTAAAATTTTTGTGTTATTTAGTTTTAAAAATTTATTTGTCTTAAAAAAATCTCACATGAAAAAAAAATTCCCCTATTTTTTAATATAATTCTTTTAGTAAGGGGAAGATTAGGAGAAAATATTTTTAGTTTGTTAATTTAACCAATAATATTTGCCATCATAAAAAAGAGGGAGATTGTTGCAACTCAGGCTCTCGAGTTTATAATTTTGATAATAACAAATATTATTGATTACGTCTTTATTTCTCCTAGTATTTATAGTGCATATTTATTTGTGTGTTCACTAATATTTCAAGTACAACATGCACTGTTATTTGAAGATTCAGGGCTCAAGATAGGGTAGAATAGGTTATAGTGAAGAGTCTATAATTTTTATTTATTTATTTTTAATTTTTTGAGTCAAGTCTTACAAGGGTGTATGCTAGTCTGGTGGCTATGCACACACACATAACAAGAGAAAAAATAATTTTAAATATTTTAATTTTTCTATATATCATACTAAATGATATGGATCATACTATACAATCTGGTGTTATAAAAATTAATTAAATTATTTTATTTTTCTAGAAAAAATAATTTTAATTATGACCACCACATTGTACTAGACGATCTGTTATAATTAGAAACCCTGCCATTCATTTACTTATGTAAAAAATTGAATTTAAAATGTTATTCTATGCAAAATGTATGAAACTAATCATACTATATGATGTTTAAAATATTATCTTATTTAATCCTATGATTAATCAATCGAATATGCTTAATTTTGATTTTTTGATCATACTGTATAAACTAGATCATACTGTACGATCAACATAGATGATATTTGGTCATCCCATGATTTATCCTGGATGAACTGTATTTCAGTTGAACTAATCATACTGTGCAATTGGTTATTCATATTGGTGATCGTACACTATTAATAAGCAAAATTGAATTGATTATACTATATGACTGGTCATTCATACTAATGATTGTACACTACTAGAAGATGAAATTCTACACATCATACAAGATGATCATACGATTGTACTGTACGATATTTGATGGCTGAATTGAATTTTTAAGGTTTTTTGAAGAACTCTATTTAAGCTTTCTCATAAGACTTTGTAATTGTTTTTCAGCATTCATTGAGTTATTTTCTTCTGGAGAAAGCTTGAAAAGAGCTCCTTGAGCTAGAGAGAGAAAGGGAGAAGATTCTTATGGGTTTCAAAGGAGTGTGTGAGAGAGAGAGAGAGTTCCAAACAGTTGCTCTGGCAAACTTGCACCTGCGTTCCTCCATGTGTCAAGGTTTATATTAAGAGAAGTTTTTGGGAAGAAGATCTCTTTGGTGTCAAAAGACCTGATTACTCCGTCACACTAGGAAGGGTGAAAGGAATTCAAGGTTCTTTGCCTGTAAAAGGATTCTAATTATCTGCCATCTCCAGCAGGGACAAAAAAAGATTCGAGGTTCTCTGCTTATGAAAGGATTCCAGTTTTCTACCATCTCCAGGAGGGACAAAATGGATTCACGGTTCTTGACCTATGAAAAGATTCTAGTTCTCTACCATCTTCAGGAGGAAAAAAAGATTCAAGGTTCTCTACTTGTGAAAGGATTACAATCCTCTGTCACACAGGGTTGGTGGAAGAGATTTTGTAAGGGCTTCTCCGCCTAACTGTAGGGGATAAAGGAGGGACACTACACTTAATAGTGCAATACCCAGAAAGAAGGACTCCAGGGAGTGGGCGTAGGTTATGGTTTGACCGAACCACTACAAATCTGGTGTGATCATTCTAATTTTTTACTTTATGCACTTTATTTTTCTACATTTTATTCATGTTATAACTGTTTGGTTGAAAATCTATGATTGATATTACATTGTATTGAATTGACTCTCATCACCATTTTTGTAACTTTTGATAAGTGTACTAGCTTCTGCATCAAGTAATAGTATTGCTTTCGTCTTAGTGTGCCTTAGGTCAATGAGGTCTTACAATCTCCTCAAACTTTCATGTCATACTATACTTTGCATGTAGGATATATCATTAGTGTTTAATTATAAGAATGATTTAGATTTGTTGGAACAAGATACCCTTTATAAGAGGATTTTTTTTTTGGGGGGGTGGGGGACGCTGATGAGCTTTCCTTTAAATAATTGTTTAATGGTGTAATTTTAATAGAAGATACAACATATAAGATAGAGAGTTATAAGTGGACAAGATATGCTAACAGGTAATAGTGGAGACTCTTACAAGAAAACAACCTAACATACTGAGGCACTAACACATGACATGAATGATAAGATCTAACAAGATAAAGAAAAACACCATATGATTAGCCATATATCTTGACTTGCATTATTATAAATGTGTAAGTACAAACATGATATGAGGATTAGAGATAACATGCACATGCATAAGCCATATGATACATGACATGATACATAAATATAATGTATAATGATACAAATATTGATATATAAACAAAATACACACAGTCCATATGAATGGGTACATTCTTCATACATAACATGACATAACAAGTATAGTGATAGACATTAATACGCAAAAATATGATAGATCTTAGAAATGACATTTATGACATAACCCTGCATTGATAATTGACGAAGTTAAGGTACAATTTCATTTCTCTAATGATTTATATGAAAGTCTTCCTATGACATTTACAAGATACTTTGATAAAAATGAGTCAATGATTACTGATCATTTACATGATTATGATTGCTTATGAATCATCTTATTTACATGAATTGATAAAGTATATTGTACTAACATGATTTGAATGATTATATGTATATTATTTTACTTTTCATGCATTGAGTGCAATGGTAGGTTCTAATGGCCAACTGAGCTTTTGCTTATTATGTGATTTTTCATGATTTTAGAGGAGGGTAAGGTCCTAGTGGATTGAGGCTGATTAGATCCAGCTTTGGTTTAGGTATTTCTATTGTATTTTCTGCTCAAATTTAGAACCCATGAAGGATATTGAGATTGGATGATTTAAAACATATATTCAAGACTAGTATAAATGATTCTTTTGGAAATGAAGTATATGTTTTAATGGAATAAAAAATGAAAGTTTGCTTCTACTATATTTATTATTTCAGTGGCTCTAGTAAGTGATTAAAAGATTTAAAATAGTAAATTCGTCCAAATTAGATTTTGTGATCTGATATAAGGACCTAGTGGAATGAGTCATATCAGATTCTGAAGATAGATATCTCTTTTGTATTTTCTATTTAAATTTTTATAGTCATGAAAATGTATTAATACAGAATAATTTAAAAGAGGATTCATGACTGTTATTTTAAATAATTCCTTTGAAAATGAAATGCATATTTTGATGAAATGAAAAATTAAAGTTTGCTTTCACTATATTTATTATTTCATATGGATGATTATTAGTGGATAATGACTTAGTAATATCCCACTAAGTTATATCACAACTGATTTGTTATCCAGGTCAAAAAAATTGACACAAGCTCCATTTAAGATTAATGATGGTCAACTAAGTTAACAGTGACCCGCAAATAAGTTTGTGATCAGTCATTACGTACGTTCATCTCTTATGGATTGTAAATTAGTGACATATTGTCCATTGCAATGAACTTATGTGATAACTAGGTTGGTTGGGACATGTTCGAACATAATAGTGGGCTGGCAAAGTGTTAGATAGAGAAGATATAGGCTGCATTTGGAACAACTTTTTTACTGTTTTATGAAGCAATTTTTTAGTATATATATATTTTTTGAATTAAAATTTTTGGTACTAAAAACTACTTCATAAAATAATAAAAAAATTATCCTAAACTGTCAAATCTATAAAGCAATGAATGCATCCGTAATACCAATAAGTACAGAAATAAGATAAAACATCGAATCAAAACATCAGTAAAAACTGTTGAAATCAAATCAATATAGTGAAATCATATAGAAATGTACACATGCTATCTAGTTATTCTATATCAGTATTAAATCAATATCTTAATTATATACTCAATATATCCTGTATATCACGTGCTTAATGAATATATCATGCTTTTTTGAATCAATAAATCAGTAATAATATTAATAATAAATTAGCCATTGTTCGATCAAATAGATTAGGAGTCAACAATAATAAAAATAAATAAATTTATTAATTCTCTCGATTGAGGCTAGTAAGAAAATGACATGTGGTGCATTTTTTTAATTGAAATGTACTTAGTGAAATTAATTTTTCATCATAAATGGCTTGAATTGAGGTTTGTAGAGGTTGTATAAATTTCAAGGAGCCAAAACTTACCGATTTTGTTATAAAGAAATGAAGACTTCTTGCACGATTTGGCACCATATGCTCATAATAATATAAGTGGTCTTCCATGCAACTGGAAGAGCAGTGTGCAGCTGGTGGCCACATCCTCGTCCCACCTCATGCACAACAACTGACCGTCCATGCAGAGCCAACCCAAGCTGGATCAATATAAGTCAAGTCGATTCAACTCGATTCAATTCAAATAACCTCATTCAACCTCTAAACCGTACGACATATTCGTCGTAATGAAATGGGCTTTTCGGTGATGATTTTATGCCATATTTAGAGATTATCTAATCAAGGAACTAAAATTTTTATATTGAAATTGAGCGTTTGCACTAGCTCATCTTGATCTGATGGTTGGAAGTTCAGATTACCAACTAAGAGGTCTTGGATTGAAGTCTTATGTATGCAATGTGTGTGTGAGTCTACCTTAATTGACCTAAATGTCCCAAAAAAAAAAAAAAAATTGAGCGTTTGTTTAACATATAATGAGTGGCTCAATCTTTAGACTTTGTGCCGAAAGCAAATGCTAGTCATATGATGATTTTCAAATCCGAACATATATATATTTAAAGCCTAACTCACACGCAAGGTTATTTTAATGTTGGCTATAAATAAAATTCTCTTAGGCTCAACGAATAAGTTAACTTAAATACCAATCAAGCTGCCCAATTCATGCATTGGGAGAACTTTTAATTTCCTTGATCCACTGTGGTCTTATTTGGGACAGTTTTCTTATTATTTTTTAAGTCAATTTTTTATAAAAAATTTTGTACTAAAAAAATATTTTAAAAAATAATAATCAAAGGCCATATTTAAACACAATAATATCTAATTTTTATAAATGATCCGTACGAAAGCTCGGCTATTGGCGAATTTTGCTTTCCAGGTTAGCCACCTTGATTACATTCCCACCAAAATGATTGAAGGAATCAATAGTTGGAGGGACCCCCACACTACGGATATGTAAAATAATAAATTATTATTATTTTTCTCTCAACATGGACCCATGCTTGAGCATGCGCCACAAGCTAACTGCTAACTAATTGCAATTAAATCAGATCAAAATAATAAAAAGAAATGAATCCAATGATGAAAAGAAAACATTAGGCTTTATTAGTGATTTCCTCTATACTTTTCTTTTGATTTGAAATACTCAATTATATTTGTCTATTCATTATATATATTTTTTCATCAAGAGCATATTTTTATTGCATTTGAATTGATGGAACTCAATGGATTCCTCTCATTTGATGGGTTAAATCTAATTGTTACTCACATGCAAGAAGGTATAGACTGTCATACGGGTATGAAAAATTTTAACAAACTCGCTCGGCTATTGCTTTATGTGATGGCTTGGAGCTTTTTCTCCACATCGTTGAAGCTCTAGCGTGACATTGCGAAGTAAGTAGATATATATGTTTCAGCTATCAAAATTAAAGAAATTGAAATTAATGAAAGAAATTGAAACTCTAGGTTAACGAAATTGATTAATATGTAATTTAATATTTAAGAACACAAGTGACAAGTGTACTTTTATAAAACTTATTAAGTTAGTATATAATGTAAGTATGATTATTCCAAAATAAAATTAACAAAGATAAAATGGTTTAATATATAGTAATTATTTAGATAATGCTACGTGTTTGTGGGTCAAATTTGAGTTTGCATCTAAATTGAGCTCGAGCTTCAACATGATAGTTGAGCTACATGTGGATCCCACCCCCTTTCTTGATAGAAATTACAAATTATACATTTTTTTATATGTTTATATATCTAATACTTAAATTCTGATCAGAGCCCTGCATTGGATATCCATACTCATACCCACCTACATACCCACCCATACCCAATGGGTATCGGTGGGTATGGGTATGCCCATGGCGTCATGGGTGGATACTCAACATCGGGATATAATATAATTTATATTGCCAATCACCGTATGACATATATTAACACAATCCTTACTATGCAGTGCTCAACACTAAACTGTGTTGCAACCACAGTAAATTCTAATATGCGGCTTGAAAGTTTGCAGTCAAAGCAAATGTAACAAACCTCAAGGCCATCAATCCGTGGCAGCCTGTGTTCAAAAAACGTAGAAAGTGGATGGATACAGCATCCCAAAAATCATCATAGGTGAGCGAAGCTGTATAAATATTATAAATGAGATTATTAAATGAGATTATTAAATATTATAAAAATAAATTATATTAAAAAAATATGGGGCTATATATGTAAAACCTTCATCAAAATTTGAAATTTAATTTTGATAATAGGTGAAACGAGATTCTTTGGTTCTGTTAGTAAATTATTTGATGCGAAAAGAATAGCAATCATTTCAGGATTAGTCAAGATAACGGTACGGACGATCCACTGATTGCGTCTTACGCAAACGCAACGTATTTAGTGGGATAGTTTTAAAAATCTCCCTCCACTTGCCCTTTTTTTCTATTCCATATTTCGTCCGCTTCCAGATTATACTATTAAGCTATGTAGGATGGTGGGTGGCCATTAGCCTAATAAATAAATAAATAAATAATATCTCAATGTTGATATTTTGATCTGATGAGTATCTCAATGTTAATGGTGAGATTCTCTAATGAGATTTGGACCGTAAAAATTTGTGTTTTATGATGTAAGAGTGAGCGGACTGCCTGACGTCGACCTCGATGGTTTCCACTGCAATACCAATTTTGATTGTTTGTAAATAAAATAAATAAATATATGGGAGATTTGCGAGTTGAAAATTTTTAATAATAAGAATTATATTTATCAAGCCTTATTAGTTGAATTTGCATTTAAATTGTAGTAATTTTTTTCTTTTAAGTGTGGTTAAAATATGATTAAGGTTTTGTTTAGGGCATCTTTAGATTATTATTTTTATCTGTTTTTAAGAAACTTTTGTAATAAAAAAAGCTTAACAAAATAGTAATAAAGCCGTCCCAAACGAAGTCTAAGACGTGCATAATCTCATATTTCGTTTGGGATAGATTTCTTGTTGTTTTATAAAGCTGAGAAAGTAATTTTTTAAATATGTTGTAAAAAATAACTTTTTAGTACAATTTTTTTTTTAAAATAGCAAAAAAGTAATAACAAAATAAAAATTATTGTTACGGCCTAGAAAGCAAAAAAAGTAAAAAAAGCTATCCAAAATAAAGCCTTAGAAGTAAAATACATAAAAAAAATTTTCTTAGAATTTTAGATAAATACATTTATTTAGAGAAATAAAATAGTTAAAATACTTCTACTATGAAAAAAAAATAATAATAATAAAGCGTGGAGATCTTGCTAGGTCCGCCCCTATCTTCCATGGAGATATTTTGATTTTAATTATGATTGAGATATGATCAAATGCTCTCTCTCTCTCTGTATATATAATTTAGATATATAATAATATTATAAAATATTATTTTACACATTATGATGGTTATTGAGTAGTCTCTAACGCCTAATAAAATTAATCCTCAATTTTTTCATAAAATAATAGGCTCATAAGTTAGCTAACATACAATATATAATTAATATTAATATGTAGGTCCCGTTTAAAAATTTTCTCTAATAGCCTCTCATTAGACTATTAGAGCAACATATGTCAATTCATAATTATTGATTATCAAACAAATTTACAAACTTTATAGTCATTATCTTCAAAGTGCAATATCTTTAGATAATTTGGTTAATCAATAATTTTAAGATAAGATTAAATTAATATTCATCACAAGTTATCAATGATTCCCACATTACTATAATCAATTGCATAAATCAAACATGATTGTGTGATATAATATTATTTATTCTTTACACATTATGAAGTCACACTAATTAACGAGATGTTTCCTAAAGTCTAATAAAATTGATTAATCTAATTTTAAGTTAATAGGTCAAAAGGTTAGATAACACATAACATATAATTAATAGTAATATGTGGGTCTCATTAAAAAAATTTCTAATAACCTTTTACTAGAACAATGTATGTCAATTCATAAATCTAGATTATTAAATATATTTAAAAACTTAATATTAACTATCTTCAGGGAGTAAGATCTCGAGATAATTTGAATTATTAATAATATTAACATAAGATAAAATTGATATTCACCACATATTATTTTATAACAAAAACTATCAATGATAACCATATCAATATAATTGATGACATAAATTAAGTATGTATCTATAGCATAGAAATTTCATGTAATGTGATTTCATATCATGCTTATGTCCAATTGATCCTATTTTATAACTCAAGTGTTATCAAATTCCTTTAGGATTTTAAGAAGAACAACAATTGAAAGGATATATAGCTATAGTAATGTCTATAAGAATCGACAAACACATGAATAATAATATCTTAGTTTGATAAAAAAAGTATGGATATAATATTAATTGAATGTCAACAAACAAACTCTCAATGTATAAGCATATTATTAAGAAAAACCACACTCATATATGTATACTCACACTCATTCTACTTTGTGCATTTCATAATAACTAAGTAATCATATTAGATCAAGATACCAATATTAATGAAACATTTGTAAGGCGCTCTTCTAGGATTTTCTTCTCTGCCACTGCCTTCTGTCTCCCCCTGTTCTTCCTCCACCATCAGGATCTTGATCCGATTGTGATCTTCTAAAAGTTCTCTCACACATGTCAGGGAAGTCTTTTTTAACCTTCTCATGATGTTTTCTTTCTTGGGTTGCCTTTCAGTTAGTTAGAGTTTTTCTTTTTTGGAAATTTTTTTGTTTCTTTCCTATGTTTCTCTCTCCAATGAGAGCTTCCTCAGACCGTATGGAGGGAAATCGTAGTATGCTTTCTGATCTAGGATTTCTTGACAATAAAAATAAATCTGTCTCTTTCAAAGATGTGCTTTCTGGTTCCTCTTCCTCTACGCCCTTTCCGGATAAGAAAGCCACCACTCACTGTGGAATGATGGCATTATAGATTTCGGAGGAAGAGGATGAGGCTTTGGCTTCACCTTTTCAGTTTTCTTTGATCATTAAATTTACATTATGTAGACATAAACTCAATTTAATTTGCAATTTCTTCACAATCTCAAGCTCTCTGGAAACTTTTCAATCACCCTCCTTGACCCTGCCATGTTCTTATCAAACTGTCCAATGATTTGCATTACAACCGCATATTCGGGCATAGATCCTATTATGTTTGTAATTGTTATATGAAACTCATTAAGTGGTCCTCTTTCTTTGATATCTCTGTTGAATTGCCAATTATTTTGATTTGGATATCTTTTTCCTAAGCTTAGGCAGCATTTTTTTAGGTTCTCTTTTTGGTCATCCATTACAAATTGATAATGCGTCTGCCATTAGTTCTAGGCCCTTTGTTGCTAGGGTTCTTGTGGGACTTGATATTTCTAAGCAGTATCCAAACCTTGTTTGGCTTGGCCCAAAAATAGTTTGGCTATGTTTAGAAAGTTCTAGCTCATGCTGATTTTCCTGCATTATATGATCATTATAAAATCTTGGGTCATTTCAAGAGGGAATGCTATCTGCTTCACCCGCATCTGAAGAAAAAACAAATAACTAAACCTAGAGTTATGGAAAATGATTTTATACAAGCATCATCTCCTCCTTGGGCAAGTGAGGGAAATGTGTTAATCTCTAACCCGATTCTTGTAACCAATGTCGATCCTATTATTGATGTTCCTATCCCCTCTATTCCTACCAATGACCCTTTAGTTAATGTTGAGTTGTCTAATCTTAACATGGTTGATTTATTTATTCCTTATCTGGAGATGACAATATTGATAATTTCATTCTTGGCATAATGTGGAGGGTTTAGTTGGTGATCCTTCCCGATCTATTGATGTCTCAATTTGGTCCTGATTATTACTATCCCTAAATCCTCTCTATCTAATGATTACCATCTGAATAATATGGATGGGATCTCCCAGGGAGATCAAGATTCTCTTAGGGATCCTAATGATCATTCTGATGGGTTCAGCCCTTCTGCTCACTTTATTTCTATAAATTTTGTTGATGATGAAGTGTACCATAAGGACATTTGGGATTTGGATGATATCAATTTAATTAATATCTTAAAGGATGATTTTACTTTGGTTACTTCTAAGAAAAAAAAGCAAGAATAAAAAGAAAATGCACCTTAATTATTTACCTATTGATACTAGGATAACTAGATCTAATGCTTCTAGTTAGAAAGTTTCTCATGTTTAGTATAATTATATGGAATGTTAGGGGTGTGGGTAAGCTAGATATTCATTTTTGTATTCATAATTTATGGAGAATTAATAAAAATGTCTTTTTTATCTCTTCTTGAGCAAATGGTTGATTCATCCAAATTATTATCTTGTCAAAAATAGTTAAGCTTTGATTCTTCATTAGCTAATTCGAATAAAAAATTTTGGGTTTTTTGGTAAAAGAATATCAACTTATTTATTATTTATGATTTTGATCAAGTTTTGCATTGCAAATTTTTTATTTCCAACGCTTTTGTGATGGGTTCCATTGTATATGCTAGTTGCTCTAAAGTTTGTAGAATCCTTTTGTGGCAAAAATTAGTTGATTTTGATAGTTGCTATAAAGGTCCTTAGTTTGTGGGAGGTAATTTTAACATCATCTCCAAAGCTTTTGAAAAACTTGTAGGTGCTCCTCCTAATTTATCTATAGTGGATTATTTTAAAAATCATTGGCTTTTCCGGTTCTAGCTTTACTTGGTTTAATAAAAGAGCGTGGGAAAGATTAGACAGGATTTATTCAATAATGAATGGCTTTTCTGCTTTCCTATTTCCTCTATGGATCATCTTAGTAAAACTGCCTCTGATCATATCCCTTTGCTTTTTAAAACTCAACATAATAATTCTAATGGATTCTCCAAGAATATGTGGCTTCAAGCTCCTGATTTTTTTATGGATGTGAAAGATAACTAGTAAGCTCCTATGCATTATTATGAGTGGAAGAATGATATGATTCATTTTGCTCTAAAATTGAAGTGTGTTAACAAAGTCCTTAGATGGTGGAACAAGAATATTTTTGGCAACTTCTTTGAGAATATTCTTAAAGCTGAACAAGAGGTTATTCATTATGAAAACTTATTTTCTTCTAACAATTCTAATGTCTTATGGAATCAACTGTGTAATGCCAAATCTTATCTCATTGATATTCAACATATGGAGGAAGAATTTTGGAGGCAAAAGGCTGCCTCTAAGCACCTCTTGGAGGGTGAAATACCAAATATTTTCATGTTGTTGCAAATTCTAAAAAAATAGATCTTTTATTAATAAAATCAAATTGGATCCTGTTGTTTGGTGCAAAGATCAAGAAATGATCTATGATTTGTCTATTTCTCATTTCCATAAATTGGTTGTGTCAAGGATGTTAGGACCATTTCTCATCCTCAAAAATTTCCTTCCCATATTAAGCCACTCGACAATTCTAACATCTCTAAAATCATTGATGAGATTGAGGTTTTCACATCTCTGATGGATATGAATAAGGATTTTGTGGCAGGTCCTGATGCACTACAAGAAAATAGGTAATTAGCGACCATCAAAATTGGTCGCTAAAGCAAATAGCGACAAAAAATACTTTGGTCGCTGATTTGTCATATTAGCCTCGTCGCTGAGGCTTTTAGAGGCCAAAATTTTTTTTTGGTTGCTAAATTAGTCACCGCTAATTAGTATTGGTCGCTAAAATTATACATATTTGCGACCATTTTTTTTACGCTAATGTATATTTATTTGGATGCTATTTAGTAATTTTAGTTATTAATTTTTTTTATTATAATTTTCCTATAGCGACCAAAAAGAAAAATGGTCACAAAATGATCAACGAAATAAATCATATGCCCCTTTAATTTCATGAAGTGTTAATATACATATTTATGGATATAAAATTTGGTGATATTGAGTAAAAAAAAAATTATTGTCCAATTATTATGCCTTGGCTATAACAATTAAGATCAATCCATCACTCCTTTATAATGCAGTTAGCTAGTTAAATTCAATAATAAATAAATAACACAAATTTTATTAGCTTGAGGTAACAATAATAAAAAGCATAGAATCCAAAAAATATATTCATTCATCAATATCATTATCAAGGATTTGCTAGGAGAACATAAAAATTATATTCATTCATATACTTTTAGAAATACATCCATCAATTAACATAAAAAATATGATCTTAGAAATCATTATTAATAAAATTTTAATGTTTACAAAATGATCAGCTATAACATCTAGTTAACATCGAAATCTTTTTTTAACTTTTATGCAAATAAATATAAAATTACAAAATTATTATTTTTTCCCTCGTATCAGTTCTATCAAGGGAAAATGCACAACATCATTTTGAAATTATAATAATGCACTTATTAATTTTTTTTTTTGCTATTTAAGTATTTAGGAGATAAACTTGTTGGATCCTTATTGTTGTTGACCCTATTTTCGAATATCATATTGTCTGCAGCTATTTTTGTTTTTTTTAAAGATAAATTTCCAATCCCGTAGATCATAGGATTAGACCAAGAGGCAAATATGAAAAATTGCTTGATGCAAAGTTAAAAAAAAAACATCAAAGATAGTTTTGGATAACAATGGACAATGATGAGTAATCCTTGAGCAGTAAAGGTGAAATACAAAAACCAAAATCTAATGTTGCAGTTACTTGCTTGAAGATGTGGACTTATCTTTCTCATATTGTGCTTATTCCAATTTATGTTATACTCTTTCGATCATCATTGTCTATTTACCCACAGCTTCTTAGCGCGTGTGGGAAAGAACCGGCTGGGCAAAGCCCAGGTCCCGGGCTTGATCCTCATGGGCGGCAGTGAAAGCCTTAACCGTTGGCCCAAGCTAATTTGTGTGGGTAGCCTGCTAGATCGACCAGGGTTTATAATTTGCAAAGCAGATTGGTTCCTCGTCACAAAAAAAAAAAAAGTAACTGTATTTCCTTTCGTTTGGGACATGCTTGATCCTCTCAAGTGTATATTTTCTTGCTATATGATACTTCCTGGTTACTCTCTTCATTATTGGAGTTTTTTTTTTTACTTTTTCCTTTTATCTATTTTGACCCATGTTTTTTTTTTCTCGCATTGTGCTTCCATGCATGTGCGCTTGTATGTTATGCATACTTTTCTTGTGTTTCCTATGAAGCTACTTCTATCTTTTTCCTCCAAATCATTTGCTTAATTTGGAAATTTAATCATGTTAGTTCCCCGCATGTTGACATGAAGTTTGTAGGACTTAAATTGATGGGTGTTTTTGGTTCTTCTCCTGGCCATCATTGAAAGATTTATTCAATTTTGTTTTCTCAATAAATGAAGAAGTTGCTGAGTTCAATACAACTAGAGACTACTTTTATGTGCTTTTTTGTTTGTACTGAATCATTCTTTGTTTAATTTAGTTTCCAAGATTGATGAAAAACTTGGGAAACATATTCAGTTTGTCATTGTTTTGAAAAAAAAAAATAGATCAAAACATTTTCTTTGGTTACTGAATTGTTTCACTATTTGTTTCCTATTGTAAGCATAGACTATTGTTGACATTCCTATGAGTACAACCCTAACCTATTAAAGCAACTGTAACAGTCAATAATGTTGTATGATACCATGAAAAAGAGTGGCAAGCATACTATAAAGGAGATCATAGAAATTTTGAAATGAAAAGAGGAAGAACGGTATAGAGTTAACCTGAGAGGGAGAAATCGACGGATGCGAGTTTGCGGGATTGTTCGAATAAGTTTGAGGGAGGAAACTCATATCGACGCGCGAAAGAGAGAGGTGGAGTTGTGGCCACTAAGCATGGAGTTGGTTGATTGCGGTTAGAGGTCAAAACCTAGGGCAAACGGGAGTAGTGAAATTAAGAGCAGCGCGCGTGCGTGAGACGATGAGATCGCGAGAGTCATAAATATAGGTTTTGCTTAATTATTAAAATTTAAATAAGTAGTTGTTAATTGCTAAGTATAGTTTTATTTAAATAATTTATTGTTAATTGTTATGTATAGTTTTATTTGAGTAAGTAATTGTTAAATTTTAAATAATTTATATTGTAATTTATTTTATAAATAAATTATTAGATTTCCCATCTTGAAAATGTGAATATTAATTTGAATTCATCATTTTATTTATTAATTTGAATTCCAAAAATATCCAAAAATATTTAGTTGCTTTTTTCCATTAATTCTTTGATTTATGATGAACAAAAGAATGTGACTTAATTTAATTTTGAATCTAATCAATATTAAGCCTTTTTTTGGTTAAAACCCAAATATGGGCTTAAGTGTTAATTCAAAGAAGGATTAGAAGTCTTTAAAGAGATCAATCGCTCACTAAAGCTCAAAAGAGCTACAAACCAAAGTTAAAAGAACCCTAAGGAGCCAATGATCCCTACTAAATTATAAGATAAAAAGAAAAAAAAGGAGAGGCAAGGAGCATCACCCCAAAAAGAAGCCAAAGCTCAAATCCACTTTGCAGCTCAATCAGGTACCAACAATAATACCTGCAAAAAAGAATGAAATACAAGAGAAAAAAGAGCAAAAAATAGTAATTAAATTAACATCAAATACACCCCCAATACATGAGAGCACAACCAAAACCCCTTATAAAGCACCATCTAGATCCAAAGCTGCAAACATTAATAAAGGAAGTCCAATCACTAAATAGAGCCCACAAGGTCAAAGTTTTTAGGATCACTCAGTGCTTATTTTTTAGAATGAAGATCAGAAACCAGCACAAAGTGTACCTAAACAAACAGTAGACAAAGGCGTCAACAACAAAGCCATAACAAGAAAGAGAAGCAACTTCATAGAGCAATAACCAACACCTGGAGATTCAAAGAAAGTCCACAAAACCCAAACAACCAAAATAGTTAGATGGTCACTAAATGGGTAGGAAATGAATCCAAAATTGAACCAGAAATACAATGCTCATAGAGCCAGCATAGCAGAAGATATTAGCAGCAGAACCAAGAGCTAAAAATCACAACCCAACAGAAGCTCCACAACCTCCAAATCACAAATATCACAAGCACCAACACCCCATAGTAAGTAGCACATAGGCCCAATAAAACCTCACATTTGAAGAATGCCCAAAAAGTGAAGCCTAAAAAGTGGTAGAGATGAACAATTTAAAGCTCACAAAAATAAAGTATATGAATATTTTTCAACCATTGAAAAAGATACTATACCAGCTGCTCTATTTGATCCAATAACCAAGATAAACACTATCAAGATAGCATTGGAAATAAATAATATCAATGATGACAGAAGTATGAGCAACCACCAACCTAACAGAAAAAATAGTTACACCAAAAAAAAGCAAAATTTGACTGCATAATAGCATTAAACCTAGTGGAAAGAAAATCCACACATACCAACTAGAGAACTTAACATTACATTAATCCAAAAATCCAAAGTGATTTGATCAAAGAATTGAGCAGTAGCACAACACATTTCATAATCCTTAGATAAATTATTTTCAATCATAGCCAATCAATTTCTCCACTTAACCCCCACAACCAGACATCACCATAATTAAAATACAGACATGGAGCACTAGAGAGCATCCAATAGAGAAAAAATAGGGAACTACTAGAGCCAGTGAATCAATTACAAAAAGCTAAATAGAACATAACAAAGTCTGATGAGGCCCAACAAACATAAAAATACCTCTAAAAAATCAAAAAATAGTACTAAACATGGGAAACTTTCCTTGAAGAAGTATTAGATCTAGTTTCCCTACTAAAAATAGATTGGTTGAGATGTAAGTTCTTTTTTTTCTTATTTTTTTTCTTTGAATGAACCAATATAGAACCAACTTTTATGACATTAATAATTTTGGGATCAGCCAGATCATGAATATCCTTATGATACACATCATCATCAACTAAATTTACTCCCCATCTTTTCAAATAGTTATAGAATGAGCCAAAGATCTGGAACCATATGAATGAACATTAAGATCCCTTATAGAGCCCTGATCGCGCTCAAAGATCCCATCCACATTTTGAATAGGCTCATCATTAGACAATGAGTAATTGGGAATGGAAATAATCAGGACCAAGTTAGAAGCATTACCATAAGAAACTTCCACATTATGATCAGCAGAGAAATTCTCAACAGTATTACGTGGACATCAATTGCTTAAATAAACCATATTAAGATCAATCACATCAACATTACCCATAGAGATATTGACAGGGAAAGAGGGAACAAACAAATTAGTAATAAGATCATTATTGGTTTGAGTAGTCTGATCAGGAATTAATACATTATCCTCATTAGCATTTTTAAACTCATTTTCCACAACTCTAGAATTAGTGCTTGGTTTTTTCCTAAGGTGTGAATGAATTAAATTACATTCATTCTTACAATGACCCAAGGTTTTGCAATGATCAAAGAATGTAGGGAATTCATCCATTATAACATTTTGAATGTGGCCAAACTTATTAGGGCCAAGCCAAATGCAATTTGGGTACTGCTTAGTGATATCAAGTTCCATAAGTACCTTAGCAATAGAAGGCCTAGAACTTATAATAGTAGCACTATCAATTTGTAATAGTTGATCAAAAGTAGAACCTAATCCATACAAAATCCTAGGTGAGAAAAGATGTGTCCTAATCTTAGGAAAAGAGATTAAGATTGAAATAATAGGCAATTCAACTGAAATATCAAACATTGGGGATCACTTTATTGGCTTCATATAATAATTAGAAATATACTAAGATCTATGCCCAAAAATGCAGCTATAATCCAAATCATTTTATAATGATAAAAATATGTCGGGGATTAAGGAGGGTGACCGAAAAGTTTCTCGAGAGCTTGTGATTGAAAAATGCTTAGAATTAAATTGAGTTTGGGTTTATAAAATGTAAATTTTCTAACCAAAGAAAATTGAAAAGGGGTAGCTATGGCCTTAACTTCTTCCTCTGAAATCCATAACGCTAATATACCATAATGAGTGGTCACCTTTAGGTCTAGAAAGGGGGTGTAAGAAGAGGAAGTAGAAAGCACATCTTTGAAAGAACGAGATTTGTTTTTGCGATCGACAAAAGATGGATCTGATAGCATAGTATAGGCGCCTACCAAAAAGTCAGAGGAAACCCTTACTGGAAGGGGTGCCATCGAGGAAAAAAAAACTTGCTAAAGATTCATACCCTAACCGATCGAAAGGAGGCCGAAGGAAAACCACAACATTAAAAGGTAAAAGAGAACTTCCCTAAAGCAAGGAGGAAAATATTGGAAGAGCTGATGACCTGAGTGTGATCCTAATTACAGATGAAGACCAGGGAGGCGGAGGGCAACACTAGGGGTGAAACCCTAGCAGAGTAGTTCAAGGATTAGAAGAGGCAAAAATGATCAATATTAAACTTATTTATATAAGAAAACGTATGGAAGTTCTAGTAATAAGCATTTTAATTTTCCCTCTTTAATTAACACTTCTTAATTTACACAACTTAAATATTAATTTTAGAAAATTTATAAATATTTTTAGAAATCTAAATTCTTGAGAACGATCGCATTTCGCCCTTCATTTCCAAGGTGCTAAACTAAACTTAATATGAATTTTTGGAAAGAAAGTAAGCCTTGCCGATTCTGTTGGTATTTCAATGAACTAAATATATCATTAACTTTCTTATACACTATGATTTTAACATTCAATTATTTAAACATCAAAAGAAGTGCTTATTACAATCATTTTAGAGTGAGGTAAATAGATAATACTCAAGCTCCATAGAGGGAATGTGGTAAGCTAACCACATTAAGCTTTTAAGTGAGGTTATGTGTTAGATTTTTGGTTTTTTGGTGAAATGATTACTTTTATAGTATCTGGATTTACTTGTAGTGACCTGAGTTGAATCTGGTAAGTCTTGTATATCTATTTTGTGTTTAATATTTTCTATGAATTTTTAGAGTTGGTAATATACTAAGTTTGTTCAGTGATTTTTAATGAATTTGGGTTGGAGAATTAAGATATACTCAAAGCAACCTTATTGCATTCAATTATAACTCTTAGAAATATTTTACATCAATTTACAAATAATCTTCATTACATTATAGAGCGTTTATACTCTATTTAAGTGTATTTTATCTATTTTGTGAGTATCGTAGGTATTATTACGAGGTATCATAATCGATGTTACTAATTTTCTTGAATAGCATTTTAATAGTTGACAGTTTGGCCATAAAGTGCATTTGAGTGTTAATAAGATTTTAGAGGAGATCTAAGACATGGTAGACAGTAAGGGTGAAACCACTAAGTGCTTTCAATGTGGGATCATCAAGTAAAGGTAGTGAGAGGTTCACTGAGAGATAGACTAAAGCAAGCCATAGAGTATTTGTTGCTCCAATTATTACTGCTCTAGCATAACCTATAGCATATCACTTAATAATAGGAGGCTAATGATGCAAGTGGTGTTATGATAACTATAGCTTGCATTTCTACATAGCAATGCAGATTTTTTTTGAACTTAGAATTAGTTATTCTTCCATGTCTAGGAGATTTCTTGTTCACTTGAGTTTGCTTCCTATTATTTATTGTTTATTTTTATTTTTCTATTAGAGATTATTTTATTGCTATTCAAGCCTTCCTATGTGAGATTGACATATCAATATGGAAGTTAGAGCTTGAGCTAATTTTGTTGCATTTGATATTATCTTAGAGTATAGATTAGTTGAGTAGGTATGTAGCTTATATTAAGTATAGTCTAATTAGGTAGCACTATATATTCATGGTTAGATTTTTTTTTATGGTATTAAAGCGATGATATCATCATTGATATTAGCTTTATGGGTTACAATTGTATGCAAGAAGGGGGTGTTATATTTCTTTGCCTATGTGATAAATGGGAGTAAAACCCACTAGTGTTGTTGAGGATGTACCTGTGGTAATGGAGTTTCTAGATGTGTTGTTTGAGGAGATAAAGAGCTTATTTATTAAGAGAGAGGTGAAAGTTTGTGTTGAGGTGGTGCCTGTTACATCTCTTATTGTAAAGATCCCTTGCAGAGATAATATGGCAATATCAATATTCTATGATACATATTAGGTAATGTTCTCTAACCTCCTAAACTTGAGGGATAGTTCACTCTACTAATGGTGTTTTAAAGATATAAGGAAAAAAAGCCTATGAAATTCCTAATGGTTGGTCAACCCTCCTTGCTACTATCTGATGGCCAATAAAGGAAGGTAGTTAAGTGGTGGTTTCAATATAGCTCATTAATAGTGTCAATATTTATACCTATTGTATGAATTTTTTGTTCTTTTGAGACTAAGATTTTTATTATTAGGTGCTTGTTTAGTGATTCTAGTCAACTCTTAGTGGGGGATGTAATTGATTTCACTTAAATTTTTGATGAACAAAGAGACAACATATTGAAAGTTCGATAGGGATGTTAAGCCCTAGTGAACTAGTCCCGAGGCTAACCAAGAGGGGGGGGGGGTGAATTGCTTGGGGGGGGGGGGGGGGTGAATTGGTTATTTAAAAATTTTACGATAATAATAAAAAATCTTTTCGATACTTAGCAGCGGAAATAATTAAACAAGAATAAAAAGATCAATCTCAGATATTCACCCACGTAGTTAATATCAAAAAGTAAAGTGCAAAACTGAATCAGAAAAGCAAACCAGATTTTATAGTGGTTCGGTCAACTTGACGTACGTCCACTCCCCAGAGCCTCCCCTCCGGGTATTGCACTAAACAAAAAGTGTCTCTTCTTTTGCTCCCATAGCAAGGCGGAGAAGCCTGTACAAGACCTCCTTTTCACCACACGGTGGGGCAGAGAGCCCGACCTCCTTTTGCTTCCTCCTGAAGCAGGCATAGAACCTTCGAACTCCTTTTGCTTCCACCTGAAGCGGGCAGAGAACCCCGGATCTTCTTACAAATGATCCTCCCACGACGAACACCAACTAGACGGAAGACGACAAGCGGAGAAGATGACACTGATCCGTGCTTGGAGCAACGTTAGTGAATCTCTCACTAACTCCCAATCACAAGATCTTCTCTCTCTCTCCCAAACTCTCTCTCTCTCTCTAGGGTTTCTCTGGAAAGGAAGGTGGCAAAAGATTTTTCTTATTTCAAGAAAAAGTTCTTTTATAGGAGGGCTTAAAATTTGCCCTAAATCTCAACTGGTCGGCCAAGATCGTCCAGGACGATCGATAGATCATCCTGTACGATCAGTTTAAAATCAGCTGTTTCAGCCTGGACCATCTGGCTCTTCTGGACGATCAGTAGAAAAAATTGTTCATATCGTCCCGTACGATCCTGCGATCATCCGGGATGATTAGTGTAAATCGAGGAATATCGTCCAGAAGACAGTATGGGTCATCCAGAGAAACTTGTGCTGGACGACCAAAAAATGACTTGATCGTCCAGGACGATACGGGTATTGTCCTATACGATTAGTTCAAAAAGTGCCCAAATCGTCCTGAACACAGCTCGGGACGTACAACTGAAATGCACTAGACTATCATGATCGTCCGGGACGATCCTACGATTATCCAGGATGATATGATCGTATCAATTAAATATTAATTGCTTTCCTTAATTACCAGACTAATTTAGGCATGATTGTACTGAATCGTCCAGGATGATACACGTATCGTCCGGGACGATCAGACCAAATAACTTAAAATAAAAACTTACCTAACTTGTTCTGGCGGCTGAGAATTTCTGATTTGAGCATATCGTCCCGTACGATCCAAAGATCGTTCAGGACGATCTGCTTAATCAGACTCACTTAACTTGGTCACCCTAATTAGGGTTTCTATTTTTGCTGGATCGTCCACGATGATGCGAATATCGTCCAGGACGATCTGAACAAAAAATGAACAGAAACTCTAATTCACTCAAGCTCTCCCCCTGAGCGTGTGTGTGCAAGGTTACTTAGCTCATGGATCAGTTACGTTACAATTGACTCAATAAAAAGAAAAATCATACATTTGACACACTTGGACCTGATCTTGAGTTGGCTTGATTTGCTCGTGATCTTTTGTGCCTGAAATGGGTTAGCTAAGCAAAACACACTGGAAACATGTTTGTCATTATCAAAACTAGATTTGCAACAATCTCCCCCTTTTTGATGATGGCAAATATTTGTACAGTAGTTTGAAAATAAAAATAAATAGGTGATGGAAAAAATAGATATATTTTTTTTTTCAAATTTTCATTTAACAACCAAACTAATACAGAAAATATAACACATAACGAAAAACTGAAACGACTACAACTGACTCCCCCTTTTGACATCACAAAAAGGAGGGTAAAATAGAATACAAAAATACAAGTACAAAACATAAAAGAGAATAACTACAAAACAGAAAACTAGAACGGAGGCCGATCCTGATCGGAAGGAGGAGGTGGCAGATCAGGATCCCAAAGACACAATCCTGAAACTAAAACAAAACAAAAAATGAATAAAACTCACAGCTAAGACACATAAAAGCAACCTTTTTTTTTGATCAAACTGCTCCAGTAAATCAGATTTTTTCCTTGATTTCAGATTCAAAAACTAATAAGGAGACGATTGACAACGCTGAAAACTCGAAAAAGCTGGAAAAATTGACTTTCGTAACTCCCACCTCGGGCACCTCATCGATGCAAATCTCTTTTAAAACAAACATCCAATTCAGAAAAAAAGAAATTAGATTCGAAAAGAGATCCTTTCAAGCCTCGTTCTAGAAAAATATCTGATATAAAAGTGTTACAAAGTAATAAATCAGAAATCAGGATTTTCAAACACAAGCTTTTGAAAATATTAAGTGGCGCACGGATTTTTTTAAGATATTTAACGATCAAAAAGGAAAGAAAGCTTGGTTGGGCTCATTTTGTGCCTCCTTTTCAATTTATTTGGCTATTTGCACATCTTTTCATTCTTGATACACTTTGGTATCTTTTAGTTAGCGACATTTCACATCTTTTCAGTTTTGGACTCATTTTATGCCTCTTTTTCAATTGATTTGGCGCACGGCGCATCTTTTGTAAGCTTTCTTCTATTCATAATCGTTAAAGAGTCTCAGCTGTGAAATTATCTTCCAGATATAGGAGACGCTCTCCACAATAAGGAAGAGTAATTCACAAAACAAAAGCCATATGTCGTATGATAAGTGCAATCACTTGGTTTAGAAAATCATAACAATGAGTCAAGAATTTGAAAAACACTATTGATATGAGGTAGATTACTGTAGGAAGATAAAATAATCTCTATTTCAAAAACTAACATTTTAATTTTGAAGATGATTTTATCCAAAAGAAACTATATACCAGTAAAGGAGTTAGAGAAAGAGAAACAATCATCAATGTTTCTTCCCTTTAACAGATTCAGTGGAATCAATCACTGCTTACCAGCTTTCAAATCAACACAAGGTAAAAACTCCCAGTCAGAAATTCAGATTATCAGAAGTAGTGAGCGGTGATCAGATTTTGAAAAGCCTAAAATAGTAAGTGCAAGATATGAACCAGTGAATAAAAATAGGTAGAAAATCACATCAAAATAAATACTCAAATCAAACTAATAGTAAAGCTAAAACAGAAATCAGCATAAGAAATAAAATCAACTGAAAGAAAATAATCAAACCAAAAACTAACTAATAGAAAACAGAATACCAATCAGAACAATCAGAAATCAGTAGTCATCAGAATCAAGCATTTATATCAATCACTCCTAATCTGGTTCTCAAAATGCTGAATGAGTCAAAGGCCAGTGGTTTAGTGAATATGTCAGCCAGCTGATTTTCAGTTGCTACATGATGTAGCTCAATGTCCCCTTTTGTAATATGGTCCCTAATGAAGTGATGCCTTATATAAAAGTGTTTGGTCCTAGAATATTGGATTGGATTCTTAGAGATACAGATGGCACTAGTATTATCACACAGAATAGAAATTGTGCCAACAGGTAATCCTAAATCCAAGACTTGTTGCTTCAACCAAAGAACTTGGGCCACACAACTTTCTAAGGCAATATACTCAGCTTCAGCAGTGGAAAGTGCAACTGAGTTCTATTTTTTACTGGACAAGGAGACTAATGACTGTCCTATGAACTGACAAGTCCCAGAAGTGCTCTTTCTATCCACCATATACCTCACAAAGTCAGAATCAGGATATCCAATGATCTCAAAAGAGGTGCTGTGCCTAGGGTACCAGATTCCTAGGTTTGGGGTCCCTAAAAGATATCTAAGAATTCTCTTAACAGTAGTCAGGTGGGACTCTTTAGGATCAGCCTAAAACCTAGCACAAAGACAGACACTAAACATGATATCAGGTCGGCTAGCAGTCAGGTAAAGCAGTGATCCGATTATTCCTCTATACTTCTTCTGATCAATAGATTTTCCACTTGAATCCTTATCTAAATGAACTGAGGAGGTCATGGGAGTATTGATTGGCTTGGCTTTGTCCATTTTATATTTCTTCAAAATGTCCTTAGTGTATTTTGATTGATTGAGAAAGGTTCCATTATCCGTTTGCCTTATGCTAAACCCTAAAAATAGGATAATTCTCCCATCATACTCTTCTCAAACTCCTTACTCATTATTTTAGAAAACTCATCACATAAATATTTATCAGAAGATCAAAAAATTATATCATCAACATAGATCTGGACAATGAGTAAGTCATCCCCTAATCTCCTCAGAAAAAGGGTAGTGTCTACGCTCCCCTTAACAAACTCTCTTTCTAACAGGAATGTGCTAAGCCTCTCATACCAAGCTCTGGGTGCCTGTTTCAATCCATATAAGGCCTTTTTTAATTTATAGTCATGATTTGGATATTGGGAACTCTCAAAACCTGGGGGTTATTCTACAAAAACATCTTCTTTAATTATCCCATTTAAAAAGGCACTCTTGACATCCATTTGAAACAGCTTAAATCCCTTATAACAGGCAAAGGCTAGTAGCACTCTAATGGCTTCCAATCTAGCTACAGGGGCAAAAGTCTCCTCAAAATCAATCCCTTCTATCTGATTATACCCCTTAGCCACCAATCTTGCCTTATTTCTCACCACCACACCAGAATCATTCATCTTATTCTTAAAGACCCACTTGGTTCCCACAATACTTTGATTTTTAGGTCTTTCTACTAGCTCCCAAACATCATTCCTTATAAATTGATTCAATTCTTCATGCATAGCTAAAATCCAAAACTCATCCGACAAGGCTTGATTGATGTTTGTGGGTTCAGTCATTGAGATAAAGGCAGAATGGTTTACTTTCTTCCAAAGTCCATGCCTAGTCCTAGCACCTTCAGAAGGGTCTCCTAAGAACAGTTCTTTAGGATGACTCGAAGAATATCTCCAATCTCTAGGCAACGTGGTTTGAGGTTCTACCCTTTCCTCCAGATTTTTATTTCCAACCCCTTGGGTAACCTCAACAATCTCTTCATCTTCTACTTCAGATCTAGACTCCTTAGTATCAGATTCATCAAACACTACATGGGTTGTTTCTTCCACCACAAAAGTCCTCTTATTGAACACCCTAAAGGATTTCCCCACACTTGAATATCCTAAGAACACTCCTTCATCAGATTTGGGGTCAAATTTTCCTAAGGGTGACTTCCCGTTGTTCAGAATGAAAACCTTACAGCCAAATACATGGAGGTGGGATAGATTTGAAGTTCTACCCTTAATGATCTCATAAGGTGTCTTGTTTAGTTTGACTCTCACATTCACCCTATTCAGCACATAACAGGCAGTGTTCGCCGCTTCAGCCCAAAAGTATTTTGGAAGTGAATACTCGGCAAGCATGGCTCTAGCGGCTTCCACTAAGGTCCTGTTCTTCCTTTCAGCTACCCCGTTCTGCTGAGGGGTCCTAGGAGCTGAAAAATTATGACTAATCCCTTGCTCCTCACAAAAACTTCCAAATCTTTTATTTTTAAACTCCCCTCCATGATCACTATGGATGGTAATAATCTCACATCCTACCTTCTTCTGAATCCAATTAGAGAAAGATCTAAACTCATCAAATGACTCAGATTTATGTGACAAAAATTTCACCCAAGTGAACCTCGAATAATCATCTACAATCACAAATCCATAGACTCTCCCCCCTAAGCTGGCAGTGCTAATGGGTCCAAAGAGGTCCATGTGAATAACTTCTAAAGGTCTAGAGGTACTAATGTCCTTAACAGATTGAAAAGAGGATTGGACTTGCTTCCCCAACTGACAGGCATCACACAGGTGATCCTTAGTGAACTTAAGCTTGGGCACACCTCTAACTAAGTCCTTTTGGGTGACTCTCCTAAGGATTTTCATACTGGCATGACACAATCTCCTATGTCATAACCAAGACTCATCAGCAGCAGTTTTTAAGTAAATTAAATTATCAGATTTAATGCAACTTACATCCAGCTTGTAGACGTTGTTGATCCTTTGTCCCTGCAAAACAACTTCATCATTTAAGCTTAAAATGCAGCTAGTGGGTAGGAATTTGATGCTGTATCCCTTGTCATAAAGTTGACTGATGCTCAGCAAGTTGTATTTCAGTCCATCTACAAGTAAAATATTATCAATCATAAAATTCTTTGAATCACCAATTATACCTGAGCCTACCACCTTCCTGGTGGTGTTATCTCCAAGTGTAACCTTGCCTCCAGCCCTGGCCTCCAGCGAAATGAACTGATTTGCATCTCCAGTCATGTGTCTAGAACATCCGCTGTCCAGGTACCACATGCTCTCACGAGGTCTTGTGTGAGAGCACACCTATAAAAATATCAAACGTCAGTCTTAGGAACCCAAATAGGTTTGGGTTCCTTCTTATGAAAAGAAGAATATAATGCATACGTGTTATGCTGTGAAACAGGCAGTTTGGGTCTCCACACCAAATGTGTACTATGGTGAACAGTGCAGGTGTGGGAAATGTGTCCTAACATGCCAAATGAAAAATATCTAACACCAGGAAAAGGGTTAACTAATCTACGTGGGTGATAGTGCCTCTTCCTAGATGTATATGAAACATGCTTTGATGAACTTACAATAGATTTTTTAAAAGGTGGCGGTGCATAAAATTGTTCAAAAGTAGGTGGTATTTTGTTCTTTTTAAAAGCACTGATTTTCACTTTCAAAAACTCAATATGTTTATTTAAACTTGCAATTTAAAAAGTTTTTGCACTTTCATTACTTTCTAAATCACATGCCATATCATTCAATTTCTTAAAAGCAACTTCTAATTCAACATGCGATGTTTTTAACAAATCATGCTCAACAATTAAATCAGAATATTTTTTGTTTAACTCATCGAATTCATCAAGCAAAGACATGTAATTGGAATCAAGTATGGAATGATCTTTAACTACAGAATCATGCTCTTTTTGCAAAGTCAAATAATCTAATTTCAGACTAGCATGAGTTTTCTTAAGCTTCCTATACGATGTATGAATTTTTTTAGAAACTTCAAATAATTGATCGTAAGTAAGCTCACATACCTCTTCCTGGTCCGACTGACCAGGGTGATCATCAGCCATCAGACACAAGTTTGTTTCCTCCTCTTCAGCTTCAATCTCAGAGGAGTCGGATGCAGAGTCTACCCAGAAGGCCTTTTGTATCCGCTTCTTGTCCTTTCTAAACTTTGGTTTCTCCTCACCCTTCTCCTTGCTTGGGTGAGCCTTGAGTGTAGGACAATCTGCCTTTATGTGTCCAGGCTTCCTGCATTCAAAACAAACAGATTCAGATGAACCTTTAAAATTTCTACTAGTCTTACCTTTGTTCCACTTGTGAAAATTCTTATTCTTCTTCCTTAGAAAGCTCTTGAATTGCCTTGTGATTAAGGCGACATCATCGCTATCAGACCCGGAAGTGCTAGCATCTGAATCTTTGGCCTTTAGTGCCACTGTCTTCTCCTTCTTTCGTTCACCTGCATCAAGTTGTCTTTGGTTCACCCCTTGCTCGTAAGCAATGAGTGATCTAAGTAAGCTGTCAATAGAGTAAGTATTTAAATCTTTAGATTTCGTGATAGCAGTAATCTTAGCATCATAAGAAGCAGGCAAACATCTAAGAATTTTGTTCACTCTTTCGTAGTTAGTAAGTTCTCTACCTAAAGCATGCAAAGAGGTAACAATCTGAGTTAACCTTGTGTACATTTCTGAAATAGTCTCACTAGGTTTCATGCGAAAAAGTTTGTAATCATGTAACAAGATGTTTAACCTAGACTGTTTGACTTCAGTTGTACCTTCGTATGTTATACATAATCTATCCCAGATTTCTTTTCCCATTGTACAAGTAGAAACACGCATATAGTCTTCAGATTTTAAAGCACAAAAGAAACAGTTCAAATATTTTGCATTTAACTGTGCTAAGTCACGATCATCAAAAGTCCAATCTGCAAACGGGAGTTCAGTTTTAATACCATTAACAAGTCTATGTGGTGCTTCATAGCCATCCTTAATTAACATCCACATACGATAATCAATAGATTGCAGAAAAGTAGACATGCGTGTTTTCCAAAAATCAAAAGGAATATTATCAAACAACGGTGGTCTTGTAATAGAATAACCTTGAGCAGTATTATGATTGTTACAGTTAGCCATGGATCAAATTTAAAAATTTTTAAACCTAAATTTTGAATCCCGCTCTGATACCACTTGAAAGTTCGATAGGGATATTAAGCCCTAGTGAACTAGTCCCGAGGCTAACCAAGAGGGGGAGGGGGTCAATTGGTTATTTAAAAATTTCACGACAATAATGAAAAATCTTTTCGATACTTAGCAGTGGAAATAATTAAATAAGAATGAAAAGATCAATCTCAGATATTCACCCACGCAGTTAATATTAAAAAGTAAAGTGCAGAACTGAATCAGAAAAACAAACCAGATTTTATAGTGGTTCGGTCAACTTGACCTACGTCCACTCCCCGGAGCCTCCCCTCCGGGTATTGCACTAAACAAAAAGTGTCTCTCCTTTTGCTCCCATAGCAAGGCGGAGAAGCCTGTACAAGACCTCCTTTTCACCACACGGTGGGGCAGAGAACCCGACCTCCTTTTGCTTCCTCCTCAAGCAGGCAGAGAACCTTCGAACTCCTTTTGCTTCCACCTGAAGCGGGCAGAGAACCCCAGATCTTCTTGCAAACGATCCTCCCACGATGAACACCAACTAGACGAAAGACGACGAGCGAAGAAGACGACTCTGATCTGTGCTTGGAGCAACCTTAGTGAATCTCTCACTAACTCCCCCTCACAAGATCTTCTCTCTCTCTCCCAAACTCTCTCTCTCTCTCTCTAGGGTTTCTCTAGAAAGGAAGGTGGCCAAAGATTTTTCTTGTTTCAAGAAAAAGTTCTTTTATAGGAGGGCTTAAAATTTGCCCTAAATCTCAACTGGTCGGCCAAGATCGTCCAGGACGATCGATAGATCGTCCTGTACGATTAGTTCAAAATCAGCTGTTTCAGCCTGGACGATCTGGCTCTTCTGGACGATCAGTAGAAAAAATTATTCATATCGTCCCGTACGATCCTGCGATCGTCCGGGATGATTAGTACAAATCGAGGAATATCATCCAAAAGACATTTCGGGTCATCTAGAGAAACTTGTGCTGGACGACCAAAAAATGACTTGATCGTCCAGGACGATACGGGTATCGTCCTGTACGATTAGTTCAAAAAGTGCCCAAATCATCCTGAACACAGTTCGGGACGTACAGCTGAAATGCACTAGACGATCATGATCATCCGGGACAATCCTACGATCGTCCAGGATGATATGATCGTATCAATTAAATATTAATTACTTTCCTTAATTACCATACTAATTTAGGCATGATTGTACTGAATCGTCCAGGACGATACACGTATCGTCCGGGACGATCAGACCAAATAACTTAAAATAAAAACTTGCCTAATTTGTTCTAGTGGCTGAGAATTTCTGATTTGAGCATATCGTCCCGTACGATCCAAAGATCATTCAGGACGATCTGCTTAATCAGACTCACTTAACTTGGTCACCCTAATTAGGGTTTCTATTTTTGCTGGATCATCCAGGATGATGTGAATATCGTCTAGGACGATCTGAACAAAAAATGAACAGAAACTCTAATTCACTCATGCTCTCCCCTTGAGTGTGTGTGTGCAAGGTTACTTAGCTCGGGGATCAGTTACATTACAATTGACTCAATTAAAAGAAAAATCATACATTTGACACACTTGGACCCGATCTTGAGTTGGCTTGATTTGCTCGTGATCTTTTGTGCCTGAAACGGGTTAGCCAAGCAAAACACACTGGAAACATGTTTGTCATCATCAAAACCAAATTTGCAACACATATAAGATGAAAGAGTTTAAAGAGGATCTAAAGTTGTGAGTATGTTCATTAAAAAAACCCAAAAGAATGATTCTTCTACTTCTTTTAATGGTATTAGAAGGCACCCAAATGCTTTTAATTTGATCTTCCATTAGAGGGAATGCTTCCTCTTTGGTGTTAGTAAGCAACCTCAGAAAGATATGTAAGAATTTATGCATATTCATGACAATTTTGGGAGCTCTTATATTTGCACCTAACTATCAAGTATCAGACATATATTAACACCTAACACTAGTGTTAGGTGTAGATTTAATGAGTGTTGATGAACCTCTTAAAATCTAAGTTAGGTTCTAAAGTAAGGAGTCAATTGAAAGGAAGGATAAGATAGCTAGGATGAGTCGTTATAAGATAAAATAGATCTTAACTAAGTTCTAATGATAGGAAGTCTTATAAGGGGTAACTTTAAAGTTGAATGGTTAAGGATATCAACTTTATGGGAGAAGACATTAAGAATCAAACATTCTTATTTTTAATGTTAATAAGGAACTAAGAAGGTTAATTTTATAAGATAAGTCAACAAATTGGGAGCTTCTTAAAGGAAAGTAGTGACAAGATAATAAGAAGGGTGATTTCTTAGGACATGTCATTAACATGAGATATTTTATAGGAAAAGGATGACAAGAGGTCGATAAGAGGAATTCTAAGAAGTGAAACATATTTGGGAAAAGGTACTGATAAAAGTAGAGTTTTTAATACAATTCATAAATAATGGTGACTTCCTAAAAAAGTGAAAAAAAATAAGATGAGAGCTAAATAGAAAATATCTAACGGTGAGTGATTTTATGGTAAATGTATGGATAAGAAATTGATAAAGAGATGTCTTTGGAAAGATTGGTTAGTTGGTCCTAGGAAGCAACATGGGTGGAGTTAAAAGGTTGTAAAAGTACACAAATTTAGCTTTTGCATGGTCTAGTGAAATGGTAGCTTTGGTAACCCAAAAGAATTTCTATTGTAGAGGGCATTAATTAGGTTGAAAGTGTTGTGCCTATCTAGGAGCATTCTATTAGGAATAAGACATCAATCAACCTAGAGTAGAATTTAATCTAAGAAGAGTCTTATCTAAGGATGGTACATTAGGAGCCTTTTAGTTCTGATAAGGGTTAATATTGCTTAAGTAAAATATATTATCTAGCTTTAGACCTAAATGAATCAAAGATGGAACTTTGGGCAAACAAGTTGAAAGCTTGACTTGGAGCGAGAGTTGTGAATATTATCCTATTCAAGAGGGTTAGGTTCAGCTACTAAGCTAAGGTGAAAGAGAGGTCTTCTAAATGGACTAAGTTCCTAGCTAGGACAATCATAAGGCCAATGTTTTTGGTTGAGGCTAGTGCATTATGATTTGGGTGTCTAAGTAGATAATTTACATTGAAATACTTTCTAGAAAAAAAAAAGGCTTAAATATGATATTTGGTTAATATATCAAGAATTAGAAGGAGATAATCATGCTTTTATTTACATTTTAATTTATTTTGATGATGCTAGAATTTTTTTTGTGATGTGCACCAAAAATAAATAGATGTAGGACACAAACATCATTTAGTATAAATTAAGAAAATGAGGATAATGGAGAATATATGGTTGATGAAAAATATTTTGATTCATATAATTTTAAATATAAAAATTGAGAAAAAAGTATGAAATTTTTTTTATATATATTTCCTTAAAGTTGTTGATCAAAATGCTATACTATTTTATTTACATTTACTTGGAAAGAGTTTATATTCTTAATTTTCTAAAATACTATAACTTATTTTCATTCTTTTTGTACAAATATGACACTAAATGGGCATCAAAATTTTATATATTTTATGTAAATTTACTTTTACAAAATTTATAACTTTGATTTCTAAAAAACAATCAAATATATTTTCTATTTCATAACATAGGCATGGCAATGTGGGGTAAGGTCAATGATTTTGAAGGCATTCATCCTTTGGTTGGGATAGGAGGGAGAATTCACCCTCTCAAAATTAGTATGAGGATAACATCCTTAAGAAAAGTGAGGAAGAAGAGGTACTTACACTTTAGTGATTTTTAACTGCTTCTTACAACAATTTTTTAATAAAAAATTTTTATTTGTGTACTAAAAAATTACTTTAAAAAGCAGTAAAAAAGTCATCCCAAACGAAGCCTAAAAAATGATGCTTCATGGTTTGATGATGTTAGAAGTAATTTGTTTTTAATTTTATATGCTATATATTTAGTAAATAATTACACTTAAAATTATAATTTTTTTTGGAGTATAGGTTTAGTATATATTCTTACTAGAATTCATTTTGTGAATATCTTAAAGTGGCATTGGACTAAAGTATGGGTTGCATGAAATGTTGTGCAAACTACTAAAGAAAGAGAGGCTTTAAGAGGACATCAATACGAACATTATATTATTTTATTTCTCTTAGGAATATTAATACATCAAAAACTCTAATTAAAATTTTAATTATATTTAAAATGTAGTTACGCCTTAATCCAATATGAGGAGACCCTCATTCATCACTGTGGTAAGTGACCCTACAATGTCATATGACACAGATTACGAGCTAGATAAGTATAATGATGCTCAATACAGTTAATAGGGATGGTCTTAGAGTCTATTTTGACCACAACCTCCATAAACAAGAATGATTCAAAAGCATCGACAAAAAGCTTCAGAAAGGTATGGTGTGTTAAACACTCTGCTGGGTTCCACCTATTCACTACTCATTAAGAATATTGTATAAGTTAAAGATTTATTACTGATCTTAAACCTTATATAATATTATATATATAAATTATTTTTAGTTGTCAAGTCACTAGAAGAAGACTCCAAGCCAAGCTGAGTTATTTCAAAAAACTAACATAAAGGGGAGTTAATTATCAAGCATAACGATTTTAATGTTCATGCACAAAATAGGGCTTTGAACAACTTAGGCATTAGACAAGTTTAAGAGTTTACACATATGATGCCTTCACTGAGTTTAGCAGGGCTTCTTCTTTTGGGGTGAAAATATATGGTAGTGCTTCATCTGAAGTAGGGCTATCATATCATCAAGTGAATTAAGTGGACCTAGGTAGTAGTGAATACACTTTAAGGATAATTGATTATTTGATTTCTTGATATTATAGAGTTTAATATTTTAAGGATAGCCTGCTTGGGAAAGTCCTGACTACTAAGGAAGTTGAAGATGTTGTTTTTATTGTTCTAGCCCTATGATGGTGAAGAAATTTGAAGTTTCTAGAATATTATGTTTATGCAAAATTTAATTTCAAAATATTTATTTATGGCATAATTTCTAATAAATATTTTTTTAGTTATTTTCAAGAGAGATAATGTAGTCACCCAAAATTTATAAAAAGAATATAAAATGAATTAATTTTAAAATTAATAAAAAAACTTTATTGGAGCATTGCGGCTCTATTATAGTGAGCGCAGTGGTGTTGGAAGCACTAGGGCACTAGATTTTGGTGTGGTGATGCTCTGTGCTTTATTCTATAGTAACCAAGATTTTTTCATGCAACATTGCAGCGTTAGGTTTAAAATTTTTATTTCTAAATTTTTATATTCATCACCTCAGCAAAAATACCCTATCCCATCCCCAATCCCCTCCCCCGATTTTAGTTGCTTGGTTAGGAAGGAGAAAGGGAAAGGGGGAGAGAGGAAGAGAGAGAAGTATGACTTATGGAATTTTCTTTTATCCTTCTAGTAACAAATGTTATTCCGATCGTGGTTTACAACTTCCATTCTACTTTTATTTTTTATGAATTTGAGTTTTATCTATTTTCTCTCTCCAAAATTTAATAAAAATCTAGTATCCAATTCTAATGAATTTCCACCACATAGATTTTGATATATGGTAGGTATCATCATTTTGTATTTTTTGATAGGGTAACATTAAGATTTCATCAGCTAATTTTACATATGTATCATTTTATTTGAAATGATTAGAATAGTACTAAGCATGAAATGATTAGGAGTTAGTAGACTATCTTTAGACATGAAATACATGATATGCATAAGTTTTTCATCATCTGGTTTAGTATACATTTTAGCATAATTCATGCATACTTATAAGTACACTTGATAGATTTACATGTTATGATTATTGCATAAGATGTGCACATGATGCATGCAATCTTGATATATATGATGTGCAATATGTATAGAAAGGAAGGCTGACTGAAAATGATTGATTGATCAAGGTTGACTCAAGTCATGTTATCCTATACAAGAGGATGGGTCGAAAGACTTTCCTTTAAATGAAATTCATTGTACAATCCTAAGTGATATGAAAAGGGAGGCATAAAGAGATTAACTAATATGATATGATATGCTGATAGGTAGGAAGTAACAACTTCTTACATGATAGCAACATGATTTATGACATGTGATATGAGACTAATTACTTTTTATTGGACTGATATGACTGAGACTAATTCCTATTTATTTTGAAGGGCTAACAGGACTTGATACAATAACAATAACACCATCAAGTCTTTATCCTACTACGCGGGGTTAGCTACATGAATCTTTTTTCTCCACTGTATCCTGTTAAGTGTAAAATTCTCACTTAAATCTAATAAGGAAAGGTCATTTCTAATATTTACAAACCAAGTCATTTAAGGTCTACCTCTATCTTTCTTAATATAAGCCAAATCTAATTTTTCTAATTTGGTCATCAGAAGGCCACTAATTTATGTGACCAAACCATCTAAGATGACTCTCTCTAATCTTATCTTCCACTAGAGCTACACCAAACTTTTCATGTATATGTTCATTTTATATCCTGTCTCTAAGAGGAAATCCACTCATCCATCTGAGCATCCTCATCCCTGTAACACTTAACATAATATTATGCTTCTCTTTTAATGGCTAACATTCTACACCATAAAGCATTGTAGGTCTCACCACCATCTTATACAATTTTCTCTTAAGTTTGAGGAGGACTTTCTATCACACTATAAGCTCGATGCATTCCTCCACTTTAACCATCCAACTTGAATTCTACAAATAATGTCCTCATCTATTTCACCATCACTCTGAACAACATACCCAAGAAATGTAAAATGTGTACCTTTATTAATGACTTAATCGCCCAAAGTCACAAACCCTCCACTAGATTTATTACTATTATAATTACACTATGTATACTCAAATGAAAATATTTAGACTCTAAGGTTAACCTCCATAATTCAAGTTTATCTTTAACTCCCTCTCTAGTTTTATCAACAAGAAGAATATCATCAGCAAAAGGCATACAATAGGGTACAACCTCTTGCAACTGTCTAGTGAGAACATCCATAACCAAAGAAAAATGATACAGGATTAAGGCTAATTCCTGATGTAATCTAACTGAAATAGGATAATACTTGGTCAAACCACCTTGTGTTTGAACACATGTAATAGCTCCTGCATTCATATCCTTAATGACTTGAATATAAGCATTATTAACCCCCTTCTTTTCTAGAACTCCCAATATCACTTCTCTTGGAACTTTATCATATACTTTTTTTAAATCAATAAATATCATATGTAGATCCTCTGTATGCTCTCTAAAGTTCTTCATCAAACCTCTCAATAAATGTATATCTTCTACAGGAGACCTACCTGACATGAATCCAAATTAAATTTGAGAAATATTAGCATCACACTGCAAACTATGCTCCATAACTCTCTCCCATAGTTTTAAAGTATGACACATCAACTTAATTCTACTATAATTTTCACAATTTTGTGCATCACCTTTATTCTTAAAAAAATTAGGTTGATAGACATTTTTCCTTGCTTATTGTTAAATCATAGCTTATGCATATGGCATGAGCATAAGTGATAGGATACAATATAATGTGAACATGATACATGTCATGATTGATATAGGCATATGATAAGACCAATAAGACTTATCACAATGGCATATAATACATATAAAATACATGATATATATGATACATAATATTTATACTTGATATTAATCTTGATATACATGCATTGGCACATTACAATATGCATTGAATAGATATAGAACACTTGCTTGATATTGATATACATGAGATGACATATTGATAAAAAAAATATAAATTTTGATGTTTATGAATATTCCTAGACTTATATTAAACTTGCTACATTATATTTGGCATGAGTATAGGAACTGACAAAACATAATGATCCGTTATATGGTTATTGATCATTTACTTCTAAGGTATGTTGCTTGCATTGATTTTCACTACTCATACGAATTGACACCTTTTATATTAATGGTTCCCTATTCACATTGTTACATGTTTATATTGATTTAGAATAAATGATTACATGCATATTATTTCTATTGCCTTGCATTAATTATAGTTATAGGCTTTCATATTTACTTAGCTGTTAGCTCACTTTATGACTTTTATATATTCTTAGAAAGGGGTTGAGATCTAGTGGAGTGCGATTGAGCTATATCTAAGTTATGATTTTCGTTATTTCTTTTTTTATTCATTTGTAATCATGAGCATTGAAGATTGACTGATATATTTGATGAACTATTAGCTAATGAATTTTGCTTATAATAAAATATTTTGTTGCATATAGTTGCTTCTGTTAATATTCATTTAATAAACAAATTTAGCACCCTTAGTAGATTAATTAAGAGATAAAATCTATAATTCTTTGATAATTAGATCTTAGGGTGTTATAGATAATTAATAGTGCAACAACTGAACTAGTGTCATAGTGCTTGCTTAATGGCACTGCTAGACTAGCGCATTGGTTCACCACTCATCATATCAGTTCACCAGTTTAACTATCTCTCACTATGGTGTAGAGTGATTTGGCATTGCGGCACTACCTGGATAGTGCCTATATATTAATAATGACATAAAATTTTGAAAATAATTTTTAAAATGAAAATAAAAAAAATTCTAAGGTGTAATGTTGTGGTGTTATATTTAATGGTGCAATAACACTATTTTATAGGGGTGGCAACACCCCAACATTGATCTCTCATGTATTTTAAACAAATTATAGGGCTTAGGGTGTGCATTGTGGTGTTGGGCCTCATACAGTGAACACAACGATGATGAAAAGTTGAGCATTGCGATGATAGGTCAAATTAGTAGTTTAAAAAGTAAAATATCTCTATCTACTTCATGCTTGGCTTTCTAGGGAAGAGAGTAAAAGAGAGGATGAGAGAAAGAGAGGAAAGAGAAAGTAGCTTGAACCATATTCCTGCTTCAATTCAGTTCTGAAATTTCTTCTGATCATGGTAGGTAACCGAATCCTACTTTTGTTCTCAGTGATTTTGTGCTTTATGAACTTAATTTCTCCTAAATAGATAAAAATATATTTCTCCAATTTTATAAGACTTTTATCTTGTAACTTTTTATATGTGATAGATATCATCATCCTGAATATTTTGACTATAATATTATTAAATTTTACTAGATAAATTAATAGTTATACCTTTTTAAAGTTAATGAATAGTGTATAAATATTTTTGCATTTCATAGATCATTATATTTTATACATAAAGTTGAATGTTGAATTGCACAGAGAAAATGATATGACTGATATAAGATAAATAAAATATTTACACATAAGCAAAGAAGGCTGGCTCAAAAATTTTTAATTAATGTGTGTTATTTATTAAAATATAATACCTTATATTGGAGTATGAACCGACAAACTTTTCTTAAAATAAAGGTTTATAGTGTAATCCTAGTTGTAGCTTATAATTGATTGACTGAATTATACTAACGGGTAGAAAATGATGACTCTTAATAATTTACTGAAAGCATTAGTGAATGGATTTAACATTTATGAATGATGATGGAAAGATAAAGACTGATGACCAATTGGTTGATAGTTGGGGTTAAAGTAAAGACTAACGACCAACTAGTGAATTTTTAGGGTTAGAAAACACTGCATAAAAGCTAAAGGTCCTGCCTTGCTAAATTATATGATATTGATAATGTTGCAAATATGGACTCAAGTACTATAATTTTGGTGATAACAAATATTTTTATTTCCTTACTATTATCTCCTATTAATTGGTTTATTACATATCTATTTTTCCCTGCTCACTAACATTTTAGGTCCACCGTTTACTTGTAATTTCAATTAACTCAAGATTGGGTAGATTAGGGTTGAGTCTATTTGTAATTTCAACTTCAATGAACTTTTACCTTTCTTGAGTCAAGTCATATATACGGTGGATACCAAGATGAGTAACCTTGCACACACACACTCAAGGGAGTGAGTTGGTGAGTTAGAAATTTTTTTATTTTCTTAACTAATCATATAGTACCATTTATATCATACTAGGCGATCAATTAAAAAAAATCCTAATTAGGGCACCCTTTGTTAATTGAGATTGATTAACCTAATCGTACTAGATGATCCTAATCGTACAGGACGATCAGGTATAATCATAAAATTTAGCCGCCAATCACAATTTAGGTAATTTTTTAATATTCAAAATTTATTCTAATCATACAGTACAATATACATTATACTAGATAATTTGTGACTAAATTGATCCTATGATTAGGAGACTAATATGGTTTAATTGCTTAATCACATCATACAAGACAATCATACTGTATGATTTGAGAGATGCATGGGATGACATTTAATCATCGCCCATCGTACTGGACGATCAATATAGTCTCTTGTACTAATCATACAGGATGATCGCAGGATCATATGAGATGATTAAAAGATTATATGGGATGATCAATATAATCTCTTGAATTGATCGTTCAGACCGATGCAGTTCATACTATCTGGCAGTGCTATTTTATACTATTCATACAGGATGATCTGACATTCGTACTAGATGATCCTTGATGACAAATTGAAATTTAGGGCTTTTTTGGAGGCTTTCTATTTAAACTCCTACATTATCTTGTAAGAGATCTTTTGCTTCCAAGAGTCTTGAAAGGGAGCTTACAGAGAGAGTTGAGGAAAGCTTTGGGAGTGAAGAGAGCGAGAGTTCTTATGAGGGGGAGTTGTGAGAGCTTCACAAGGTTACTCCAAGCAAGGGTCTTCCTTGTCTTCTTCAAGCTTCTATGTTGATCCCTTGGAGGCTACAGAAAGACTTTCTATAGTACTAGGTTCATAGTTCTCTACCATCTCCAGGAGGGAGAAGAAGGATTCGTGGTTCCTTGCCATCACTTGGAGGATGTAAAAGATTTAAGGTTTGTTGCCATCACCGGGAGGGTATAAAAACTTTTGGTTCTCCACCACCCTAGGAAGGTGAAAGTGATTTTATAAGGGCTTCTCTGCCTTACTGAGGGAGTAAAAAGAGAGACAGTACTTTTAGTGTAATACCTGGAATGGAGGGTTCTGAGGAGTAGACGTAGGTTATGTTGGACTAAACCACTATAAAATCTGGTGTGTTCGTTCTTATTATTTTTCACACTTTTATTTTTCTGTGGTTTACTATGTGGTTGAAAACTCTAATTTTTTTACTATTGTGAATTTATTCACTTTTGCATCCGTTATTTTAAATCATCTAAATTTAGTGTTTGAAAAAGTATAAAAAGATTTTCTTTTTATTAAAGAATTTTTAAATTACCAATTCACCCCCCTTTTGGTTAGCCTCGGGCTAGTTCTTAGTGGTTTAACAACCCTCACGAACTTTCATGTGGTATCAGAGTGAGATTCAAAAATTAAATTTTAGAAAACTTTTAAAAAAGGATCAATGGCTAACTTAAAGGCTAATGATTCTAATAGTGACAATTCTGCACCTGAGGATGACGATGACATAGCACTGATGATAAGGCAATTCAAGAGCTTTCTAAAGAAAAAGGAAAAGCATCATCAGCAATGGAGCAAATGTAAAGCTAATAAAAATTCTAAAGTTTTTGATGATATCATTTATTTTGAATGTAGGAAGCTAGGGCACTTAAAGTCAGATTGCCCAAATTTGAAAACTCACCCTATCAATGAGAAGAGTGAAGAAAAACCTAAGTTCAAGAAGGGCAAGCAAAGGATTTAGAAGGCTTTCTGGGTAGACTCTGCTTCAAACTCATCTAAAATAGAAGCAGAAAAGGAGGTAACCCACTTATGCTTAATGGCAGATAATTAACTTGATTATTCTGATAAAGAAGAGGTATGTGAGCTTTCCTATGATGAACTATCTAAAGTTTCAAAAAAAAATAATAATGTATATAGGAAGCTCAAGAAAATGTATATAAGCTTGAATTCTGATTTTTCAAAATTACAGAAAGAGCATAAATGCCTTATGAAAGATCATTTGACTTTGGATAATAATCATATAGCTTTATTAGATGAATTTGATACTTTAAACAAGAAGCATCTTGATTTAACTACTGAACATGATTTCTTTAAAATATCACATGTTGAATTAAAAAATGTATTCAAAGAACTAGAGACTCATGCATCTCAATTAGATAGTAGTGAGCACGCTTTAAAATTTAAAAATTCAATTCTTGAAAGTGCAAACAAATTATTGCAAGTGAAATTAACTGTTTTTAAAGAAAACAAAATACCACCGTCACTTGTAGAATTTTATAAACCATCAACACAACATGCATTCAAACCTAGGAAGAGGCACCATAACCCATATAGATTATTAAATCCTTTTCCTGGTACTAGATGTTTTTCTTGTGGCATGCTAGGACATATCTCCCACACTTGCACTATCCACCGTAGAATACATTTAGTGTGGAGACAAAATTGCATATATCACAGTATAGCATGCATGCATCTCATTCTTCAATTCATAAGGTGGAACCCAAACTTGTTTGGGTTCCTAAATCTAACCTTTGATGATTTTGTAGGGATGCTCTGACAAAAGGCCTCGTGAGAGCATGTGATACTTGGACAATAGATGTTTAAGACATATGACTAGAGATACAAATCAATTCATTTTGCTGGATGCCAGAGTAGGAGGCAAGGTAACACTTGGACATAACACTACCAAGAGAGTGGTGGGCTCAGGTATAATTAGAAACTCAAAAAATTTTCTCATTGAAAATGTTTTACTGATAGATGACTTAAAATATAATCTGCTTAGTATAAGTCAGCTTTGTGATAAAGGCTTCAACATTAAAGTTTTATCTACCAGTTGCATTATAAGCTTAAGTGGAAATATTGTGCTGCAAGAAAAAAGAATCAATAATATTTACATGCTTAATTTAAACTGTGTTGTACCTGCTACCTCTCTTTGCCTAAAAAACTGTTGTTGATGTATCCTGGTTATAGCATAGAAGACTTTGTCATGCAAGCATGAAAAATCTTAGAAAAATCACCTAAAAAGACTTAGTGAGAGGCATGCCCAAACTAGAATTTATTAAGGACCACCTGTGTGATGCCTATTAGTTAGGAAAATAAGTCAAATCCTCCTTCCACTCAATTAAGGACATTCACTCTAGCAAACCTTTAGAAGTCCTTCTCATGGATCTCTTTAGACCCATTAGTATTGCAAGCCTAGGAGGGAAAGTCTTTGGGTATGTGATTGTTAATGACTACTCGAGGTTTACTTGGGTTAAATTCTTATCTCATAAAAGTGAATCATTCAAGAAATTTAGGACATTCTCCACTTGGATTCAGAGGAAGCTAAGTTGTGAAATTTTGGTATTCACAGTGATCATGGTGGAGAGTTTGAAAATGAGAAATTTGAATCTTACTATAACGAGCAAAGGATAGATCATAAATTTTTAGCTCCTAGAATCCCAGTAGAATGGGGGGTAGCTAAAAGAAAGAATAAGACCTTGGTAGAAGCCACTAAAGCCATGTTAGCTGAATATTTACTTCCTAAATACTTCTGGGTAAAAGTGGTAAATACAACATATTATATTTTGAATAGCATTAATGTTAGATCTAAGCTAAACAATCCACCCTATGAAATCCTTAAGGGTAGGACACCCATCATCTCTCACCTTTATATCTTTGGATGTAAAGTGTTCATTCTAAATAATGGGAAATCTCAGTTAGAAAAGTTTGACCCAAAATTTGATGAAAAAGACTTCTAAGGATACTCAAATATTAGAAAATCCTTTAGAGTTTTTGATGAATCTGATTATTCTAGAGGGTCTAGAAGAAGAAGTAGTTGAAGTCACCAAAGGAATAGAATCTGTAAATCTGGAAGAAAGGGTAGAAGCTGAAAATTCACTACATAGAGAATGGAGATATTATTCAAGTCATCCTAAAAAACTAATCTTAGGAGACCAATCTGAAGGTATTAGAACTAGGCATGGACTTAGGAAAGAAGTGAACCACTCTACCTTTATCTCAATGATTAAACCTATAAACATAAATCAAGCACTATCTGATGAATTTTAGATCCTAGCCATGTAAGAAGAACTGAATCAATTTTCTAGAAATGATGTTTGGGAGCAAGTTAAAAGACTTAAGAAATAGAGTGTTGTTGGAATAAAATGAGTTTTCAAAAATAAAATGAATGATTTTGGTATAGTGGTTAGAAACAAAGCAAGACTAGTGGGTACAATCAGATAAAAGGGATTGACTTTAAAGGGACTTTTGTCCCTGTAGCTAGATTAGAAGTCATAAGGGTGCTACTAGCTTTTGCTTACTTTAAGGGATTCAAACTGTATCAGTTGAATATTAAAAGTGCCTTTTTGAATTAGGTAATAAAAGAAGATATGTATATTAAGCAACCACCTAGGCTTTGAAAACTCACAATTTTTTAATCATGTGTTCAAATTAGAAAAGACATTATATGGACTAAAATAAGCACCTAAAGTATCGTATGAAAGGCTAAGCACATTTCTATTAGATAGAACCTTTATTAAGGGGAGCGTAGACACCACCCTTTTTCTTAAAAAGATGAGAGAAGAATTACGCATTATCTAGATCTATATTGATGATATTTTATTTGGATCTTCTGATAAAAAGCTATGTGATGAATTCATTAAAATAATGAGTAAATAGTTTGAGATGAATATGATGAGAGAACTGGACTACTTTCTTGAATTTAGTATAAGATAAAAGGATGATGGAATTTTCATTAGCCAATCAAAATATATTAAGAACATCCTTAAGAAATAAGAAATGGATAAAGCTAAGGTAATTAACACTCCCATGAGCTCTACAGTTCAGTTGGATAAGGACTCAAGTGAAAAATTGGTTGATTAAAAGAAATACAGGGGAACAATTAGATCACTTCTTTACTTAACTGCTAGCAGACCAGATATTTTATTTAGTATTTATCTCTATAGTAGATTTGAGGTTGATCCAAAAGAATGCTACCTGACTGCTACTAAGAGAATCCTTAGATATCTCTTAGGAAACTAAAACTTGGAAATTTGGTATCCTAGACACAACACTTCCTTTAAAATTATAGGATATTCTTATTCAGACTTTGCTGTATGTAGGGTTGATAGGAAAAGCACTTCTAGAGCCTGACATTTTATAAGACAATCTTTAGTCTCCTGGTCTAGTAGAAAATAGAACTCAGTAGCCATGTCCACTGCAGAAGCTGAATATATTTCCATAGGAAGTTGTGTGGCACAGGTCCTTAGGTTAAAGCAACAAATTCTAGATTTAGGACTACTTATAGGCACCATTCTAATCATATGTGATAACACTAGTGTCATTTACATTTCAAAGAATCCAATCCAACACTCCAGGACCAAACACATAGATATAAGGCACCATTTTATTATGGACCATGTCACTAAGGGAGATATAGAGTTACATCATACAACCATTAAAAATTAGCTTGTAAATATCTTTACAAAATCACTAGCTTTTGAAACCTTCAGTACCTTAAGAACCAGATTAGGTGTCATAAATATTCATGCTTGAAATTGGAGGCTTTGAAATTCTAAAATTTGATTGATGTTTTTTTTATTTGTTTTATGTTTAGTTTTGTTTGTTTTGGTTTTTAAATATTTTATGATTTTTTTTTCTTTCCTTCTCAATGTGTCTTTTGTTTCTTTTAAAATTTAAGAATCCGATCACTACTCACTTCGGTAGTTGAACTCTTATTTAAATGAAAAACTTTCTTATTTTTGTAAGCAGTATTCGACTCCTCTAAAAATAGTTAAGGGGAAAAAATATGTGATTAACTCTCTTCCTCTAACTCCTTTAGGTGTATTCTTTTTGAATCAACATCTATTTCAAATTAAAAATTAGACCAAGAAATAGAGATCTATTTCACTTCACACAGTTCTCTATCTAATTTGAATATTTTTATAAATCAATGAATCTATTTCAAATTTTCTTAATCAAGCCGTTTGTTTATACTATATGGATTAGGTTTTGGTTTGTGGTTTACTCTTCCTTATATAAGAGATTGACTTTTTCTTCTCTCATATTTAGAAGATAATCTCATAACTTAGAGTTGTTATAGGCTTAGAAAGGATACAAGTTTGCAAAAGTAAAAGAAAATGAGGCATAAAATGAGCCCAAAAGCTGAAAGGATGTGCAATGAATGCAAAAAGTTGAAAGATGCATAAAGTGTATCAAATCAAAAGATGCATAAAGTGCACTAAACAAGGATAAAAGAGGCACAAAATGAGCCTATAAAGAGTTAGCTTCCCTTCCTTTCAAACTTTTAAATCTTAGACAAATCTATATGCTAATTGATATCATCTACACCTGAATTTAAAAATTACAATTTTTGGTTCATTGCTTTGCAATGTTATTCTCTTATATATATTTCTAAAAAGAGTTTGAAAAGATCACATTTCCTATCTAATTTATTTTATGAATTAGACTTTTGTTTCAGGACTTTTAACCTGTAAGAAACCTGAGCTAAGGTTGACAAAATTCAATTTTCTAAACTTTCTAGATTTTAGCATTGTCAATGCATTTCTTACTGATCTAATCATCGATTAAAATTTTCATTTGATACTATTGATCGATTCTATAAAAAAAATTTTGTTTTTATTTTTTTATTATTTAATACTATGGATCATGTTTATGTTGTGGTTTTTTTTCTTAGCTCTTGATTTATTTTATTCTTGTTTTGTTTTTATTTTAGACCCTTCCTAATCCTCACATTCCATTCTTTAACTTTTCCAATTTTTGCTCACATCATCGAGTATGATTCATATCATACTATATGATCTGTACAATATATCAAATCTCTGATCACAGCACATCCAAATGCTAATATGGATTAATTATTAATGATCATACTATATGATTTTTTTATTGTACTGTACAATCCACATGGCAGGAACCATTTGATGAATTGAATTCAGCCGATATAATCTTTAATGATATGTCGTATAGTACAATTTACTTATTTATACTACACGATCTTATAAGTCAATGATCATACAAGGTGACTCCTCAGGATAAATGTTGTCACTCTAATCATCCAATACGATGTTTGATCATATTATATGATAAGACCACCTTTTTTTACTGATGGTCTAGACGAATTGATTACACACGATCTTCTTGTATGATCTCACAATCATCCAGTATGATCTCATGATTATACTGTATGATCTAGTGATTACTATATAAATAGTAGAAGTTCTTCACTTTCTTCACACCATTTTAATCATCTCATCCTTTACTTTCCTCTTACACTCTAATCCCTTGAAATGGCTAGTGGAAAACACTCTTGAGCACTAGCTGGTAGTTCCTCTAGGTGCATTACCGATCCCAGATTTACTGAGGAAGCTGATGAAGTGGCTTATAATTGTTATAAAACTATTGGAATTACCCTGTCCAAAATCGTCAATCAAGAGATTCTGAACTTTCACGTACTAGATATTTTTGCCCACACAACTTTGGTTTCATCCTCACCCTTGCCTTTCCATTCAACTCTGAACTTCTATTCAAATTCTTTGTAAGCTTTCAAATTAATAATAAGGTTATTGCCCTACAATCTTATGTTAATAAAAGGCCTGTAGAAATCACTTACCAAGACTTTTATGAATTTCTTCACCTTTTCACTACTGGAGATAAAATTCACATTTTAGCCTCAGATCCTGACTATAATTGGACCCCTATAAATACCATTCTTAGGGAAACCAATGTTAACTACCATGTAGTATAAGTTGCCACCTTAGTCCAGGATGCATGAATCATTCAGCACACCCTTCAGAACTCAATCATTCCTAAATCTGGGGATCAAATTAATATTACCCCTATTCTCACCCTTGCCACCTACTACATCATGGCTAACATTGACTTAAATGTAGCTAATCTTATCATTAACTATATTAATAACCTAACCTGCATTTGAGATCCTCATCATAAAAGAATGCCTAACATTGCCTTAGGACATCTAATTGCCTTTGTCCTAGAATTCACATACAATCTTTAATATCCCACTCCACCTAATCACCTCCCTATATTCTATTCTAATAGCTCCTTCCACATCCTTCACTATACTTGTTGTCACACTATGCATGAAGAGCCTGTAGAAGAGGAGGGTGGAGCTATTCCAGCACCTATCCCTATCTGCCACAAGTCTCAAATTGATCGGCTGGTTCTGAGGTTTGATCAGTGGGAGCCTAGATTTGAAAACTACATACCTGAGTAGCAACAACAGCATACAAATGATCTAACTTATTTTGAAAGCTACGCAGCACAGCAGCAACAACAGCACGATAATGATATGGCTTGGTTTGGTAGCAATTTGCTTCCATCTATCGCTTCTTCCAACCACCACCACCACCTCCACCTGATTAGGATTCTTCCTTGTACTAGTTTGCTCTGTGTTTTTGTTCCTATGATTGTACTATTTTTTACTTCTTTACTTTGTGATATTGTGTGTTTCTTTTTCTCCTTTATGTCTTTTACTTTTTAGATGTTTTCTCCTTTTTTATACTATCAAAAGGGGGAGTAGTAGTTTGTTGTTCAATTGTTTTCACCCTTGTTTAAATAAAGCCAGTTTACTACTTTGCTTATGTTTCTGCTAATTATTTCTTGTATTTATTTCATATTAAAAATAAATAATAAAATTTAAAATTAAAATAATTTTTTTTACTTTCATTACTTTAAAAAATTCACCTTCTAAGGGGGAGATTAGAAGATAGCAAAGAATTTGAATATCTTTAAATAATAATATTTATCATCACAAAAAGGGGAGGTTGTTGCAAATTTGGACTCAAGTACTATAATTTTGGTGATAACAAACATTTTAATTTCCTTACTGCTATCTCCTATCAATTGGGTTATTGCATATCTATTTTTCCTTGCTCACTAATATTTCAGTTCCACCGTTCACTTGTAACTTCAATCAGCTCAAGATTGGGTAGAGTAGAGTTGAGTCTGTTTGTAATTTTAACTTCAATATACTTTTATCTTTCTTGAATCAAGTCATATATATGGTGGATACCAAGCTGAGTAACCTTGCACACACACACTCAAGAGAGTGAGTTGGTGAGTTAGAAAAATTTTTATTTTTTGAACTAATCATATAATATGATTTAAATCATATTGGATGATCTGTTAAAATAGAAAACCCTAAATAGGGCACTCTTTATTAATTGAGATTGATTAACCTAATTATACTAAATGATCCTAATCGTATAGGACGATCAGGTATAATCATAAAATTCAATCGCTAATCACAATTTAGGCAATTTTTTAATATTCAAAGTTTACTCTAATCGTACATTATGATATACATCATACTGGATGATTTGTGACAATTATGTCTAAATTGATCCTGTGATTTGGAGACAAATTATGGTTTAATTGCTTAATCATATCATACAAGATGATCGTACTGTACAACCTGAGAGATGCATGGATGATATTTAATTATCACCCATCATTTCTTGTCGTACTGAACGATCAATACTGTCTCTTATATTAATCATACAAGATGATCGCAGGATCATACGGGATGATCAGTATAGTGTCTTGAACTGATTGTATAGACCAATGCAGTTCATATTATCTGGCATTGCTATTTTATACTAATCATACAGGATAATCTGACGATCGTACTGGACGATCTTTGACTGCAAATTGAAATTTTGGGCTTCTTTGGAGGCTTTCTATTTAAACTCCTACATTATCTTGTAAGAGATATTTTACTGCTAAGAGTATTAAAAGGGAGCTTAGAGAGAGAGAGAGAGATAGAGAGGAGAGTTGAGGTGAGCTTTGGGAGAGAATAGAGGGAGAGTTCTTGTGAGGGGGAGTTATGAGAGCTTCATAAGGTTACTCCAAGCAATGTTCTTCATTGTCTTCTTCAAGCTTCTGCTTTGATCCCTTGGAGGCTCTAGGAATCCTTTCTATAGTACTAGGTCTGTGGTTCTCTGCCATCTCTAGGAGGGAGAAGAAGGATTCATTTTTCTCTACCATCACCTGGAGGGTGTAAAAGATTCAAGGTTTGCTGCCATCACCAAGAGGATGTAAAACTTTTGGTTCTCTGCCACAATGGGAAGGTGAAAGTTATTTTCTAAGGGCTTCTCCACCTTACTGAGGGAGTAAAAGGAGAGACAATACTTTTAGTTCAATACCTTGAACGAAGGATTCTGGGGAGTGGACGTAGGTCAAGTTAGACTGAAACACTATAAAATCTAGTGTGTTTATTCTTATTATTTTTTGCACTTTTATTTTTCTGTAGTTTACTGCGTGGTTGAAAACTGATTTATTTTGCTATTATAATTTTATTCGCTTTCGCATTCATTGTTGAAATCGTCTAAATTTAGTGTTTGAAAAAGTATAAAAAGGATTTTCTTTTTATTAAAGAATTTTTAAATTACCAGTTCACCCCCCCCCCCCTTCTTGGTTAGCCTCGGGCTGGTTCATAGAGGTTTAACAACCCTCACAAACTTTTAGATGTATGTACTAAAAACATATAGATACAGATATATGATTATATACTTGAAATGAAGGATTAGGAATAGATAAATATGAATAAATAAGATGAATAACTGATTCATTTCATAGTATACTTATATATGTACATATAAAGATGCTATAGATTACATTTACATGACAGCACTACAGATGGATATGACATGTACATTCATGATTCATATAATTGATAAAATAATATTATAGAATAATTGAATACAACACTGATGTATACATTTCTATAACAAATTTGCAGATTTCCAATATATTTTATTGACATATGATTTCTGACTCACAATTTTCTGATAATTTTGATTTATGTTATTCATTGATTGATTGTTATATTCATATAGATTTTATACATATTATACTAGTTAATTGATACATAGCATATTGATTCTATTGACTACATGGATTGCTTTGGTAGGTCTAGGTGACATGCTGGGCTTTGTAAGCTCGTTGTTGTAGTTTGATTGATTTTAGGTCAGGGAAGAAGACTAATAGAGTGAGATTGATTCAAGTTAGAGTTACAAGTTTAGTTGGCTTTTTAGAATGTTATTTTATTCTTTTGTAATAATAAGTGTTTAGTGATAGCTTGATATTTTAGAATGAACTTTTGGTTATTGTATATAAATTTTAATTAATCATGTATATTGATAGATGAAATAAAATAACATTAGTGGCTCTAGTAGATTAATTTGAAGATATATATATATATATATATATAGTAATTCTTTAAATTTAGATTCTGGGGCATTACAACTATGCTCTCTAGTAATTTATGAGACCTCTTAGTAGTAACGTTAGGGGAATTTATGCAGCTACGGTGCTGGTTCTATGTTCATAATTTTTAACCTATTTCTTGCACAAAAAACATAAGAATTATAATCATAATAATCATAATAGATGCAATTTGGACTTAATAATTTTTTTCTTATCAAATTTTCCCAAACTTGAAGACATAACTTGTCATTAAATAATTTATATTGCACTGAGATAAAATATCTTTTTCTTGACAAAATTTTTTGGAAAAATATTAAATTAATAATTTAAGTATTTATAAAGTACATAAGTTGGATGGTTTTCCAATAAAATAATTTAAAACATTCAATTCCATCATTCTTAATTGATATTCCTTCTAAATTAAACTCCTATGGGTGTAGGTGAATAATTTTGACTAAATTATTCATGATTATTGATTTTTTTTGGAATTAATAGAATTATAAATTTAGTTAAACCTTGAATCAGCCTATAAGCTTTCTTTAAGTATCATGATTCCAATAATTTTCTTTAGGAGTATAGGAGTGGGGCTAGACATTGTAGAAACCAATTTTTGGTACTCAACTTTTCACTTTTTTTTTCTTCTTTTTTTCTTTTTCTCATTTTCTTCTCTTTTCTCTTTTTATTTTATTATATTTGGCTAGCTACCTTATAATGATTTTGAATATTTGTTTATTGCCTCCACTTATTAGTTTTAAGTAGGGATAGACATTACTGGTATTAATTTTAATATTCCAGTCATTAACATTTTTCAATCTTTTCACTTTAACCATTTTTAATTGTTAAATACTTTATATTAATTTTAAATCCCTGTTTATTGCATCCACTTTGTATACTAATCTAAAGTTTTTTAAAGGTTTCATAATTCCCTAATTATTACTCACTTTTTAGGTGATTTAAAATTAACCTAATTAGTTAATTGACATTAATCCTAAAACCTAATAGTTCTTTATTAGTAGTCATGTGTTTAAGTGATTTCTAGGAATTTAACTTATCTTTAATTACTAATTTTAAATGAAAAGATTAGTTGTTACTTTTAAATATTTTAATAAAAATATTTTGTAAATTGTGTACTATTAAAATACTTATGGATCTTAATTTTAAATTTTCCCAATTTTATTATTTAAGCAACAATTACAACATAGTATGAAAAATAATCTTGCTTAAACTAGAACATTGATTTCATTAATTTTGTCCAAATTATAACTATATAAAAGAAAATTAAAAAACATAAAAATAATAACTAAAATAATGCTACATCAAAAAAAAAAATAATAATAATACAATGACAATTGTAGGGCTCTCCCTACTCCTCATCATTTTTTCTTTCCTCACCTGCTGCTTGACGATGATCTTCGTCCTGGGTACAACTTAAAGGGCGTGGGCATGGGAAAAAAATTAACTAATTGTGTGAGACTATCTCCCAGCTCTTGAACATGCTAATAAAGGTTACATTTTAGTTAGCTTGGTATTAATACTACCTCTATTACTCAAGCATTATATGTTTAAAATGGGAATATATTCTCTATTCTAGCCACATTAGTTGTTAGCTTGATCTCCTAGCATCCTAGGATCTCTACCCCCCTACTTTCTCAGTTGGGTCGATTGGCCAGATCTCTCTCCTCATTCTGCTAAGGAGATTTTGAAGTACTATATCTTAGATTTAGTTAGGGCAGAAGCGAGCAAGATCTTTTCCTCCCTTGGGTAGATTCACACAGTTTATAGATAAGACTAGGATTCCCTAAACCCATTGATGTTGATCCCTTAAGCATGTATAAGATAGACTCGAAGATAATCTTTCCAAAATTAATAGTCTTTTCTTTCTGAATACAATAATTTAAAACTACCCTATCTTTTGTCACCTCACTTATATTTTTTCCCCGTTTAAGATTCACAAAACTGAAATAATGCCTAGTCTTAGACTCCTGGGTGAGGGACAATATAGGAAAATCAATAATTTTATCCTCTCATCTCTTTGACTTGGCATTTATGTATCTCCAGGTCAAAAACCTAATGTTTTCCTCATAATCTTTAATAGTCATACAAAATTTAAGGTACTCGTCACCACTAAACTGAAAGTTGGGGTTTTAGAAGTATTGGTTTATTATTATGGGATTGAAGGGGAGCCACTTACCATGAACAAAGATGCACTCATTTTGTGACTCCTTCGCATTTATGAAGAATTCCTGAATGATACATGCATTAGTAGAATAGGATTTGACTCCAAGAAATCCCTATTTTTTTTAACAATTTGGACTTGAATTATCCTCCCCCCCCCCCTCCCCCTCCCCAGGATTATCGAACCCACTCTCTGGAATGATGGTTTTACTCACCAAACTATTAAATCTCTCCTTAGTGGCTATACTAATGAACATCCTAACATAATAGGAAGTTGATTTGGACCTTTTCCTATCAAGTGTGATCTTAGAGGCCTTTTTTATAGAATTGGAATGACTAGGGATCTAGAAATATACGTGTATAAGGGAAACGTATTACATAAGTGATATGAAAGAGAACATCCCACAATTATTTGAAATGGAACTATAGTTGCGATGCTTGGTCAAACATGTCAACATGGGTACAAGCACTGCAATGCTAGGGATATTTAGTGTTACAACTATCGCAAAAGGAATTAAAATCACAAGCTTTTTTATCGTGAGACCATCATAGTGCTCAAAGTGACTCTCGGCACAATGGTCCATCTACCCTAATAATGATTTATATGAGAGTTGTGACATTGAGTGCGACACTATGGCGTTCAGTGGGACCAAAATGACTAGAGAGATTAATGCCTCAGTGCTGCATGGATAGTGTTGTGGAACTCTAGAAGGTGATTTGGTGTTATAGCAATGGAATCCTATGGGCATGTAGTTTGATCAATACTAGTTAACTTTTTAATTATTGACATGACACTAATTAGCTTTGGGGTATAGCACTGCGATTTTGGGTTGAGTTTCTCTAAATGGAACCCTAACACCCTAAAAGGTTTTCTAAGATTACACACATAATATTGATGAGACTTAGGTTAATTCTAACCAAAAGATCTTCTAATCGGAAATAGAACAAGATCTGCACACAAACTCCTAACAACAAATCAGGATGATAAATTTGGTTGCTCCCAAGTAGCGCTAAGTTTATAATCTTCAGCTAGACTATGCCAAAATTTTATTCAAGATGATCCAGCTCTACATAACTCCTAACATGATTAACAACTCCTTCTAAATAAGGTTTTCAGTGTGTAACTAATAACATTTAAAATCTAAGTAGTTTTATTATTTATGATATCGACAGGTCCATAAGGATATGCTTTTATAATAATGAATGGGCCTAACCACCTAGACTTAAGTATCCTAGGAAATAATTTTAATCTTAAATTATACAATAATACTTCCTATCTAGGCTCATGTTATTTCTTAATGAACTTATAATCACGCCACTTTAAACTTTGCTATTTATAAAACTTTGTATTCTCATAGGCATCTTTTCTAAATTCTTCTAATTCATTCTACTATATAAGCATTTTCTCTTCAGCATTCTTGAGATTGTAATTTAATTCTTTTACTGTCTAATAAGCTTTATACTCTTCTAGAGGAAAATTACAAACTTTTCCAAAAAATTAAATGAGACATTCTAGTTGGGGTTTTGTACGTAGTCTTGTAAGGCCATAATATATCATCTAATCTAACTGACCAATATTTTCTATTTGGACTTACAATTATCTTTAAAATTCTCTTATTCTCCCGATTGCTTATCTGAACCTGACCACTTGTTTGAGGATGATAAGCAGTTGCTACTCTATGCTTAAATCTAAACTTTATAATTAAATTTTTTATTCCCTTATTACAAAAATGGCTACACCCATCACTTATAATGACTATAGGCATTCTAAATCTAAAAAAAATATATTTTTCTTTAAAAACTTAATTATAGCCTAAGCATCAGTTTCAGGAGTTGATACTCCTTCAATCTACTTTGAGATATAATCAACTATTATTAAAATATATTGACCCCTAAAGGATTGAACAAAAAGACCCATAAAGTTTAATCCCAAACATCATAAATTTTATTTATTTTAGAAATATTTTCTACCCTCTGTCATCTATCATATTATTTAACATAATCAATTATATCCTTAACTAGGATAGGCCAATAAAATCCAAATTGAAGAATCTTAAAAATAGTTCTAAACCCTCCAAAAGGCCCTCCATATTTAGAATCATGACACTGACGAATTATAGGTTATATATCATCTTCAGTGACATAAAGCCTAATGATTTGATCTTTATATTTCCTAAATAGATAAAGCTCATCTTTTAAATAGAATTGGGGTTTGTAAGACATGTTAGTTGGATTACGCCACTAACAATGAAATAAGTAATGTAAATGTGCCAAGGCACATTCAAAGTTCACAGTGCAAACAACTTTTTATCATGGAGGAATTCATTAATATCATTATCATTATTTTTAGAATCCTCCCTCTCTAATATAAGCAAATGATCAACCACTTAAATTTTAGATTCTTTCATATCAATAATATTTACATCAAATTCCTATAGCAATAAAATTCACCTGATTAATCTGGGTTTATCATCTTTCTTATTTAATAGGTATTGGTGGCAGAGTGATCAGAAAAATTAGTTAGTTTGGTGCTAATTAAATAAGATCTAAACTTATCAAAGGCAAAGGCTATTGCTAATAGCTACTTCAATGTCGTGCTCTATTAAATCCAAAAAGATTGACATCATACACCTTTGAAGTATTATAGGGTCATTGCACAAATCAAATGGCATACATTTAAACATAAAGGTTTCATAAGGACTTATGAATATTTTTTTGGCCTGATCTTTTGGGGCAATAGGAATCTGGTGATAACTAGAGTAACCATCTAAGAAACAGTAGAAAAGATTCTCAACTAATCTATCTAGCATTTGATTAATAAAGGATAATAAGAAATGATCCTTCTCGTTGACTTTGTTAAGCTTCTGATAATATATACAAATCCTCCACCTAATCACTGTCTTAGTAGAAATAAATTCATTCTTTTCATCGCCAATAAAAGTTAACCCTCCCTTCTTAGGAACACAATGAATTGGGCTAATCCGATAAATATTAGAAATAGGATAAATAAAACCAACATCTAACCCTTTTAAAATTTCTTTTCTTAACCACTTCTTTCATTATTAGATTCAACCTCCTGTATAGGTTAGCTTTAGGTTGATAGGCTTCTTCTAATAAAATCTTATACATACAAATAAATAGACAAATACCTTGAATGTTAGTAATATAGCATCCAAACAATTTCTTATACAAACTAACTTCAATAAACTTATCTTCTTGGTCTTTTCAAGCTTAGTATAGATAATAATAGACAAAGTTAACTCCTTTCCAAAAAAGATATTTTAAATGAGCAGGCAATACTTTCAGTTATAATTAGGATCCTCAACTATAAAAGGTTTCAAAATTTTCCCTAATAATGATGTATCTAGAACCTCAAATCTTCCCTATACATCCTAGGGGATTCACTTCTGAATCTAACAAAATGTCCCTCAATATCACACAAATCATTTTCACTCAAAGACATATTTAACTAACTATTACCCAATAGTTCCTCCATAACTTTTGCTATATAAGAAACAACTTAATTCACTCTATAATAATCCTCATCCTAATCTTTAGGAAACTTTATTAATTTCAAGATATTGAAGGTGACTTCTTGATCTTATACTCTCATGGTTAGCTCTCCCTTCTAAACATCAATTATAGCCCTACTGGTAGCTAATAAAGGTCTACCTAGAATGGTATATATTTTTTATCTTCTTCCTGGTCTAAAATTATGATTGAGAGGATTAATGGAGAAGTATAGAGAGAATAAGGAGGATCTACATATGATTTTATTAATTTAGAGAAAGCATATGATAAAGTTCCAAGAGACGTGCTATGGAGATTTCTACATAAGAATGGGGTTAATAATGCTTATATTCAAGTTATTAAGGATATGTATGTAGGAGTTGTTACTTGTGTTCAAACATAAGGTGGTTTGACCAAGTATTTTCCTACTTCGATTGGATTACATCAAGGATCCACCTTAAGCCCATATCTTTTTTCTTTAGTCATGGATGTTCTCTCTAAACATTTGCAAGAGGTTGTACCCTAGTGTATGATTTTTTCTGATGATATTCTTCTTTTTAATAAGAATAGAGAGGGATTTGAAGGTAAACCTGAATTATGGAGGTCAACCTTAGAGTCTGAAGGATTTTATTTGAGTAGATCTAAAATTGAATATATGTAGTGTAATTATATTAATAAAAGATCTAATGGGGAGAATGTGACTTTGAGCGATCAAGTATTAACTAGAGCACACGTTTTAGATATCTTGGGTCTATTGTTCAGAGTGATGGTGAAATAGTCAGTGATATTATTAGTAGAATTCAAGTTGGATGGTTGAAGTGGAGGAATGCATTGGGCTTGTTATATGATAGAAAAGTCCCTCTCAAACTTAAGGGAAAATTCTATAAGATGGTAGTGAGACCTGCAATGTTTATGGTGTAGAATGTTGGCCATTACAAGAGAAGCATAATATTAAGTTTAAGTGTTGTAGATATGAGGATGCTTAGGTGGATTAGTGGATTTACTCTTAAAGATAGGATATGAAATGAGGATATAAGAAAAATGGTTGGTGTAGCTCCAGTAGAAGATAAGATTAGAGAGAGTTGCCTTAGATGGTTTGGTCACATAAAACGACAACCTTCTGATGACCCGGTTAGGAATGTATTGGATTTGACTTATATTAATAAAGGTAGCGGTAGACCTTAAATGACTTGGTTAAAAAATATTAGAAATGACCTTCTTTTATTAGATTTAGATGAGAATTTGACCCTTAATAGGAGGTAATGGAAAAAAGGATTCATGTTGCCGACCCCACATAGTAGGATAAAGGCTTGTTGTTGTTGTTGTTGTTGCATGTCTAAAATTATAAAATCTACAAGAAAAATGAACATATCAACCTTCACTAAAACATTATTTATTTCCCCCTTTGGATAGGTGAATGAATAATCAACTAACTGCAGAGTTATAGTGGTGATTGGACTTCTCCTAGGTTTAATCTTTTAAAGATAGAAAAGGGCATAAAATTGATACTAGCACCTAAATTACAAATCGCTCTCCCATAAAACGTATCTCATATAGTCATCATACTAGTGAAACTAGTAGGGTCCTTAAGCTTTTACATGATTTTCTTTTGAATAATGACACTTTACTCTTCAACAAGAGCTACTATTTCTCTTTTTTACTTAAAATATTTTTCATAAATTTTACATAGGTAAGAATTTGTTTTAGGGCTTTAGCAAAGGGTATATTAACTATGAGTTTTTTATATTTTAAAAATCTTAATAAATTCCTATCCAAAATTTTCTTTAAAAATTTTTAAGAAAATGGTATTGGTGGTCTCTTAATTATCTTCCTAATAGGTTTTCTTATTTCTTTACTGGGTTGAGATGGTTCCATGGACAGTGGTTTTTAATGGGGAATCCTTAAGAATTTTTTTCTATTTTCTTTTCCTCTTCCCTAACCACTGCATCTAATTCTTTTTCACTCGTCAATTGAATAGCTTTTCATTTTTCCATATTTTTTTCTTTTGGATTTATTTTAATGTTATATGGTAAGATTCTTTGGAGTCTACTATTTAAAGAACAAGCTAATAACCCTAGTTGATTTTCAATATTTCTAACAGTAGCAACCTGACTTCACAATTGTGTTCCCATCTACAAAACTAATTCTTCCAATGAAGGCTTACTATCCTTGGATTGATTATTTGAGTTAAACCTAGTGAGATAATTAGGCCTTGGGTTTGCAAATTTTAAGGTGGGTGGTTCCAATTTTCCACTTGATTTGGCTAGTTAGAGTTTCATTTATTATTACCATTTTTATTATTACTCTAGTTAAAATTGGGTTGATTTCTCCAACCAGGATTATAAGTGTTTAAGTGTGGATTGTTTATTCTATTATTGAAGGTATTAAGGGACTCAATTCCTGAGACATTTGAGTAACTAAAAGGTCCAAAAACATTCTCTTTTATAGGCAAAGGTGAATTTTTGGATGAACTGACTCCAATATTATCTAACTTTGTAGATATAGTTACTACCTGTATAGTTAAAATAGATAGAGCATTTGATTCATACAAACTAGCATCTTTTCTAGTGTTAACTCTTTCACACAATTATTGGAAATTATTAGTTATTTCTTTAATCAAAGCGTAAGCTTTATCATGGGTATGATCTTCTTATCACTATGCAATTCACTGTTTTTGTTCTCCTAGGATTTTTCCCTAGTCGCCTTATTTCATATTTGTGAATCTTCATCATCTGGATCGCTTTTCTCATGTGATCTTCTACCGTGAGCTCATGGAAGTAGTCTTAAGCCTCTACTCTGATTTTCCTTTCAACTTTACTTGCATTAGCCAACCTTTGCTACCTAGGGCTTTTGATTTATGTTTGATTTTATGGTTTTGATTACTTTATTAAAGCAATTTTCTTAATTTTCCTAGGGTAATGGCCAATTAACTTCTAGAACTTTTTTTTCTTAATGGTAAATCAAACTTTCATTTTTTTTAGAGAGTCCCTAGCCAGATCATCCTCTAATACCTCTTTTATGAATCTTAAGGTGCCAACCCATTATGATCTGATGACCTTATGGATCTCTGAGTAAGAGATTGAGGTGCTTGCTGCCCGGTTCAAATTCTCTTTGGTCGATAAATTTACTACTTGTCACCCCAAACTAGATCTTATTCAAAAAATTTTCTTCTTATGGGGATTTCTCCTTAACTTTGTTAGACCCTCCTCATATCCTTATCAAGCTCTCCAATGACTTGGATTATAGTTGTGTCTTTGGTCATAGATTTTACTAGGTATACAATTGTTACATGAAATTAATTAAATGGTCCTCAAGGTTTGACATCAATACAGAATCCCCCATTGTGCCGATGCAAGTTTCATTTTTTGTTTTAAGGCACATCTTTTTCTTCCTAGATTTTTACAAGGTCTTGAATCTCTCTTTGGTAGACCTTTGCAAAATGATTTGCTATGGCTAATGGCTCCAGGCCCTCCGTTGCTAAGGTTTTACTAGAATCAGACTTTTCTAAACAATATCTGAATACTATCTGGGTTAGCCCTGGGAAGTTTAGATATGTCCAAAAATGTGATATTAGAGGAACTTCCTGCATTTTCTGATCTTTGTGAAACTCTTGGGCACCTTAAATCTTTATGTTTCATTTTACACCCTCATCTAAGGAATTTTGAGAACGTAAACCCTAAGAATACTCTTGTTCAACCTATTGCTGAAAACCCTAAATGACCTGCTCCTATTACTGAAAAAGGTGTTTCCAATCCTTCCCTATTAGTTACTAATGAGATGGTTGAATTTAATGAATTGGCTATTATTCCAACATCTGATTAATTAATTGGTTCTAATCCTCAAATCTGAATGTTTCATTTTACACCCTCATCTAAGGAATTCCAAGAATGTAAACCCTACGAATACTCCTATTCATTCAATTCTAGCAAGAATATTCATCCTACTCTCTATTCTTTTAAAAAAGGCCAATCTTCTAGTTGGAAAATATTGAGTATGATTAAATAGCTTGGTGAATCTACCCTTCAATGGGGATTAGGAAATGGATCTGTTCATTTCTGGTAGGATGATTGAATTAGAAATGGGTCTCTTGACTCCATTTTTAATACACATTCCACCTTCTCCTTGAAGGTTTCTAACTTCATTACGAATGGAGAATGGTGTGTCAATTTGCTTTTGCATCTTCTTTCATCTAATATTTTGATAATATTACTGATATTCCTATTAAAACTTCTTCTATTGATATTGATATTTTCAAATTATCTCATGATGGTGATTTCAACTTTAAGAGGATATGGAATAATTTTAGAACCAAGAAGGTTTCTAATATTATTTATGGTTAAAATTGGAATAATTCCACTTCTACTTCTACATCTATCCTTACTTAGAGAATTATTAAAGGCTTCATCTCTATTGACGACAGGCTTAAAAAAAAGGCATTTGTTTGGATTCTATATGTTAATGTTGTTCTCAAACAGAAACTTTACAACATATTTTTCTATATGGTTTGATTGCGAGAAAAGTGTGGTTTGATTTGGAAAATGGCTTAAGTTTTCATGTTAATTGTTACAATGGAAATTTTTTTGGCTTTTTTGTCTATTTGGCTTCACACTTTCTCCAAAGGTCATATTGCTACTACTGTCCCTATGCTTATTTTTTGGTTCATTTAGAAGATGAAGAATAATGGTAAGTATAATAACATTAAGATGAGCCACTTGAGGGTTATCAATTATCTTAATGTTAAAATTTAGGAACTTATCACTGCTAACCTCTTAAAACTTCAACATTTTGCTGGTAAGAATAGTTGGTATTTGTACTTTAATGTTAACTTTCCCGATTATGATAATATGAAAAGGCCTATTATTGTTAAATGGATTAAGCCTCATATTCATGAGTTTAAGCTCAATATTAATGGTGTTGTTAAAGAGTTTGGCATGGGATGTGGTGGTCTCATCAAAGACAATATGGGTCATTTTATTTTTGTTTTGCAACCAATATCTCCTCAGATGATGCTATTTTTGCTGAAATGTTTGCTCTTTACAAAGGTTTGCTTTTTTGTATTGATAATAACTTTTCTAAAGTTTGTATTGAAACTGACTCCAAATTATTGTTGGATTTTGTGCAATCCCATAAATGCCTCAATGCCAAGGTATATTATCAGTATAAAAAACTAGTACTCTGTTGAATAAAGTTACTTTTAAAATTTGTCATATTTGGCATGAAGGTAATAGCTATACTGATTGACTTACTAAAGAAGGTTCTAAGTCTTTAAATTCTCTCTATTTTAATAATGTTTTTAACCTCGACCTGCTTTGTGGTTTGTTGAGATGGGACATTCTAGGTTTACCTTATATTAGAAGGTAGTGTAGTTGGATTTCTTGTTGCTCTCTTCTTCTTTTTCTGTTGGTTATGTGTGAGTGCGGTATTTCTCTGGACTATGTCATTTTTCTCCTCAATTTATTTCTCGCAAGTTCTATTACAGCTTGCTACAGCTTGCTGTAGTTGGTTGTGAAGTAGCTTGCTACTAGTGGCTTCCCTTATTTCTGGTGTACTTAGCTTGAAACCTTGTCCAATTGGAGTTTACTTGATTTGGAATGTTTTTTTATTTTTAATTTTCCTCTTCTTTTTGTGTTTATTTTGTTTGGGCTTGTTTTATCATTGCTTTCATTTTTTGGGTGACTGCTACTAGCTTTTTTGTTTGGTTTAATTTGCTTAGCCCAGGTTGATGTGGAGCTTGGTCTGCTGTTGGTTTTTGTCTTCTTTGGTTGAGAACCTCAATTTTATGCCTTAGTTCCTTTGAGCTTAATGAATATATGAGATTTTTGATGCTTTGAATTATTTGGTTTGGCTCCTGGCCTACCTCCCATGCATTTTTTCTTTCTTGATTTTTGTATTTAGACAGGGATCTTTGACTCTTAGGTTCTTCTTGGGGTTTTTTAATGTAGTTTTGGAGCATTACTGAGTTATTAATCCCCTTAAGGACTTATAATTTAATTTGATATATTATCATGTGGGCCCTATAATGATTTTTTACAAAAATAAAAGCATAAGCTTTATCGAATGGTTTGGACATCAACGATCCACCATCAGCCATATTTATAATGGATCTAAGAGAATATATCAAACCATTATAGAATGTTTAAATAATAATCCAATCAATTAATGCGTGGTGACCACACTTTCTAAATAATTTTTTTAAATCTTTCCCAAGCCTTGTAAATGGACTCATTATCTAATTAAGTAAATAAGGTGGTATTATTTCTAAGCTTAGTAGCCTTTGATGGGAGAAAGTACTTAGCTAGAAATTTATGAGCTAAATCATTCCAAGTAGTGATTGAGCTTGGGGGTAATTAATTTAACCACCTCTTAGCTTTTTCTCTCAATGAAAAAGGAAATAACCTAAGCCTAACAGCATTGTCTAATACATCATTATATTCAAAGGTGGCATTTATTTCAAGAAAACTAGCTATATGCAAATTCAGATCTAAAAGTTCAAGAGAGGGTGTTAAACCTCATTGAACTGCCCAAGATGCACCAAAAGGAGGGCGAATTGGTGCTTTAAAAACTTTTTAAAATTTTAAAATACTTTTCTAAAAACTTAATTACCAAATTCAAATCTCAAAATTGAAATAGATATATAACAATGTAAAGTATAGTAAATGTACAATTTTTTTTATTTTAATTTAGTAGAAACCATAAGACATAACAAATAAATTTATTTTTTTTTCCACATAATGAGTCCTAACCAATCACAACGTTAACAATAGAGAATTGCAAGAAAAGAAATCAAAGAAAATATAAAGTACAAAAATTAAAATGCATAAAAGAAATCACAAAACGAACACACTAGATTTTATAGTAGTTCAGTCAAATAATGACCTACGTCCACTCATCGAAGTCCTCCTCTCCAGGTAATGCACTAAAATCTTAGTGTCTCTTTTTTAGCCCCCACAGTTAGAGGACAAGCCCTTATCAGAATCACTTTCACCAACCCAGTGCGAAGGAGTACCGAAATCCTTTTCACCCTCCTAATAAAGGCAAAGTACCTTGCAATCCTTTTTTACCCTCCAGGTGAAGGCTGAAAACCCAATGATCTTCAACCTTAAAGTCTTTCTCCCCATAGCAACCCCAATAAATAAAAACTTCTTTTCATATAGTACGATTGAGGATCGTATAGTACGATTAGTTTAAAAGCCAAGGTTTCATCCAAGATGATCTCTAGGATGATCAAATTTAAACTTTGACTATCATATTATACGATTCACATCGTACTATTCATTGTACCTTATTAATTAAACCTTAATTTGATTGACTAAATACAGGGATTAATTTAAGTAAGTTTTCAAATATCATACAGGACGAAGGTACATACAATACAAATAATACAAAATCAAGAATTTAAAATATTACTTAAATTTAATTAGTGGCTAGGGTTTTTAGATTAAATAGATTATATAGTATGATCAAGTTTATACAATATGATTTGTTTAAAAGCATTAATTATATGATTGGACATTTTAGTAAATTTTATGAATAATTGATCATAGAATACGATCTTGGATTATACAGTATAATTAGTTCAAAAATGTTAAAAATTACTTTCTCACTCTCTACTATGTGCGTACATGGTCGCCAAATCAACCTACACCCTTATATGGCATAGACTCAAGAAATATAAAATTAAAGAGATTAAAAGTATAGACTCTTTTTACACATCCTATTTAACCCAATCTTAAGCCTAAAATAATCTAAAATGGTGTATGATGTACCTGAAATATTGTTACACACCAAAATAAATAAATAATGCAAATGCTAGGAGAAATAGAAATTTAATCAATAATATCTGTTATCATTAAAATCATAAGATTGGGATCTCAAATTATAATAATCTCCCATTTTTTATGATGATAAATATTTTCGTTAAAATTTCAAGTTAATTATACTTCCTTCTAAGCTCCCTCTTACTAGGTGAAGTATTTAATAAATAGGGGAACAAAGCACACATTTATTTTAAAACAAAAACTAGGAAAGTAATAAAAATGAGACATAAACATATGAAAAACATAGAACTAAATAAAATAAGAGTGAGCTACAACTAAACACTACTCCCCCTTTTGACATCACGAAAAGAAGGATAAAAAAAGAAGAAATACATAACACAGAAATACAAAATAGAACACACAACAAAAAGTAGGTGGGCCCCTGATCAGGTCGCAGTGGAGGTGGCTGGAAAAATTGGTTAAGGGACGAAAATTATTCACTAAACTTAGTACAATTTTCCTCACACTGTTGTTGGTTGAAAGTTCATGAGGTTTGTTAAACCCTAAAGAATTAGTCTTGAGGCTAACCAAGAAGAGGTGGGGGGGGGGGGGGGGGGGGGGGGGGTAAATTAGTTATTTTAAAAATTCTTTAACAATATAAAAAATTAAAAACCTTGATTTGGAAGCATATCAGTTTCATAATAATAAAAATTTTAGAGATTTTAAACATAGAATAATTCACAGAAAAACACAAAAATTAAATACAAAAAAGTAAATAGAAAGAACACACCTGATTTATAATGGTTTGATCAACTTGACCTATGTCCACTCCCCAAAAATCTCATTTCCAGGTATTGCACTAAAAGTAGTGTCTCTCCTTTTTCCCCCACAACAAGGCAGAGAAGCCCTTACAAAATATTTCCACCAACCCGACATGACAGAGTACATAGAATCCTTTTACTCGCTCCTAGAGTAGGTAGAGAACTTGGAAATCCTTTTACTCCTTCTTGGAGTAGGCAGAGAACCTGAAATCCTTTTACTCCCTCCTGAAGTAGGCAAAGAACCTTGGAATCTTTTTACTCCCTCTTGGAGTAGGCAGAGAACTTGGATTTGATGCTAATGAAAGTCTCCCCCAGAGCCACCAAGGAAGCAGATAAGCAGCTTGAAGAATATGGTGGAAACCTTTCTTGGAGCAACCTTTGTGAATCCCTCGCAACTCCCCCTCATAAGGATCTCTCTCTCCCAAGCTCTCTCTTCCTTCTCTAAGTTCTCTCTCAGATTAATTCAGTAGCAAAAGATTTGCCCAAGGAAAAATATAATTGCTTAAATAGTGGGCTTAAAAAAACCCAAAATTTCAAGAAATACATCTTCTATTCATACTGTACGATATACGTATCGTACAGTACGATTAGCATAATTTAGAGTCGTCCAGCAAGTTCATGCAGTCGAACTATTCAACTTTTAAACATTTCATATAATATGATAGAAATATCGTACGATACGAATTATAGAAATATGTTATATTCTTTTAGGACAATGCTTGGGAAGGCCAACTTCGTACACTGCTGATCATCCAGGATTGTGGACATCGTACAATAAAATAAGTATAAAAATTATATATTTCATTTGGTATGTTCTCTAGGATGACCAATTTCATACACGGTAATCGTACAGTAGGAACTATATATTATAGTACGATTAATCATCATAATTATCCATAATTTGATTGCTAGATATCATGGGGTTAATTTAGAAAGATTTTAATTAGGGTGTATAGTATGAACCAAATCGTACTGTATGATCAACATATTTAGAATCTTTCTTATCCCCTAATGGCTAGGGTTTTGACAGAGCGCAACAGATCATACAGCATGAATTAAAACTATTCAGTACGATACATGTATCATATAGTATGAATCTGAATGTATATAGTATGAATTACTTAAAAAGAAATAATATATTTCTCTCTCCTCCTGTGTGTGTGCAAGGTTACTTAGCAATGATATCCATCCAATTCATGATATGACTCAAGAAAGGAAAAATACATAATAAATTAAAATATAGACTGCAACCCTAGTCTACCCAGTCTTGAGCTGATCAGAATTGCAATTGAATGGTGGACTGAATTCCTAAACTGTTAGTACACATAACATAAAATAAAATATCATAGAAACAAGAGAAAGTAGTAACAGACATAATAATATTTATTATCATCAAAATCATAGTACTTAAATCAGGTTTACAATAATCTTCCCCTTTTGATGATGGCAAACATTATTATTTTTAGATTTTTAAAAAGTTGCTTTCCTATAAAGTCCCCCTTAGATAAAAATCAATTATAAGTAAAAAGATTGTATAAATTTTGTTTAACAAAAATAACAATAACAAAAAATAATAATAACAATAAACGACAACAACAACAACAACAACACCAACAAACAACAAAATACTACTCCCCTTTTGACATCACAAAAAGAGGGAAAAAATAATAAGAAGAAAAAAAAGAAATGCACAAAACAAATAGACTCAAAACAACTAATAACTCAAGGTAAACAAGGAAACATCACCGACATAAGAACTTCATGGGCAATTTTTTTGAATATAATAAACTTACTCTTCAAACAAAAAAGACAAATAAGTTAAGTGTTGACTTTATTGCAACCAAATGATTTGGATTCTAGAGTTTGCACACCTAGCTTAACATCTTCGGGGGCTAAAATCCTTTGTTTAAATAAAACTCTAATTCGAGAATTACAATTAGACATTGATTTAAACTTTTCAAACTGCTAGCGTGAAATATGTCAAATAGAATATTACTATAGAAGTGATGAATGAAGAACTAGGATTTCCCAAAATTAAGTATTAAAGATATTATGAAATACAGGGATTTTCTAAGATTTAAAGATTTAATAGAAAAAAAGCTAATTTAAGTTGGGCTCATTTTATACCTCTTTTATCATCTTTTGGTGCACATTACACATCTTTTATTTTTGACACACTTAGTGCATCTTTTAATTTTGGCATCATTGCGCATCTTTTGATTTTGGGCTAATTTTGTGCCTCTTTTGATTTTTGCAAATTGCTTCCTTTCTAAATCTTTATGAATCTCAGTTGTAAGATTATCTTCCAAATAGAAGAGAAGTATAACTCACTCTCTTATAAAGGGAGGAATAATCTACAAAGCAAACTGGAGTTTTCTAATAGTAATAAATAGCCTAATATAGAAAAATAATGAATTTTATTATTCAAATTGCAGAATATATCCTTGATATAAAAACATGTAGTAGAGTGAATAAGTTTTCATTTCAACAATCTTAATTCCAATTCAATTTAGATTTTTAAGTATATACAAGGAATTATCATGCAGAGGAAAAAAGAAGGGATATGAAAATTCATAAAATTTTTTTATCCTTTGAGTTTTAATAATGCCAACAATTACTTATTTAAACTTTTAAGTCAAAATAAAAGTATATTTATTACAAACAGCAAAAAGTATTGAAGAGAGTTCATTCATACAATATGATCTAAGTCATACAGTATGATCCAAGTCATATAGTATGAGTTAGATCATAGAGTATGATCTAAGTTATACAGTACGAGTTTAATCATATAGTATGATCTAAGTCTTACAATACGATCAAGAGAAACACATTTTTCTTTAACTACTAATTTCTCAAGTAAATAGCACATAAAAGAGATCTAAGAGCATAAAACTAGCCATAAAGAAAAAGAAATAGCATTTGAAAGAAAGATAAATAACATTTTTTTTATCATTTGACTAAAAAGAAAGAAAAACAACATAAAAATGAGTGAAAGGAAATTTCATGGCAAAGCAAAGTACATACAAGAAAGCATAGATCTAAAAAGAAATAGTATAATCACAACAAAAACTAAAATAAAACTAGAATAGTGGTGGATCTTGATCATGAGGTGGCGATTGAGGTGGTTGGAAGAACTGGCTAAAGCTGTCATATTGCTGCTGAATGGTGCTGAACTACTATTGAATATTTCCAAATTGCTCCCTGAACCAACACATACCATTATCGTGTTAGGTTTGCTGTTGATCCAATCGAGTCTCAAGTATGTCAAATCACTGAATCAACTCCTCATATGGGTAGTGGTGAGGAGGTAGTGCAGGTGCAGGATCAGCTGCAGCGGCAGCTTCTACTTCTTCATCAAATAGAGGGTCTTTTGGCTCCTAATCCCTATGAAAGAGCATCTAGAAGGAGGCATCTGAAAATGAGATTAGAGTGTGATCAAGAGGAGCAGGATATGTGATGTTGTATTTTTTATCCAAGATATATCCAATCACATGTCCTAGAGCGATGTTATGTTTTCTCCTAGTAGCTGGGAGTCGAATGGAAGTGAGGTTTTGGATGTAATCAATTAGCATTTGGGCTTCATCCATTTGCGTGTTTGACATTATGAAGTAGGTGACAATTAACAGTAGGGGAGTCATATTTATTCGATCTCCAGCTTTAGGGATGATAGATATTCTCAGAATATGCTAGATAACCCTAATATTTTGATTTAAAGTGTGGACCAAGGGTTGGTGATAGTTAAGAGTAGCATTTCATAGCAGGAGGTTCACATCACTCTAGTCAAAATTGGATCTAGAGGTCATGGAAAGTGGTCTATTTCCCTTGGTGTTTAGCTAAGATGGATCCTTTTGTCTTCTTTAGTGATTTCTACATTCTCACAACACACACGGGAAGACATTATAGTAGCATCCCCACTAATCCTAAGGTTTGCTAGAAACACATAAAGGATTTCAAAATGAAAGGGATAGGCCGGGGTCAAAAGAAACTGAAGCATAGTGGAATTGAAGAGATTCATTACCAGAAAGCTAAGGGCTTGCTGATTAAGAAGACTGGAAGGTGTGATCTTGGCTTCTTTATATTTTTGATAGGTAGCTTCATCAAAAGATGTAAGAAAATGATCATCGATAGGGTTACGAGAGGAGGAAGTACCTTGGGTTTGTCTACTGTGTTTTCCACCACCATCCATTGCAAAGATTGAAATGCAAGAAGGGAGGAATTGAAGGGTAGTGTGAAAAAATTAAATGAGCTTGGCTATTTAAATAGTTTAAGTGGATCATGCCGTACGATCGTGAGATTGTATGGGATGATTGAGTGCAATCAACTCGGCCAGACAATTAATCAAAAAAGTTATCTGATCATACTGTACGAGATAATTAGAAATAGGGTATTCATCCCGAGGAGTCACCCTATACAACTTTTGATTAAATAGTCGTACATTACATATAGGTCTTCTTGAAAGTTCATTAGGGCTGTTAAGCCCTTATGAACTAGTCCCAAGGCTAACCAAGAGGGGGGTGAATTCGTATTTTAAAAATTCTTACACAAACAAAAAATATTTTTATCTTTTTGAATATTTAAAACACAGATAATTTACGTGTAAGCTAATAACCAAAATCATATATTTTAACCATAGATCAGATCACAGAAATATGTAAAAATTAAAGTATAAAAAGTAAATGAGAAGAGCACACCAGATTTATAGTGATTCGGTCAACTTGACTTACGTGCACTCCCCGTAGCCTCCCCTCCAAGTATTGCACTAAACACTATAGTGACTCTCCTTTTGCTCCCACAGTAAGGCGGAGAAGCCCTTACAAAATCTTTCCACTGACACCAGTGAGGCAGAGAATCTTGACTCCTTTTGCTTCCTCCTGAAGCAGGCAGAGAACCCTAGAATCCTTTTGCTTCCTCCTGAAGCAGACATAAAACCTAGCACTCCTTTTGCTTCCTCCTGAAGTAGGTAGAAAACCTAGATCTAATGCTGATGATCATCTCCCTAGAGCCACCACGAAACCAAGGATGAAGGAGGAAGATGATGATCGAATCCTTGCTTGGAGCAACCTTTGTGAATCTCCTTACAAACTCCCCCTCACAAGACCCTCTCTCTCCCTAATTCTCCTTCTCCTCTAAGCTCTCTTAGAGTGGAAACATTAGCAAAAGATTGCTAAAGAGATGGTTAAAGAACTTAAATAGAAGGCCTAAAAAAGTACCCTAAAATTCAACTTACAGGCTATATCGTCAAGGACGATCTGTCGATCGTCCTATACGATTAGTACAAAATCAGTTATTTTGCCAGGACGATTGCCATGGTCTGGACAATTAGAAGAAAAATTTTCTACATATCAACCAGGATGATTCTACGATCATCTAGGACGATTAGTTCAATTTGAGTGGAAAATCCAAAATCATCAAGACAAATATTTGGGACATCCAGGACGATATCTGGACAATCAGAAGAAAATAAGGGATTTCATCCTGGATGATTTCACAATTGTTCGGGATTATCAGTTCATTTTGAGTGGCAATCATCAAATCATCCCAAACAAAGTTTGGGACGTCCAGGATGATAGCCTGGATGATTAGAAGAAAATCATGGTTTCATCCGGGACGATTGGAGATTATCCCATGAAATATAAAGGATCGTCCTTGATGATCAGGATGATCATCTGGTATAATGTGATTCATCAATTAAACCATAATTATTCTCCTAATCAAGGGATCATTTTTGAAAAAATTATAAATCATCCATGACGATATAGGTATCATCCTGTATGATCAGAACAAAATTCTAAAAATAAAATATTTCTTAAAAAGTGATTGGCGAATTATTTTTGAATTTGAACATATATTCCAGGACGATGGGAGGATCGTCTAGGACGATCTGCTTAATCAAATTTACTTAACCTAGATGCCCTAATTAGGGTTTTTGATTTGAGCTAATCACTCAGGATAATTTTGGATCGTCCTGTACGATTCGCTCAAAATTCAAAAGACTCTTAAATTCATCAAATTTCTCCCCACAGTGTGTGTGTGCAAGGTTACTTAGCATCAGGATTCATCTTATTTTAATTTGACTCAAGAAAAGATAAAAACAATTGAAATTTAATCTTACAGACTGACTCAATCCTAGTCCACCTAATCTTAAGCTGGCTTGAATTACAATTGACTTTATGAACCTAAAAAGTTAGTAGGCATATGCAACTAAAATAGATATGCAGTAGTAATAGTGAAGAAGCAGGAATATTTAATATCATTAAAACTATAATGCTTGAACCTAGATTTGCTATAATCTCCCCATTTTTGATGATGATAAACATTTATTAGATAATTTTAAATCAAGAACGAAGAAAAAAATTCATCACAAAGCAAGGAAAAATAATACAAGTAAAGCAAAGTAAATTTTACTAAAATAGGCAAACAGTACAACATTAACAACACTACTCCCCCTTTTGACATCATAAAAAGGAGGAAATAGAAAAATAACAACTAAACAAAACATAGAATAGAAATAAGTACAAACTCAGAAATAAAACACACAAAAACTAGAAAGATGAACTCTGATCATTTAGAGGTGGTGGTGGCGGAAAGAGTCAGTGAAGGGAAGCAAACTACTCCCCAAACCAGGCTATATCCTGGTCGTACTACTACTACTTCTAGGCTACATAAGCATCAAAATGAGCAACATCCTCTGTATGCTACTGCTCCTATGTAGCATCGTAGGAGTCAAACCTGTCCTCCCACTGGTCGAACCTTTGTACCAGCTGATCGATCTGAGGTTGCTAGTTGAAAGGGGTAGGTGTAAGAGTAGGACCTTCCTCTTTTTTGTCGTGCTCACTAGGATGACAAGTACTGTGAAGGGTGTGAAAGGAGCTATTTGAGTAGAAAATTGGATGGTGATTTGGTGGAGTAAGTAATTGAAGATTGTATTTAGATTCAAGAGTACATGCAATGAGGTGTCCAAGGGCTAGGTTTGGCTTTCTCTTATGGCCTGGATACCTAATAGATGTTAAGTGCTCGATGTATCGGATAATCAGATCAGTGGCATTGAATTGGCGGTTGGTCATGATATAGCAGGTGGTGAGTGAAAGGATGGGAGTGATGTGGATCCTATCTCCAGCTTTTGGAATTACTAAGTTACGAAGGATATGATGGATTGTGCGTGCATCATTGACTAGGGAACTGACAGTTGAGTCATGAAAAGGAGCATTGGTTTCCCTAAGAATGGTGTTGACAAGGGTCCAGTTAAAGTTAGGATCAGAGGCTAGAAGATGAAGCTTGTCCCCAGTAGTGGATAGTCAAAGAAATTCATAAAAATCTTAGTACGTTATTTCGACAACACGTCAATTAACGTAGGACTGGAGGGAGGTAAAGTCAGCATTGAAATAAAGGCTTGTGAAAAACTCAAAGAGGAGTTCAAAATTGAATGGGAAAGCCAGAGTGAGAATGAAAGTCAGTGTGGTGTTGACGAAGCAATGTAGTACCTGAAAGTTTAGGGTGGCTTGGTTGATGATTCGTGAGGGGTTTATGCCAGCAGATTTGAAATGAGTATAGGCTGCTTCATCAGTAGCTTCAATAAAGCAAGGATCGACAGCGCTTCTAGAAGAGCTGCCTGAAAGTGCACGTGATCATTTCCCATTGCCAGCCATAGTAAGAGAAGAGGTGAAGGTGTAGTGAGGAGAGGAATTAAAAGTGAGGTGAGGAATTGGATTGAAATGGATTGTTTAAATAGATTTGAGAGCATCGTCCAAGATGATCATGAGATTGTCCAGGACGATCGGTGCAACTATTATCGTCCATAATGATTGGTCAAAAAGGTGATCAAATTATCCAAGATGATCAGATATCATCCAGGATTATTAGACACAAGCAATCATCCTGAGGAGTCATTCTGGATGATCATTGATGAAAGTATTATTCAGGATGATGAGGTGGATTGTACAGGATGATTGGCATTAATGGATCATTCCAACCAAATTTAAATCGTCCAGCACATTTTTAACATGGATCATCCAGGATGATGAGGTGGATCATCCAGGATGATTACCAATAATTGGTTCAGATCAACCGTTGGATGTGTGATGAGGTTGATTTGATCAGATTGTCTTGGATGATGTGAAAAAAAATTAGAAAGTTTGAAGGATGGAGAGGAATGATTAGAGGATTCCAGAATACAAAAAATTCGAATCAAAACACCAACACAAAACATAAACAAAAAAAACAAGAATAAAAACAATTTTTTTTGAATCGAGCTGCTCTAGTAAATTAGAAATTTTTCGTAATTTTCAATTCAAAAACCAAAAAGAAGAAATTGACGGGTTGAAATCCAAAAAGTTATAAAATTGATTTTTGTAAACCCTACCTCAGACACCTTACAGGTTTAAATTCTTTTCAAATAAAAATCTAATTCAGAAGAAAAGAAATTAGATAAGAAAAGTGATCATTTCAAACTTCATTCTAGAAACATATTTGATAAAATAGTATTGTAAATTAAAGAACCAGAAATCATGATTTTCTATCTCAAGTGTTTGAATATATTAAGTGGCACACGAATTATTCTAAGATTTTTTAAAGATTTGAAAGTTCTTTGTGGGCTCATTTTGTGCCTCTTTTTTAATTATTTAGCACACTTTACACATCTTTTGATTTTTGATACACTTTGTGTATCTTTCACTTTATTGGAAAATATTGCACATCTTTTTAGTGTTGGGCTCATTTTGTGCCTGTTTTTTAGTTGATTGGCGCACGAGCTTCCTTTCTTTCAAAAACTCTAAAAGACTCTCAGTTGTAAGATTATCTTCCAGATATAAGAGAAGAAAAACTCACTCTCTTAAATAAGGAAAAGTAATCCATAAAATAGAATCATTCTCATATAATAAATACAATCACCTGATTAAGAAAATATGAAAGTGATTCAATAATTTGGAATACTACTCATATGAGATAGATTACTATAAGAAGATAAAATAGATCTCAATTTCAAAGGCTAACTTTTTATTTTGAAAAAAAATTTTAATTAAAAAGAAAAATATACCATTAAAGGAGTTAGAGAAAGAGAAACAATCATCAATATTTCTTCCCTAAACTATTTTAGAGAAGTCAATCACTACTTACAAGCTTCTAAACAAAGTAAGACAAAACTCTCATTTAAAACTAAAGTTCATCAGTAGTAGTGAGCAGAGATATAATTTTAAAGAAAATAAATAGGAAATCAAAAACAAAAGGAAAGCACATAAAAAGAAATAACAAAATCAAACAAATAACAACAGAAAAAAATGAGGAAAATTAACAAGAAATCAAAAACACATAAAAAAAGACAGACAAATAAATCAAACAAAAACTAAGTGCTGGAACATAAATAGAGAGTATCAATTTCAAGCTTTAATATCTATCACACCTAATCTGATTCTTAAGATGCTAAAGATTTCATAGTTATGTGAAGATATCTACCAGTTAATTTTCAGTGGCTACTTGATGTAGCTCTATGTCTCCTTTGGTAACATGGTCCCTAATAAAGTGGTGCTTGATGTTGATGTGTTTGGTCTTAGAGTGTTAGATTGGGTTCTTTGAAATGCATATGGTATTAGTGTTATCACATATATAGAAATTATGCCTACAAGAAGTCCTAAATCTATAATTTATTATTTTAATAAAAGGACACGGGCCACATAACTTCCTAAGGTAATATATTCTGCTTCAGCAGTGGACATTACAACTGAGTTTTATTTTCTACTGGACAAGGAGACTAAAGATTATCCTATGAATTCACATGTTCCAGAGGTACTCTTTCTATCCACCCTACCTCTTGCAAAGTCAGAATCAGAGTATCCTATAATTTTAAAGGAGGTGCTGAGCCTAGGATACCAGATTCCTAAGTTTTGGGTCCCTAAGAGATATCTAAGAATTCTCTTAACAAAAGTTAGGTGGGACTCCTTTGGATCTGCCTGAAATCTAGTACAGAGAAAAACACTAAATATAATATTAGGTCTGCTAGTAGTCAGGTAAAGAAGTGATCTAATTATTCCTCTATACTTCTTTTGATCAATAGATTTTTCATTTAAATCCTTATTTAGATAGACACTAGAGCTTATGTGAGTGTTAATTAGCTTAGCTTTATCCATTTCCTATTTCTTCAGGATGTCCTTAATATATTTTGATTGAATAAGAAAAGTTCGATCATCTATTTGCCTTATGCTAAATCTAAGAAAGTAGAAAATTCTCCCATCATACTCATCTCAAATTCCTTACTCATTATTTAGAAAAATCATCATATAATTTTTTATCGGAAGATTCAAAAAGTATATCATCAATAGATCTAGACAATGAGTAATTCATCTCTTACGCTCCTCTGAAAAAGGGTAGTGTCTACACTCCTCTTAACAAACTCCCTTTTTAGTAGGAATGTGTTAAGCCTCTTATACCATGCTCTAGGAGCCTATTTCAATCCATACAAGGCCTTTTTTAATTTGAAAATATGATTTAGAAATTGGGAATTCTCAAAGCCAAGGGGTTGCTCTATAAACACATCTTCCTTTATTATCCCATTTAAAAGAGTACTCCTGACATCTATTTGGAAAAGCTTAAATCCCTTATAACAGGTAAAGGCTAGTAGCACTCAAATGGCTTCTAAACGGGCTACAGGGGCAAAAGGTTTCCTTAAAATCAATCCTTTCTATTTGTTCGTACCCCTTAGCTACTAATCTTGTCTTATCCCTAACCACCACACCAAAATCATTAATTTTATTCTTAAACACCCCTTTGGTTCCCACTACACTCTGGTTCTTAGGTCTTTCTACCAGCTCCCAAACATCATTCCTAATAAATTGGTTTAGTTCCTCTTATATGGCTAGGATCTAGAATTCATCAGAAAGGGCTTGATTGATGTTGGTGGGTTCAGTCCTTAAAATGAAGGCAGAGTGGTTTACTTCTTTTCTAAGTCCATGCCTAGTTCTAACACCTTCAAAAGGGTCTCCTAAAATCAATTATTTAGGATGACTCAAAGAATATCTCCATTCTCTAGGCAGTGTAACATCAGGTTCTACCCTTTCCTCAAGATTTATAGATTCTATTCCTTAGGTGACTTCTACAACCTCCTCTTTTTCTACCCTAGACCCTCTAGAATTATCAGATTCATCAAAAATAATATGAGTGGTCTCCTCAACAATCAGGATTCTTTTATTGAAGACTCTATAGGATTTTCCAATACTTGAGTAACCTAGGAACACTCCTTCATCAGATTTTGGGTCAAACTTTCCTAGTTAAGACTTCCAATTATTTAGAATGAACACCTTACATCCAAAGACATGGAGGTAAGAGTGGTTGGGTGTCCTACCCTTAAGAATTTCATAGGGTGTTTTGTTTATCTTAGACCTAAGATTTACCTTATTTAAAATATAACAAGCTGTATTCACCGCTTCTACCCAAAAGTATTTATGAAGTGAGTACTCAACTAACATGGCTCTAGTGGCTTCTATCAGGGTCCTGTTCTTCCTTTCAGCTACTCCGTTCTGCTAAGGGGTCCTAGGAGCTAAAAAATTATGATTTATCCCTTGCTCCTTATAGTAGATTTCAAACTTCTCATTTTTAAACTCTCCCCCATGATCACTATTAATAGTCACAATCTCATAACCTAGATTCTTATGAATCCGAGTGAAAAAAGATTTAAATTCCTCAAATGATTCACTTTTATGGGACAGAAATCTAACCCAGGTAAACCTTGAATAATCATCAACAATCACATACCCAAAAACTTTCCCTCCTACGCTTGAGGTGCTGACAGGTCCAATGAGATCCATATGTAGGACTTCTAAGGGTTTGCTAGTGTTTATGTCTTTGATTGAGTGAAAGGAGGATTTAACTTACTTCCCTAACTGACAGGCATCACACAGGTGGTCCTTAGTGAACTCTAGCTTGGGGACACCTCTCACTAAGTCTTTTTGGGTGATCTTCCTAAGGCTTTTCATGCTTGCATGACACAATCTCCTATGCCACAGCCATGATTCATCAGCAATTAATTTTAAGAAAATAGCAATATTAATTTTAAAGTAATTTAAATCCAGCATGTAAATATTGTTGATCATTTTTCCTTACAAAATAATTTTGTCATTTAAGCTTATAAGGCAGCAAGTTCGCAGAACTTTTATATTGTATCCTTCATCGCAGAGCTGACAGATGCTGAGCAGATTATATTTCAGTCCATCTGTAAGCAAAATATTATCAATAATGAAATATTTTTAATCACCAAATATACCTGATCCCACTACTCTCCTGGCGGTATTTTCTCCAAGTGTTACCTTGCCTCCTGCCCTGGTCTCCAATGAAATAAATTGATTTGCATCTCCAGTTATATGCCTTGAACATCTATTATCCAGGTATCACTTGCTCTTAATAGGCCGTTTGTGAAAGCACCCCTACAAAATCATCAAATATCAGATTTAGGAACCCAAACAGATTTGGGTCCCTTGTGATGAAAAGAAGAATGCGATGCATGCATACTATGATGTAGATTTTGTAATTTTGGTCTCCATACCCATTGTGTACTATGGTGGACAGTGCAAGTGTGGGAAATATGTTCTAGCGTGCCATAAAAATAACATCTAACTCCAGGAAAATGATTAACTAATCTACGTGGGTGATGGTGCCTCTTCTTAGGTTTGGATGATGCATGCTTTGATGATTGTATATGAAATTCTTCAAGTGATGGTGGTTATTTATTTTTCATGAAAGTAGTTAATTCAGCATCAAAAAATTTATTTAAACTTTTAAGAATTAAATTTTCCATTTTCAAAGCATGCTCCCTACTATCTATATCAAATATATGAGTTTCTAATTCCTTAAATGCAATTTCTAATTCAACATGTGATGTTTTTAATGAATCATGCTCAGCAAATAAATTAGAATGGTTTTTATTTGATTTATCAAATTTATTAAGTAATGCCATATTATTGATATCCAAGGTGGAATGATCTTTAATCAAAATATCATACTCTTTTTGTAAGTTCAAAAATTCCATTTTCAGGCTAGCATGCAATTTTTTCAACTTCTTATATGATGTATGAATTTTCTCAGAAACTTTAAGCAATTAATCATACATTAATTTACATACCTCTTCTTAGTCAGAGTGACCAAGATAATCATCTTCCATCAAACACAAGTTGGTTACCTCCTCTTAAGCTTCAGTTTCAGAGGAGTCAGATGCTGAATCAGTCTAGAAAGCCTTTTGGAACTTCTTCTTATCCTTCTTGAACTTGGGTTTCTCCTCACCCTTCTCCTTGCTTGGATGGTTCTTAAGTGTAGGGCAATCAAACTTCAGATACCCAGGCTTCCTGTATTCAAAGCAAATAACATAAGATGAACCTTTAAAATTCTTACCAAATTTACCTTTGTTCCACTTCTAATGATGCTTTTATTTCTTCCTCAAGAAGCTCTTGAATTGCCTTGTGATTAAGGCCATGTCATCATCATCAGAACTTGAAGAGCCAGAGTTAGAATTATTAGCCTTCAAGGCTGTGGCTTTCTCCTTCTTCTTCTCACCTACATCAAGCTGCCTTTGGTTCATTCCTTACTCATAAGAAATTAGTGATCCAAGTAAGTTATCAATTGAATAACTATTCAAATCTTTTGATTCCGTAATTACAGTAATTTTAGCATCAAAGAAAGAAGCCAAACAAAGCAACATCTTGTTCACTTTTTTATAATTAGTAAGCTCTCTTCCTAAGGCATGCAGAAAAGTGACAATCTGTATAAATTTAGTGTACATCTCAGAAATTGATTCATTGGGTTTCATGCAAAATAGTTTATAATCATGCAAGAGAATGTTCAATCTAGATTATTTAACCTCATTTGTTTCTTCATAAGAGATGCACAATCTATCCCAAATTTCTTTACCAGTTGTAGAGGTTGAAACACGCATAAAATCTTCAGATTTCAATGCACAAAAAAAGCAGTTCAAATATTTAGCATTTAATTGAGCAAGATCTCTATCATCAGTTATCTATTTAGCAAAGGGAATTTTAATTTTAACTCCATTCATAAGTCTATATGGTATAATATAACCTTCTTTAACAAGCATCCACATGCGATAAACGATGATTGAAAAAAGGTGGACATATGAGTTTTCCAAAATTCAAAAGGAATATTATCAAATAAAGGTGATCATATGATTGAATAACCTTTCATAGTATTATGATTTCTAAAAATAGCCATGGATAAAAATTTAAAAGTTTTCTAAAACTTGATTTTATGAATCCCCCTCTGATACCACTTAAAAAGTTCGTTAGGATTATTAAGCCCTTATGAACTAGTCTCAAGGCTAACCAAGGGGGGGGGGGGGTGAATTGGTATTTTAAAAATTCTTCCACAAACAGAAAAATATTTTTATATTTCTAAATATTTAAAACACAGATAATTTATGCAGAAGCTAATAACCAAAATCAGATATTTCAACCATAGATCAGATCATAGAAATATACAGAAATTAAAGTGCAAAAAATAAATGGAAAGAGCACACCAGATTTATAGTGGTTCGGTCAACTTGACCTACGTCCACTCCCCGTAGCCTCCTCTCTAGGTATTGCACTAAACACTATATTGACTCTCCTTTTGCTCCCACAGCAAGGTAGAGAAGCCCTTACAAAATCTTTCCACCGACACCGGTGAAGCAGAGAACCTTGACTCTTTTTACTTCCTCCTGAAGTAGGTAGAGAACCCCAAAATCCTTTTACTTCCTCCTAAAGCAGGAAGAGACCCTAGAGCTTATTTTGCTTCCTATTAAAGTAGGCAAAGATCCTAGATCTGATGTTGATGATCATCTCCCTAGATCCACCATGAAACTAAGGACGAAGGAGGAAGACGATGATCAAATCCTTGTTTGAATCAACCTTTGTGAATCTCCACATAAATTCCCCTTCATAAGATCCTCTTTCTCTCCCTGACTCTCCTTCTCCTCTAAGCTCTCTTAGAGTGAAAAAATTAGCAAAAGATTACTGAAGAGATGGTTAAAGAGCTTAAATAGAGGGCCTCAAAAAGTATACTAAAATTTAACTTACCGGCTATATCGTGCAGGATGATCTGTCGATCATCCTATATGATTAGTACAAAATCAACCATTTTGCTAGGATGATTGCCATGGTCTAGATGATCAGAAGAAATTTTTTATACATATCGTCCAGGAAGATTCTACGATCATCCAGGACGATTAGTTCAATTTGTGTGGAAAATCCAAAATCATCCAGACAAATGTTCGAGACATTCAGGACGATATCCTGGACGATCAGAAGAAAATAAGCGATTTTGTCCTCATCGATTTCATAATCATCTAGGATGATCAGTTCATTTTGAGTGGTAATCATCAAATCATCCCAAATAAAGTTCCGGACTCCAGGATGATAACCTGGACGATCAGAAAAAAAATCATTTTTTTCATCCGTGATGATTGGATATCGTTCCATGAAATATAAAGGATCATCCAGGATGATCAGGACGATCATCCGGTTTGATGTGATTCATCAATTAAACCATAATTATTCTCCTAATCAAGGGATCATTTTAGGCAAAATTGTAATTAATCATCCTGGCTGATACATGTATCATCATGTATCATCCTGTACGATCAGAATAAAATTCTAAAAATCAAATATTTCCTAAAATGTGATTGGCGGGTGATTTCTGAATTTAAACATATCATCCAGGATGATGGGAGGATCATCCAGGATGATCTGCCTAATCAAATTTACTTAACACAGATGCCCTAGTTAGGGTTTTTGATTTGAGCTAATCATCTCGGATGATTTTAAATTATCTTGTACGATATGCTCAAATTCAAAAGACTCTCAAATTCACCAAATTTCTCCTTAGTATGTGTGTGTGCAAGGTTACTTAGCATCAAGATTCATCTTATTACATTTGACTCAAGAAAATATAAAAACCATTGAAATTTAACCTTATAGACTGACTCAGTCCTAGTCTACCTCATCTTGAGCTAGCTTGAATTACAATTGACTTTATGAACCTAAAAAGTTAGTAGGCATGGGCAACTAAAACATATATGCAGTAGTAACAGTGAAGAAGTAGGAATATTTGATATCATCAAAACTATAATGCTTGAACCCATATTTGTAACATGTTCGTACCATATAATCAATAATAAATGTCATACCAACAAGAATCTATTGTCTGGATTACCACATGTATCGTAATGTATAAACAGGTTTTCATACAGTATGATTGTCAATTAAGATGAAGATAATGCCGTGCAGATCGTACAGTACGAATTTGGTTCGTACAGTATGATAGAAGATGAAATTTTTGCTTGTAGGAAAGGATAGTGAGGTTTATTAAAGTGATTTATGAAATGATCAGGATGTAATCATGAAACATGATAATACAAAAAAGTCCTACAACATAAAAACATAATAAAAAATAGCACAAACAAAAATAAGAAAATTAAATAATAAAATAAAATATAAAAAATACACGATAATGAAAATAGAAACATAAAACACGTAAATAAAAATATAATAAAAATAAAAAGAATAGAGACAGAAAGTGTCAATATCAAGCATGAATATCGATCACACCTAATCTGGCTCTTATGGTGCTAAAGGTTTCAAAAGCCAATGGTTTTGTAAAGATATCAGTAAGTTAATTTTTAGTGGCTTCACAATATAGCTCTATATTTCCTTTGGTTACATGGTCCCTAATGAAATGGTGCCTTATGTTTATATGCTTGGTCCTGGAGTGTTGGATTAGATTCTTTGAAATGCATATGACATTAGTATTAACACAAAGGATTAGAATTATGCCTGCAGGTAGTCCTAAATCTAGAATTTGTTGCTTTAATAAAAGGAACTGTGCTACATAACTTTTTAAGTCTATGTACTCAGCTTCAGCAGTTGATAGGACAACTGAGTTTTATTTTCTACTGGACTAGGAGACTAAGGATTGTATTATGAATTAACATGTTCCAGAAGTGATTTTCCTATCATGTCGGCATCCTAAAAAATTTGAATCAGAATACCCTATGATTTCAAATGAAGTGATATGCCTAGGATACCGAATTCCTAAGTCTTGGGTTCCTAAGAGATATCTAAGAATTCTCTTAACAGTAGTCAAGTGGGACTCTTTGGATCAGCTTAAAATCTAGTACATAGATAAACATTAAATATAATATCAGGTCTACTAGTAGTCAAGTAAAGAAGTGATCCAATTATTCCTCTGTATTTCTTTTGATCAACAGATTTTTTATTTGAATTCTTATTTAACTAAACAGTGGAACTCATGGGAGTGTTGATTGGCTTGGCTTTATCCATTTCATATTTCTTAAGATTGTCCTTAATATATTTTGACTGACTAAGAAAAATTCTATCATCCTTCTATCTTATATTAAATCTAAAAATATAGATCAGTTCTCCCATCATACTCATCTCAAACTCCTTACTCATTATTTTTAAAAATTCATCACAAATATTTTTATCAGAAGATCTAAATAAAATATCATCAACATAAATTTGAATAATCAGTAGTTCATCTCTTACCTTTTTTAGAAATAGGTTGGTGTCTATGCTCCCCTTAACAAAGGTTTTTTCTAGTAGAAGTGTGCTTAGCCTTTCAAACTATACTCTAGGTGCTTATTTTAGTCCATATAATCTCTTTTTTAATTTGAATACATGATTAAGAAATTATAAATTTTCAAAGCCTAGGGGTTGTTCAACATACACATCTTCTTTTATTACCCCATTCAAAAAGGCACTCTTGACATCTATTTGGTACAGTTTGAATCCCTTAAAATAAGCAAAGGCTAGTAGCACTCTAATTGCTTCTAATCTAGCTATAGTGGCAAAGGTCTCTTCAATGTCAATTCCTTTTATCTGGTTGTACCCCTTAGCCATTAATCTTCCTTTATTTCTCACTAGTACACCAGAATCATTCATTTTATTTTTGAAACCCATTTTGTTCTAATAACACTCTGGTCCTTAAGTCTTTTAACTAGTTCCTAAACATCATTTCTCATAAATTAATTTAACTCTTCTTGCATGGCTAGGATCCAGAATTCATCAGATAGGGCTTAATTTATATTGGTGGGTTCAATCATTGAGATGAAGGCAGAGTGGTTTACTTCTTTTCTAAGTCCATGCCTAGTTCTAACACCTTCAGATGGGTCTCCTAAGATCATTTCTTTAGGATGACTCAAAGAGTATCTCCATTCTCTAGGCAGTGCATTTTCAAGTTCTACCCATTCCTCCAGATTTGTAGATTCTACTCTTTAGGTAATTTCTACTTTTTCTTCTTCTTCCACCCTAGACCCTCCAAAATTATCAAATTCATTAAATACAACATGAGTGATTTCCTCTACTATCAGTATCCTTTTATTGAAGACTCTATAAAATTTTCCAACAATTGAGTAACCTAGGAATACTCCTTCATCAAATTTTGGGTCAAACTTTCCTAATTGAGACTTTTATTTATTCAGAATGAACACTTTACATCCAAAGACATGAAGGTTAAAGTAGTTGGGTGTCCTACCCTTAAGGATTTCATAGGGTGTCTTGTTCAGCTTGGATCTAAGATTAACCCTATTTAGAACATAACAGGCTATATTCATAACTTCTACTCAGAAGTATTTAGGAAGTGAGTATTCAGCTAACATGGCTTTAGCGGCTTCCACTAGGATCCTGTTCTTTCTTTCAGCTACCCCATTCTGCTGAGGGGTCCTAGGAGCTAAAAAAGTATGGTCTATCCCTTGCTCCTTACAGTAAGTTTCAAATTTTTTATTCTCAAATTTCTACTGTGGTCACTATGAATGGTTAAAATTTTATAACCTAGTTTCCTCTGAATCCAAGTGGAAAAAGACCTAAACTCCTTGAATGATTCACTTTTATAAGATAAGAATCTAACCCAAGTAAACCTCAAATAATTATCTATAATCACATACTAAAAGACTTTCCCTCTTAGGCTTGTAGTGCTGACAGGTCTAAAGAAATCCATGTGAAGGACTTCTAAGGGTTTACTAGTGATAATGTATTTGATTGGGTGGAAGGAGGATGCGACTTATTTTCTTAATTGATAGGCATTACACAGGTGGTTTATAGTGAACTCTAGCTTGGGAATTCCTCTCACTAAGTCTTTTTGGGTGATTTTTTTAAAACTTTTCATGCTTGTATGACACAATCTTTTATGCCATAACCAAGATTCATCAATAATTATTTTTAAGCAAAGAGTAGTATCAAATTTAATGCAATTAAGATAAAGCATGTAGACATTATTTACTTTCTTTTCCTGCAAAGTAGTTTTGTCGTTTAAGCTTATTATGTAGCTAGTAGACAGAAATTTTATGCTAAAGCCTTTATCTCAGAGCTGATTGATGCTAAGAAGATTATATTTTAAGCCATCTAAAAGTAAATTATTTTCAATAAATTTTTTTTTAGAATTGCCAATTATGCATGAGCCCACCACTCTCCTGGTGGTGTTACCTCTAAGTGTCACCTTGCCTCCTACCCTGGCCTCCAATAAAATGAATTGATTTACATCTCCAATCATGTGCCTTGAATATCCACTGTTCATGTACCATATGCTCTCATGAGGCCTTTTGTGATAGCACTCTTACAAAATTATCAGATGTCAGATTTGGGAACCCAAAGAAGTTTGGGTTCCATCTTATGGAATATGGGATGAAATACTTGCATTCTATGCTGTGAATTATGTAATTTTAATTTCCACACCAAATGTGTTCTACGATGGATAGTGCAAGTGTGGGAGATATGTCCTAGCATGTCACAAGAAAAATATCTAACTCTAGGAAAAGGGTTTACTAATCTATATGGGTGATAGTGCCTCTTCCTAGGTTTGAATGATGCATGCTATGGTGATGGATTATATAACTGTGTAAGTGTAGGTGATGTTTTATTTTCTTTGAAAGCATTTAACTTGATTTATAAAAACTGGTTTGCATTTTTAAGAATTGAAATTCAATTTTTAATACATGCTCTCTATTATCAGCTTCATTTAAACATGCCTTTGATTCCTTAAATGAATTTTCTAATTCAATATGGGATGCTTTTAAGAATCATACTCATCAATTAATTTAGAATACTTCTCGTTTAAAATATCAAATTCATCTAATAAAGCCATTTATGCTCTTTCTATAAAATTGAAAAGTCATATTTAAGGCAGGCATGTGATTTTTTAAGCTTTTTATATGCATAATGAATTTTTTTAAAAACTTCAAATAATTGATTATAGGTAAGCTCATATACCTCCTCTTGATCAGAATGATTATGATGGTCATCTGCTATTAATCATAGGTTGGTTACCTCCTCTTCTACTTTAGTTTTAGAAGAGTCTGATGTTGAGTCTGCCCAAAATGTTTTTTTGAGACCTTTTCTTGCCCTTTTTAAATTTAGGCTTTTCTTCACCCTTCTCCTTTTTTGGTTGAGCTTTAAGAGTTGGGCTACCAGACTTCAGGTACCCTGACTTCCTGCATTTAAAACATATAATGTTAGAGGAATTTTTAGAATTTTTATTATTTTTACCTTTATTTCATTGTTGATGATGCTTTTGCTTTTTCTTTAAGAAGCTTTTGAATTATCTAGTTATTAATGCAATGTCATCATTTTTTGATCTAGAAGTGTCACTGTCAGAATCATTAGCCTTTAAGGCTACAGTTTTCTCTTTCTTCTTTTCACATACATCAAGCTTCCTTTGACTCACTTTTTGCTCGTAGGCAATGAATGACCCAAGTAAGTCATCAATGGAATAAATATTCAGGTCTTTAGATTCAGTAATAGTAGTATTTTTTGCATCATAGGAAGAAGGTAAGAAATAAAGAATTTTGTTAACTTTTTCATAACTAGTAAGCTCTCTTCCTAAGGCATGTATTGAAGTAACAATCTGAGTAAACCTAGTATACATTTCAGAAATAGATTCACTAGGTTTTATGCAAAAAAATTCATAATCATGAAGAAGAATGTTTAACCTAAATTATTTTACTTCTTTTGTTCCTTCATAAGTAATGTAGAGTTTGTCCCAAATCCCTTTACTAGTTGAACAAGTAGAAAAATACATATAATCTTCAGTTTTTAAAGCATAGAAAAAATTGTTCAAACATTTGGCATTCAGTTGGGCTTAATCTCTATCATCAGTACTCCATTCAGAAAAAGGTATTTCAGTTTTAACGCCATTTACTAATCTAAAGGGTGCAGAATATCCTTCTTGAACTAACAACCACATGCAATAATCAATTGATTGTAAAAAGGTGGACATGTGAATTTTCCAAAAGTTAAAAGGAATATTATCAAATAATGGTGGTCGTGTAATTGAATATCCTTCCGCAATATAATGATTACCAAAATTAGCCATGGATCCTTTTTTTCAAAAGTTTTAAAAAACTTAATTTATAAATCCCACTCTGATACCACTTGAAAGTTCATGAGGGTTGTTAAACCTTAAAGAACTAGTCTCGAGGCTAACCAAGAGGGAAGGTGAATTGGTTATTTTAAAAATTCTTTAACAAAATAAAAAATTAAAAACCTCTTGATGCGGAAGTAGATCAATTTCACAATAATAAAATTTTTAGAGATTTTAAACATAGAATAATTCACAGAAAAATGCAAAAATTAAATGCAGAAAAGTAAATAGAAAGAACACACCAGATTTATAGTGGTTCGGTCAACTTGACCTATGTCCACTCCCCAAAAACTCGATTTTCTAGGTATTGCACTAAAAGTAGCATCTCTCCTTTTGCCCCCACAGTAAGGTGGAGAACCCTTACAAAATCTTTCTACCGACCCAGTGTGGCAAAGTACCTTGAATCCTTTTACTCTATCCTAGAGTAGGCAGAGAACCTAGAAATAATTTTACTCCCTCCTGGAGTAGGTAGAGAACCTTGGAATCCATTTATTCTCTCCTAGAGTAGGTAGAGAACCTAGATCTGATGCTGATCAAAGTCTCCCCCAGAGCTATTAAGGAAGCAGACAAGTAGTTTGAAGAAGATGGTGAAAACCTTACTTAGAGCAACCTTTGTGAATCCCTCTCAACTCTCCTTCATAAGGATCTCTCTCTCCCAAGTTCTCTCTCTTCCTTCTCTAATCCCTCTCTCAGATCAATTCAGTAGCAAAAGATTTGCCAAAGGATAAATATAATTACTTAAATAGTGGGCTTAAAAAAATCCTAAATTTTAAGAAATCCATCTTCTGTTATCGTACGATACACATATTATACAGTATGATCGACATAATTTAGAATCATCAAGCAAGTTCATACAAACAAACTGTTCAACTTTTAAACATTTCATACAGTACGATAAAAATATCATATGGTATGAACTGTAGAAATTTATTCTGTTCATTTGGGATGATGCTTGGGACGACCAACTTTGTACACTATTGATCGTACAGGACTGTGGACATCGTATAGTATGATCAATACAAAAATCATAGATTTTATATGGTACTATCTCTAGGATGACCAATTTTGTACATAGGTAATCATGCAGTACGAACTATATCGTATAATACGATCAATCACAATAATTATCCATGATTTGATTGCCTGATATCAAGGGGTTAATTTAGAAAGATTTTAATTAGGGCGTACAGTACAAAATAAATTATACAGTATAACCAACATATTTAGAATCTTTTTTATCCTCTGGTGGTTAGGGTTTTGATAGAGCACAACAGATTATACAGTATGAATTAAAACCATACAGTTTGATACACGTATCATATAGTATAAATCTGAATTTATAAAGTATAAATTACTTAAAAAGAAAAACTCTCCCAAAAAATTTTTTCTCTCTCCTCCTGTGTGTATGTGCAAGGTTACTTAGCAATGATATCCACCTAATTATATGATATGACTTAAGAAAATAGAAATACATAACAAATTAAAAATATAGATTGTAACACTAGTTTACCAAGTCTTGAGCTAATCAGAATTGCATGTGAATGGTGAACTGAATTCCTAAAATGTTAGTATACACAACATAAAACAAAATATTATAGAAATAAGAGAAAGTAGTAACAGACACAATAATGTTTATTATAATCAAAGTCATAGTGCTTGAATTAGGTTTGCAATACTAGTACTATTGGTGGTGCTGTTGGATCAGATCTTATTATTGTTGGTACTACTACTATAGCTCTTAAAATAGTTGTTAATGCAGCTCATGCTAATAATAAAGCCAAGCCCACTACTGAGTATACTCCTAATACTATTGGATTGACTGAAACTCTAAAAGATCTAATCATTCGATAATCAAGACATAGGCATTAAACTCATAAGTAGGTGCTGCAGCTGATGCGGGTGGTGAAGGTGCTGGTAGAGGTGCTACTCCTCCTTCCTCATCAAAATCTATCTCCTCTACTAGCTCATCTCCCTGGTGTCAACAAAAAAGAACATAAAATGTGCTATCGATATAAAATGTGAGAAAGTGATTGGCAGTGCCAAGATATACAAGTTGATATTTTTGATTGAGAATATGAGCGACCAGATGTCCTAAAGTAATATTTTTCTTTTATTGGGTGGAAGGTTGACGAATAGTGGTGAGGTTCTGGAAATAATCAATATTCATATGAGCCTCATCAAATGGTGTGTCTGATATAATGAAATATGTAAATAATGATAGGAGTGGAGTAATATTGACCATATCCCCGTCCTTAAGAAGGATTGATATTTTAAGGACATGTTGGATGACTCAGGCATTTTAGTTTAAGGACTGAACTAAGATTTGGTGTGTGTGATGATCAAGGAACAACTACAGACTAAAACCAAATAAAAATGAACAAAACAAAAACAAACAACACAGAAACAGAAGTAACAAAATACAGTATATATTTGAGTTCATACAAAAGGAAAATGACTACAAATGATTAATGATTTCACTTTCACCCTGGATCAATCATGAATATCAATAACACCTAGTATAGTCCTCAAGGTGCTAAAGGTGTCATTGTTTAAGGGTTTAGTGAAAATGTCTGCCAATTAATCTTTAGTAGCTATATGATGTAGTTCTATATCTCCCTTGGCTACATGATCTCTAATTAAATGGTGCCTAATGTTTATATGCTTAGTATGGGAGTGTTGAATTGGATTTTTATAAAAGGAAATAGTACTAGTGTTATCACGTAAGATAGGAATGATTTCTATAGATAGTCCAAGGTCTAAGATATGTTGTTATAGCCATATGACCTAGGCAACAGATCTTCCTACAACTATATATTTTACCTCAGTGGTGGATAGTGCTATAGAATTTTGCTTCCTAATAAACCAAGAGACTAATGATTGTCTTATGAATTAGCAAGTTTCTGAGATGCTTTTTCTATTTATTATATTCCCTACAAAGTCTGAGTTAGAATATCCTATGATTTCAAAGGAAGAGCTATGTCTAGGATATCAAATACCTAAGTTTTGGGTGCCTAGAAGGTATCTATGAATTCTCTTAACTACACTTATATGGGATTCATTGGGATCTGCTTAAAATTTAGCACAAAGACATTCATTAAATATTATATCAAGTCTGCTAGCAATCAAATATAGAAGTGATCCTATAATACCCCTATACGTTTTATGATCTATTAATTTTTTATTTTGTTTCTTATCTAATTGAATGGTAGAGCTCATGGGTGTGTTTTAACCTTAGCACCTTCCATCTCATATTTCCATTAAAATTTCTTTGATGTACTTACTTTGACTAAGAAAGGTTCCATCTTCTCTTTGTTTCACACTAAATCCAAAGAAACATTTAAGCTCTCCCATCATACTCATTTCAAATTCCCCACTCATTATTTTTAAGAATTCATCATAAAGATTTTTATTTGTAGATCCAAATAATATATCATCCACACAAATTTAAATAAGCAAATCATCTCCTATTTTCTTTAGGAATAAGGTGGTATCTACACTAAACTTAACAAAGGATCTATGTAGGAGAAATGTACTAAGCCTCTCATATCAAGCTCTGGGAGTTTGCTTTAATCCATATAATATCTTTTTCAATTTATAAACATGATTGAAAATTTTTGAATTTTCAAATCCAGGGGTTGTTCTGCATATACATCTTCATTAACAACCCCTTTTAGAAAGGCACTCTTTACATCAATTTGATACATCTTGAACCCTTTAAAGCAATCAAAGGCTAACAACACTTTGGTAGCTTTTAACCTAACTACATGGGCAAATGTCTCTTCAAAATCAATACCTTCTATTTGATTGTGCCTCTTAGCTACTAATCTAGCATTATTCCTAATCATAACTCTAGAGTCATGCATCATATTCTTGAACACCCACTTGGTTCTTACAACACTTTGATCTTTAGGTCTATTAACCAATTCCCAAATATCCTTTCTAACAAATTGATTCAATTCTTCTTATATAGCTAAGATCTAGAATTCATCTAATAAGGCTTAATCTATATTAGTGAGTTCTACCATGGAGATGAATGCAGAATGACTAACCTCTGTCCTAAGTCCATGCCTAGTCTTAACTTTTATAGATGGATCTCTTAAGATGTGTTTCTTAGCATGACTAGATGAATATTTTCAATCTTTAAGTAATGGATCCTGAGGCTCTACTTTATTTTCTAGGTCAATAGATTCTATTCCTTTGGTGGCCTCTATCTCTTCTTCTTCTCCTAACCTTGGTTCAATAGATCTATCATATTCATCAAATACTATATGGGTGGTCTCCTCTACCACTAGGTTTCTCTTATTAAAAATTCTATAGGCTTTAACTACAGAAGAATAACCTAAGGAAATACCTTCATCAGATTTAGGATCAAATTTTCCTAGAGGAGCTTTTTCATTATTGAGGATAAAATATCGACACCCAAAGACATGCAAATGAGAAAGAATGGGTGACCTACTCATAAATAGCTCATAGGGTGTCTTACTAAGTTTGGATCTAATATTAATCTTATTTAACACATATCAAGCAGTTTTTACTACTTTTGCCAAAAAATACCTAAAGAGAGAATATTCAGCTAGTATAACCCTAGTAGCTTCTATTAAGGTTCTATTTTTCCTTTCAGCTATCTCATTCTATTAAGGGGTCTTAGAGCCAAAAATATTATGCTCTATTCCTAACTCCTTACAAAAAGATTCAAACTTATCATTTTCAATTTCTCCACCATAATCACTATGGATAGGTTAAATTTCACATCCTAATTTTCTTTGAATCTAATTGAAGAATGTACTAAATTCCTCAAATGATTCACTCTTATGTGATAAGAATTTAATCAAGATAAATTTAGAGTAATCATCAACAATCATATACCCGAACGTCTGCCCACCTAGGTTGGCTGTACTAACTAGTCCAAATAAGTCCATATGAAAGATTTCTAGTGGCATAGAGGTGATGATGTCCTTAATAAAATAAAATGATAATTTAACTTATTTTACTAGTTATCAGGCATCACAACAGTGGTCCTTAGAGAAATTTAACTTAGGTATACCTCTTATTAGGTCTTTTTGGGTGATGTTCTTAAGTGTGTTCTTGCTTGTATGACATAATCACATATGACATAGCTAGAATTCATTAGTAAAAGTTTTCAAACATAAGGAATTTAAATATTCAACTTAGTTTAAATCAAGCATGTAAACATTATTAATCCCTTTTCCTTTTAAAATAAGTTTATCATTTATACTAATCAAATATTTAGTAGATAGAAATTGATCTCAAATCCTTTATCACATAATTGACTTATACTAAGCATGTTGTGTTTCAAGATGTCTAATCGCAAAATATTCTCAATGATAAAATTTTTAGAATTGCCAATCATACCTGAGCCCACCACTTTTCTAGTGCTGTTATCTCTGAGTGCAACCTTGCCTCCAGCCCTGGCCTCTAACACGATGAATTGCTTCATATCTCCAGTCATGTGTTGTAAGCGTCCAATGTCCAAGTACCACATGATATTACTAGGCCTTTTATGAGATCACCACTACAATATTAATCAATAATTAGTTTTGGGAACCTAACTAAGTTTGGGTTCCACCTTATACTTTAATGAATGAATTACATGTATGTGATGTTGATTTACATCCACACTAGATATGTTCTATGATGTATGGTGCAAGTGCGGGTTATGTATCCTAACATGCCACAAGAATAGCACCTAACCCCAAGAAAAGGATTCACTAATCTATTTCGAGGATTGTGCCTCTTCCTAGGGATTTGTGATGTACAGTGATGTTAGGTTATACCATTATGTTAGTGTAGGTGGTGGCCTATTATTTTGAAGTGCATGATCTTTTACTTTTAGAAACTAATTTGCACTTTTAAATAATTAAATTTCATGTTTCAATGTACACTCACTAGCATCTAATTCACATGGAAGTGTTTCTAATTGCTTAAATGCATCTTCTAGATCAATATGGTCAGATTTCAAGAATTCATGTGCTTGAGTTAAATCAAGATGCTTCTTGTTTTATGCATTAAATTCATCAAGTAAAGAAAGGTGCTTCTTATCTAACGCAATGAGTTTAACCCTAAGACTATCAATTTTTTTTTTTGCAAATTAGAGAAATTTGAGTTTAAACTAGCATATATTTTCCTTAGTTTCCTATATAAATTATGGATTTTTTTAGAAATAATAAATATCTCATTATAAGATAATTGACATACTTTCCCCTTTCTGAAATTAGCCTTCTCTTTACCCTTCTCCTTAGTAAGGTGAGTTTTTATATTGGGGCAGTCTGTTCTAAATTGCCCTAGTTTTCTACATTTAAAGTAAATAGTATCAGCTAACGCTTTAAAATTTCTACTTAATTTTCCTTTGGTCCACTACTGATGAAACTTTTACTTTTGCTTTAGAAAACTTTTAAATTGTTCGGTCATCAATGCTATGTCATCATTTCCCTCAGCTGTATAGCTATCACTTTTTGATTCATTAGTTTTTAGTGCTACTACTTTATCGTTCTTCCTATCACCTGCATCAAGCAACCTTTGACTCATGCTTTGCTCATAGGAAATGACTGAGACAAGCAAATTATCAATAGAATATATATTCAAATATTTAGATTCACAAATAATAGTAACTTTAGCATCATAACTACTAGGTAGACAATACATAATTTTGTTAACATTTTCAATTTTAATAGTTCTCAGCCTAGAGCATGTAGGGATATCACTATCTGAATAAATCTAGTGTAGATGTCTGATATACTCTTATTAGGTTTCATGTGGAAGAGTTCATAATCATGTAAACAAAATATTTGACCTAGACTATTTAACTTCACTAGTATCCTCATAGGTAATGCATAACCTATCCCAAATTTCATTTCTAGTAGTATATATAGAGATTCATATGGTCTTTAGACTTTAATGCATAGAAAAAATAGTATAAATATTTTGCATTTAGTTGAGCTAAGTCTCTATCCTCATTACTCTATTTAGTAAAAGGTGTTTCTACTTTAACTCTATTAATAACAGGAAAAGGTGCAAAATAACCCTCTTGGAATATATTCTACATGCAAAAATTAATAGATTACAGAAAAGTAGACATGCAGAATTTTCAAAAATTAAATGGAATGTTGTCAAAAAGTAGTAGATGAGTTATTGAATAACCCTCCTTCTATTTCCAAATTATGCCATGGTTCATTTTTCTCAAGGTTTTCTAAAACACTACTTTTGAGATCTTCTCTAATACCAATTAAAAGTTCAAGGGAGGGCGTTAAACCTCATTGAACTACCCAAGACGTACAAAGCTTAAGGCAAATTGGTGCTTTTAAAAACTTTTTAAATTTCTAAAATACTTTTCTCAAAACTTAATTACCAAATTCAAATCTCAAAATTGAAGTAGTTATCTACTAATGCAAAGGCTAGTCAATGTACAATTTTTTGTGTGTTTTGATTTAATAGAAATCACAAGACATAAAAAATAAATTTATTTTATTTTTTCACATAATGAGTCCTAACCAATTACAATGTTCACAATAGAGATTTGTAAGAAAATAAATCATAGGAAATATAAAGTGTGGAAATTAAAATGAGTAAATGACAATATAGAATAAACACATCAAATTTTATTGTGGTTCAGTCAAATAATGACCTACATCCACTCCCTGGAGTACTCTAAGTGTAATACACTAAACTCTTAGTAAATCTCCTTTAATCTCCACAACTAGGCTGAGAAGCCCTTATAAGAATCACTTTCACCAACCTGGTGTGGCATAGTACCAGAATCCTTTCACCCTCCTCATGAGGCAAACAACCTTGGACGCTTTCTGACCCTCCTATTGAAGTTAGAGTATCTTGTAATCCTTTTTCACCCTCCTGGTGAAGATAAAGAAGCCAACGATCTTCAGCCTTGAACTCTTTCTTCGCAAAGCAACCCTAAGAAATTAAAAATGCCACTAGAGGAATCAAGGTGTAAGCCTGCTTGGAGCAACCCTGTGGAATCCCTCACACTCCTTCTTCCTCTTACACAAACTCACCTTCTCCTTCTCCAATGCTTTAAAACCTCTCACAAAGCTCTCTCGGAATCTCTTTAATTTGCCAAAAATTACTAAGAATCAAATAAGAGATATTTTATACAAGGCTTCAAAATAACCCTAAAATTTCAATTCTATTGATTCTGTTCATATAGTATAATCAAGGATCATACAGTATGATTAGTTGAAAAACTAAGGTTTTGTCAAGGATGATCTTTGAGATGATCGAATTTCATCTATGCTTATCGTACTGTATGTTTCACAGCATACTGTATGATCTGCCATATTAATTAAACCTTAATTTGATTGACTAATCACATAGATTAATTTAAATAAGTTTTTAAATATCATATAATATGAAAGTATTCGTATAGTATAAATAGTGCAAAATTAGAAATTTAAAATACTTACTTAAATTAGATTAGCATCTAGGGTTTTTAGATTAAATAGATTGTATAGCATGATCAAGTTTGTATAGTATGATTTGTTTAAAAGTATTAATGACATGATTAGCCATTTTAACTGATTTTATAAATAACTAATTGTACAATATGATCTTGAACCATACGGTACGTTTAATTCAAAATTTTTAAAAATCATTTCCTCACTCCCCAATATGTGTGTGCACGGTCGCCAAATCAACATACATGCTTACAATGCTTAGACTCAAGAAATATAAAATTAAAGAATTCAAAAGTATAAGCTCTTTCAACACATTCTATTCTACCCAATCTTGAGCCCAAAATGATCTTGAACGGTATATGATGTACCTAAAATGTTAGTATACATAGAAATAAATATACAATGCAAATGTTTGGAGAAATGAAAATTCAATCAATAATATTTATTATCATCAAAATCACAAGCTTAGGATCCTGAATTGCAATAGGATCTTTTATGGGTTTTCCATCAAATTGAGAATTTTGCACCATTTACATTATTGCAGGTTTCAGTTCAAAATTGTTAGCATGAATGCTTGCTCTATTAATGCTTTGATGAATTCCTTTAACCATAGGATTAATATATTCCCTAAGTGGTCTAGGTTGATAATTTTCTAAAGTTCAACTTTTTTATTATATCATTTTGAAAAAATTTTAACTTCTCTAATTTTTTTAAGTATCTTTTCAATTTCAACGTCAAACAAGATTTCAATTGGTTATTTATTTCTATGCATGCAATAGTAAGCAATATAATAAAAATTTTTCTGAAACACTAAATAATTAACAATTAGCAAAATAATAATATATAGTGGCATCACAAAGTAAGTAAAATAAAAAAAAAGATTAGATTAAATTAGCAATTTGTTCAACAATATACAATATAGAATAAGATAATTAATTTTAGATCCCTAGTAACGGCTCAAAAAACATGACGATTACTTTTCCCACACTATTTTATCATTTTAACTATAATTTACTCACTCCTATGTTGTAACTTCTATTCTAAGCATGTATACATGTCGTATCAAGTAATAACATGATGAGAAGAGTATCATTCTCAGGAGGACTGAGTTTTTCCAAAAAATTACTTTAGCACTGCTTAGTATAACTACTCTTTTTATCTAGTTAGTAGATTTATAAAAGGTTAGGAAATTCAAAGTAAAAAGCTATAATTGCAAAAGATAAATTCCTCTAAACCTATGATATTTAAAAATGCGTACTTGCACAAGACTGATCTCTACCTAATATTGTTGTGAATTAGAGCATAAGTACTCGTCTCTATTGAGCTTGTTAAAGTATTAGCTAGAATTCCTCTCAACTATTATTTCACTATCTTCTTAAGATCCCATAGCCCTAACCACCATATGTTTATGTATGAAATATTACATTTTAAAACCATTAATTATTCTTCTACTTCTTTGTAGAGGCTCTATATTACATTAGGTTTTATGTTTATGCATGTCATATACATAAACTAAATGAAACTTAGAGGAATTAAAAGCAACATTTCAACAATTGGTAAAATAACACACCTACTCTATACAAGACATGGTTCTTAAACGATCAAAGATTCAGAAAAAGAGTTTAGCCATATATGGAGATACAATTAAACAAAACAAATATTTCTAAGCCAAAATACAAATTAGGGATTAACGGATAGAAATGACCTTGATAAGTAGTAAAAACTCTTTTGCACTACTCTTAATCCACATAAGTACAAGACTCAACATAGGCACACAAGAAATAATTCCCCACCAAAAGTAGACTCTCACACTCACTCACTCACGTCTCTCCAAGTTGTCAACCCTTGCCAACCTCCTAATATGAATGCGAAGGCTTCTATTTATAACATCGCAAAATAGAAGCGTCGTGGCATTGGCTTGATGGCAATGCGGTGCTATTAGCCTAGCATGTCGGTTCACCAAGCATCGCATTGGTTCATTGGTTCAATCATCTCTCAATGCGGCGGTGGGCGATTTGGAGCTATGGCACTCAATTTTGCATTGCGACAATCCCTATATAACACCTTGGCTCTAAACTCTCTAGTAATTTTTGAGACCTCTGTTGCGGCGCTGCAGTGCTGCTCTGATGGTGTTGCGGCGTTAGGGGAATTTATAGCCCTGCAACATTGGTTCAATTTCCATAATTTTAAAATTGCTTCCTCCATAAAAGCATAAGAATTAAAATCAGAATACATGTAATTTGGACTTAGCATTTTTTCTATTATCACCCAACACAGCACATAACATTTATCATAAAACTATCATAGCTTAATCCCACAATCATAAAAAATAAAATGAAAAATATGTGTTAGAATCCAACTGGGCCTAATTACGTACTTGTACTAAATAGCCGAAGAAGTATGCATGCCTAATTGCTTCATCTTATCTTCCTCCTTTTGTCATATGCTCGACATCTTCTACCCGAAAGAAGAGCTGTACCAATCCACCCTTGTGTGCACTTGTTCATCCATCACATTTGCCTCATCTATGCATCTACTCGACCTCAATCCTCCTGAGAAAAGGTACTCCTTGGTTTGCCATTGCAGGGTCATTCATTTTACAGATTTGATAAAGTTCAAATGTTTCATTTTTTTTCAAATCTTATATTTTACAAATAACAAATCTGTTTTTTTTTTCCCGATCAATATAATGATGTATGGGTCAAGAATGTTTTGTTCAGTTCAATTAAGTCATTGTTGGCGTCGCATGTCTCAAAGGTAAGTCTTAAAACAAATTGTGTGCAAGTTTATTGCAAGCATCTGTTTGGTGATTTTAAATTGGGTGTTTAAGTTTATTTGTGTAAGCAAATTTGTTTTTATATTCTTAAATCTATCTATCGAGGTTGCTTAGAGATTATTTTGGAAAGTGTTGCGTATTACTAAAATTGCATTTGAGAATTTTTGTATTTACTGAAATCTGATTTTAGTTTTTTGAAATTAGATTTCTTAATTGCTAAAATTGATATTCATATTTGTTGAATTTGGGATTTTTATGTATTGAAATTGCATTTGTGTTTTGCTTAAATCAATTTTCTTATTTTGCTAAAATCAGATTTTAATTTGCTGAAATCAGATTTCTTTATTGTTGAAATTGATATTCAGATTTTCTGAATTTAGGTTTTGTATTTGCTGAAATTACATTTGTGTTTAGCTAAAATCAATCAAATATCTTGAAATTAATTCTAATATTTGCCAAACTCAAGGTTATACGGTCATATTATTATATTAATTTTATTAATTTTTAATAATATTATTATTTATTATGTCATCCGGTTCGACCCTTGTACGACCCTGGTTCGACCCTTGTTCGACCCTGGTTCGACCAGTGGAATCATGAACCTCTCCTTCTTCTGGTTTATTGTCCAATCTGATTTTCAAAACCTTGCTACAATCTGTCCATTGCAAATTGGGATTAAAAAACAAAGAAGAAAAATTATTAAATAAAATAAAAACATATGGCATCTGCGATGGATTTTAGCTGTTGAAAATTACTCGTGACGTTGCATTGTCTTTTGCCCCTTTTAAGAAAACTTATCTATTTTATGAGCAGTGCTTTCCTACTTGTAGATTCAATAGGTTTGTAACCTATTTATTTGGTAGGATGAATGGAAGGGGAACGAATTTGAGCTTCTTGCACTAACGATAAAGACATTTCTTACTTAAAAAATTAATTTTATTGGTGGAGTCAATTATTTGTTATTTTTATATCAATA